>OZ024908.1:5327673-5398943 GCA_964017125.1 Flabesymbios commensalis
AAGTAAGGAAAAATACAATTTTTTAACAAATAAAGCTAGGAATTTGTGTAATACCTCCTTTTCATGTAATTTTGACTGAACAATCCTCATCTGAAATAATTTTGATTATTCAAGGTCATCTTCAAGCTCAAAAGGTCAATTTCAAGGTCAAGTAAAAGAAAACATCATTTTTATCAAATGAAGATAGGAACGTTTGTAATACCTTTTTTTCATGGGATTTTGACCGAAAAATACAATTATAGTATCATTTTAGTGTTGCAAGGTCATCTTCAAGGTCAATTGTTTTAATTTCAAGGTCAGGAAAGCAAATATTTGATTTTTAACAAATAGTGCTAGGTATTTGTGATCGTGGTATTTTGCCTAAAAAGTATATTTCTGGTTTTGTTTTGTAGGTTTAAAGGTAAAAGTCAGGGTTAAATGTGATTTTAAACGTCCAATACCTGTTGTGTGTGTGATTTTGACCGGATAACCGGATAGGGTTTTAATGATTAAACATCATCAAAGTGAAATAAAGGGGTTATAGGATGATGGAGAGGTGTTAAGACGAAAAAGCATAACAGGTGAATGAAGAGGTATCAAAAGGCGAGAAAGTGACGTTGAAAGACAATGGGGAGGCGGTAAAAGGCGAACCAGAGGCTCTAAAGAGCGACTGAAAGGGGTTAAAAGGCATGAGGAGGCGTTGGGAGGCAAATAGAGGCGACGGGATGCACTAAAAGGTGGCGGGATGGCATGAAAGGGATATGAAACAGCGTTAGAGGGCAACAAGGAAGTGCTAAATGACATTAGAAGTATGTTAACGGGTATGGGGAGGTGGATAGGTGTTATGAAGAGGCGTTAAAGACGATAAATGGTGGTGAAAGACGTCAAGGAGCGACGTTAAAGTACGACGAAAAAGTGTTAAGAAATGATGGAGATGCAGTAAGGGTGGTGAAAATACGTTAAAAAGCGCTGCAGATGCGTTAAATGGTGGCAAAAGGTGTTAAATGACGATGGTAAGGCGTTAAATGGCGATGGGAAGGTGGTGAAGGGTGGTAAGAAAGCATTAAAGGGCGACCATGAAGCATTAAATGACGATGGAAAAGCGTTGAAAGGCGATGAGGAGGAGATAAAGGGTGATGGAGAAGCGTGTATGGGCAAGGAGAAGGCGTTAAAGACGATGTAGTATATCTAAAAGGCGATGGAGAGACATAAATGGTGACGGGGATATATCAAAGCGTGACGGAAAGCCATTAAAGGGTGAATCAAAAGTGTTAAAAGTTGATGGAGATACATTAAAGGGTGATGGAGAGATGTTACAGGCACTGCAGAAGCATTAAATGGTGATGGGAAAGCCTTTATAGGTGATGGGAAGGTGGTAAATGGAGATGGGAAGGAGTTATAAATGGCGATGGCATAGGAATGTGGTGAAGGGCGATGAAGAGGTGTTTTTGCAATGGAAAGTCTTTAAATGCCAATGGTAAAGCGCTAAAGGCGACATAAAGGCGTTAAAGAGCAAAATTTTAAAAATAAAGGTCGATCCAGAAGCATTGAAGGGCATTGAGAGTCGTTAAAAAACTTTTACAGAAGCGTTAAATGGCGATGGGGAAGTGCTGATGGGGCATGGGGAGCCTCCTCCCTATCGTCCTTTGACGCATTTTCATGATCATTTATTGCTTCGCGGTTGCCCTTTAACTGCTTTCCAAACGCCATTTACCGCCTTACCATCTTCCCGTAACACCTCTCATTGCCATTCAACGCATCTGTGGCGCCTTTTAACGACTCTTAGCCACCCTCTAATTCATCTACATTACCTTTAACGCTTTTTGTCGTCACTCAACGCCTTTCCATTGCAAATTGACATCATCCTGTCATCATTTAACACTTCTCCGTCATCGTTAACGCCTTCTCTACTTGCATTTATTGCTTCCTTGTCGCCCACTAATGCTGTTCTATAGCCCTTTTATGCCACCCCGCCACCTTTTCACACATCCCTCGCTCCTTAATGCCTTTTTTGCCCGTTAACATCTCCTCATTGCACTTCAATGGCTTCTTATTGTCCTTTAACGCCTCCTCATTGCCTTTTAACCCCTTTCAGTCACTCTTTACTGCATCTGGGTCGACTTTTAACAATATCTCTTTTTCGTCTACATTGAACTGGAAAATCCATGTTGGTTTTACTTTGATAAGTCAAGGCCATCGTCAAGGTCACAAGGTCATCATCTAGGTCATAGGTCAATTTCAATGTCAAAGTATAAAAAATTGTAACAGTTAAATTGTATTATGAAGCCTGCCTACATTTATGTGGGCGATTTCTGGCATCATTTCTTTTCGCGTAGTATAACCCTTTTGGTGCGTATTGACCTTGTATGTCGAACTGATGCGCGACATAGTAACAATTAGCCAGCCCTGCTGAGGCCTTGAAGGTCAATGGCGAGGTTTTGACAGACAATGAGGATACGTTAAAGGGCAACGTTAAAAAGTGTCAGGGAAGCATTAAAAGGCTATGGAAGAGCGCTAGAGGGCAACAAGGATTGAATGACTATAGAACAGCGCTAGACGACAGAGAGAAAGCGGTAAATAAAAATAGAAGTATGTTAACGGGTGAAGGGGTGGCGCTAAATGACGATGCGTATGCGTTTATGGGCGAGGAGAAGGCGGTAAAGGCTAAAGAGTGTCGCTAAAGAGCTACAGAGAAGTGCTAAATGGCGACAGAGACGTCAGAGGGCGATGGGAAGGTGCTAAAGGGCGAAGAATATGTATTAAAGGTCGATGGAGATGTATTAAAGGGCGATGAAGAGGCGTTGAAGCCGCTGCAGATGTGTTAAATAGCAATGAAAAAGTGCTAAAGAGCAATGGTGAGGCGTTAAATGGCGATTGTAATGCGGTAAAGGGCGACGAGGAGGCATTAAATAATGACCATGAAGCGTTAGATGACTATGGAAAAGCGTTATGGGGCAATGGGGAGTAGCTAGATGGTGATGGGTAGGCAAAGGTCATTGATTAAACAGCCTCAAAGTGAAATGATCAGGTGACGGAAAAGCATTACAGGTCGACGGAGAGGCATTAAAATGTGACAGGGATGTGTTAAAGGACAATGGGGAAGCGTTTATGGTACAAGGCGCTAAAAGGCAAACCAGAGGCGCTAAAGGGCGACTGAAAGGGTTAAACGGCAATGACGAGGTGTTAAAGGTCAAGGATGAAGTGTTAAAGGGCGATAAGGACACGTTAAAGGGCAACGTGCAGGCATTAAGGGGCGGAAAAAAAGACATTAAAGAGTGACCGGATGCGTTAAAAGGTGGTCGGGAGGCATTAAAGGGCTATGGAACAGCGTTAGAGAGCAACGAAGAAGGGTTAAATAACAATTGATGTATGTTGACGGATGAGGGGGAGGCGTTAAAGGGTGATGCATAGTAGGCGTTTATGGACAAAAAGAAGGCGTTAAAGGTCATAGACTGTCGCTAAAGAGCCACAGAGAAGTGTTAAATGGCAACGGAGAGACGTCAGAGGGTGATGGGGAAGCGTTAAAGGACGATGGCAAGGCGGTAAAGGGCGATGAGGAGGCATAAAAGGGTGACCAGCAAGCGTCAAATGATGATGGCAAACCGTTAAAGACGATGGGCAATATAAAATGGTGATGGATAGGCATTTAAAGGTGAGGAGAAGGCGGTAAAAGGCGAAGAAGAAATGATAAAGGTCGATGCAGAAGCAGTGAAGGGCAATAAGAATGGGTGAAAGGTGCCACATAGGCCTTGAATGGCGATAGGGAGGTGCCAAACGGCAATGGAGAGGCGTTCGTTGCAAAGAAGATGTGTTAAAGAGCGACGGAATCAGGCCTTCAATTGTAACAAAGAGAGAACTCTCAACCCGATCTTAGCTTAAAGGGAGCAAAAAATCTATTTGATTTTGTGGAGTGTAGATAATTAGATCATTTTAGCCAAACAAGTAAGTGAGATATTCAAGGTTTTTTTTTCAGGGTTTGTAAGGTTATGGCGCATATTTTTAAATAAATGAGAAATATGACATGAAGTCAGTGTGATTGTTTTAGCATAGGAACAGAATGACGAAAACTGAGGCTTTGGTTACCACTCTAGCAAAGCAGTTCTGAACACATTCTAATGTGGCGATATTCTCCTCTGGAATGTTTTGAAAAAGGGGGTTACAATAATCTAATTTGCTACTGACCAGTGTCCCTGCAATTTGTTTGGCAAGAGCTATGGACATCTTTCTTTCAAATTTTCGCAGATCGAAGATATGGTAGAAGCATGACCTACATATGTGGATATGTGTTTTTAAAAATTCAGGTTACTGTTTGGCTGATGAAGATGGATTTGTGCCTTGACCTGGAATTAGGCATGTGAAATTATATAAGAATTTTTCTCGCTGAAGTTTGGACCAAATGAGAAGAAATTCTGTCTTGTCAGGATTAGACTTCAGCTTGGACCCTGTCACCCAAGCCGACACAATCAAACAATGTTGCAACTTCTCTACATATTATTTATCTGATAGGGACATGTATTATTTGGTTATCAAAGATGGTGTGTTATATCGAGACTGCAGATCATAGCGCTGAGTTTTGTAGTGTATAAGGCAAAAAGCAGTGGTCCCGGTACGGAGCCCCGTGGAACCCCATATAAGAGTGTGACTTTATGAATTGTTGCCCATTTTTCAAAAAAGAAGAAAACCAAATTTGAGGCTGTCCAGATAATACATACCAATATGTGAGTCTATTTGTTAATATAGCATTGTCAATAGTGTCAAAAGCAGCCGGCAAGTCAAGCAGTGTCAGAGCTGTAACTTCACCTTTGTACATACTAACAATGGTGTCATTGTGGTGATTTGGGGGAGGGGGGGGGCGCTCTAGAAAATCACCCCCCCCCCCCTTGAATACAAAGCTGAAAATTTACCCCAGCAACACCCTCCAGAATCCACCATATTGCACCAATTTGCAAATTCCAACAAATTCTGAAGTAATGCCCCTAGACCCCCCTAACCTGAGTTTCCTAACCTGAGCTCAATGTCAAATATTAATTCACAAACAGTATTCACATGCACTTATTTCAAAAATACCCCAGCAATCTAAAATTCTACCCCCCCCCCCCTTCTAACGCTCCTGGGATTGGGCCTTGAATTGACTGAAATAACATCAGCTGAATATTTTATTTTGCTTTAGTGATCATTCTATTACACATGTGACACTTCAACACCTCTTCATAGCCTTTCAATGCTTCCTCACTGCCCTTTAATATTTCTCCTCATTGTCCTTTAATGCCTCCTCATTGTCCTTTAACGCCTTCTCGTTGCCCTTTAACACCTCCTCATCGACCGTTGAAGATTTCCCGTCATTCTATTTGACATCGAAATTGACCTTTTGACCTTCAAAATGAACTCAAATTACCAAATATTAGAAGAAATGTATTTTTCAGTCAAAAACCGACAAAAAAGAGTCATAGCACACGCTCCTAGCCTTATTTGTTAAACATTATATTTAAACGTTGAAGATCTGCAAAATAGTAGCCTACCAGAAATGAATCATTCAGTCAAAATCACACGAAAAAGACACTAACTTGTTACTTCCAATTTGTCTTTCTTATAAATCATATTTTATATTTTTGAACTTGAAATTGACCTTTCGACCTTAAAATAACTCCAAAAATTACAAAAATAATACCATAAATGGATTTTCCAGTTAAAATTCCATGAAAAAGATACATACACATATTCCCAGCTTTATTTGTTAAAAATGATATTTTCGCGTACTGGACCTTGACATTGACCTTGAAGATGATAAAAATAATATGACAAATGAATTTCTCAGTCAAAACCACATGAAAATGAGGTATGAAGGCTAAATCTATTATATCTAAGGTCTATTCACAGTATTAAAGTCGTCATTATGTTGATATATTTAATGTTTTAGACCTGATCAGTGTGATCTAGTTACAATATTGGTTCAAAATACCGGTACAGTGTACATAGTGTATCTGTCCTGTTCTTGAAAGCAATTGTCCCCCCTGGACAAAGTAACTGTGCAAAATACCCCCCCCCCCCCGCCTACCACACTCACACACGCTTCATTTTATAGTAGCATTATGCCACTTGGCAGGAATGATGATACACTTAGACCAAATAGAATAGTTTAAACTACGGACGTTTTTCGTCTCTCCTTTTGTTTTACCACAATTCAAGGTGAAAGTGGTCAAAGGTCAAATTTGATTTTTCAACAAATGAAGCAACAAGTGAAAAATTGGAACAAGTGTAATACCTCTTTGTTAATTATTTGAAGTCCTCTTTAATGTATACATGTAGCTATTACCAAAATGCTATCAGGAATTAATTATCCAGTTAAAAACACAATATTAAAAATATTTTCATTTCGTAATCGTACTTTTAACCTTGAGATTGACCTTGAGGTTGACCTTTTAACATTGAAGATGACCTCCAATTCACAAAATAATTCTATGAATGGATGTTTCATTCAAAATCACAATGAAAGGAGGTATCACACATGTTCACAAATTGACCTTTTGACCTTGAAATATGGCAAAATAACAGCTTAAATAAAAACGTCTGCTGATTAAAATATTGCAGTTGGTCCGAGTATCGTTCGAGCTAAGTGGCATATTTTTACTTTATAATGAAGTGGGCATGCAGGTAACCAGTTCATTTTAGAGGTTTTATTATAATTAACAGTTCATCTGTTTCTTGACAAATGGCGGCCATTTTGTTTTTCGTGTAATTCCATAAAAAAGGGTCACATTTAATGTCATCCACCAAAAACGTATGCAGGAATACCTATATTTAATGTCTAAGCCGGATGACAGCCCCTAACATTCCGTCCCCCCTAAAATGTTTTCTAAGCCTTTTTTGAAATTTTGGTCCCAGTCTATTACCAACACATGGTGATTTTCTTAAATTTTTGAACCACATCAAGTCATCTTCATCCACTACAAGCCGAAAATTGTGACAGCAATTCGCGGCTTGTAGTGGATGAAGATGACAATGGTAAACTCAGGCTTGAAAGGGTTAAACCTTCACCTTCGATAAGAGAATCTTCTTGACCCTTTACGTTTGAGCAAATTCATTAGTGTAGTACAATGTTATAATCCTTGGTCAATAAATCTGTTTCAACTAACCCTTTATCTGCTAAAAAGTACATATATGCTTATGATTATCAAGACATTTCACATATGGCGATCTAAAAATTTAGCACCAAATTAATAATTATATAATACCGATTCAATTGATATGTAGGCGTGTCGAGCTTGACTGAACTGAAATTGAATTGCGAAATGAACTGTTTCTGCTATTAAAGAACAGATTCACACAATCAAATGGTCAACTGCTGTTTTACATGAAGGGTTAGTGTGGTGCTGACAAATGTTCTACGACTGAAAAATATCCGATTTGCCAGGCAGGCAGCTTTAACCACTGCACCTGAGCCTCTGGGGGGAGAACAAATTAAAGCTTAAGCAATCCGCAGCATGATGGGTTGTAGTCCTAGTGATTTCCACTCTTTTTATTTAAGTATGTCCTATAGGCTGTGAAAATACGATTGACCCTTATAATATAATACGAAATATTTTTGTATAAACTATGTGGATCAAAGTTTTTTTTATAATTAGAAATCATCATGTCTCAGTAACCTCATTCCGCTTCATTTCATTTCTTATTTTATGAGTCTGTGGCAATTAGAAATATTTTCCGTGCGCAGAGTTAGAATCTGACGTCTACAGACGATCAATGCTCTGAGAAGGCTAAGGCGGCTTTGTCTCCGGCCCATTGTCTGTGATTGCATCGTGATGTATGTATTCACCATTATTATAAATATAACAGTCCAGAGGCATTTCATCACGGATGCGCATTATAATTAGCAGCACTATTCATATAGGCTGAAATAGACTGACTGCCGCTTGTATATGTATCCACTATTATTATACATGTGACAGTCCATGAGGCTTTTCATCACGGATATAACTAGCAGCGCTATGCCTATCGGCTGAAATAGACTGAATACACACACTTCTTTGTATACTGCTACCACTGAAGATTGCTGAAAATGTAATCGCCATTGATATTATACTGGTTCCAATGGCGATTGCATTTCGAGCTTATTTTAAAGGTGATCTATCACCCCTTATATGGTATGAATAATTATGTCCTTATATGTGGTGATTGGCGTAAGCCACATTTTGGCTGAAAAAAGGGGTGTTAGCTTCACTTTATTCCAAAAAAGGTATGAAAATGTAATATTTTCACCAAGAAGGGGGGGGGGCGTACGCCGGGTACGCCCTATGCTGGATCCGCCACTGAGTTACTTCCTTAAGCTTAACGGAAGAGCTGAATGTTCCCAATGGCAAACGTGATGTTATAACTAACGATAATCAGCTCTTCTGAGAAATGATTTTGAATAAATGAGCCCTTCCTAGTGTAGTCAAGCAGTACTAACTGCTTACTTTTCAAGTCAACAGTTACTATATTTTACCTATTTGAACAGAAGCGCACTAAAAGCCTGAAGGACCAAGGAGGATAAGCATGGAGTAATGCGGATACGGAAGGCTTTATTATATCACTGTGATCGCAGCCTCAGGGCATCATGGTCAGGGATTGGATGCAACAACAAGCAGTAGTATATATGCTTGCGTTTTAACCCGTTCAAGCCTGAATTTACCATTGTCATCCTCATCCACTACAAGCCGCGAATTGCTGTCGCAATTCGCGGCTTGTAGTGGATGAAGATAATTTGATGTGGTTTAAAAATTACATAAAATTACCATGTATTGGTAAACCAGTTTCATGTAAATTTTCGCTATCACACCCTTGGTTGTAGGAGAATAAAGTCTGTTTTTAGGGATGTAAAATGATGCTTTAATGCATCGTGGGGGTTTAAACTGGTAAGCAGCTATTTTTGTTTGGCTTAGAAAGGAAAAGTAGTGAAAGCTTGCAGGGCAGAGGGGATACTCATGATGTAATGCGGATATAGACGCCCTTGTTATATCACTATCATCGCGGCGGTGTGGTTGTCATCGTAGCCTGCGGTCAGGGACTCGATGCTTGTGTAGATACTTAATCATCCAGATAAGAGACGTTTTATTTTACACATAGTGATTTCAGATGTGTACAAAATATTGAGTTGAGATTATTCAGCGTAATAGACAATTTTTGACACTTTTATTGCTAAATTTTACTTTTTATTCATATTCATCCATCGCAATTTTAAACTTCCCGTTTTTTTTCAGTATGACGCATATAATGTAAAAATGCGTCAAAACTCTACATGTATTGGTGTATGTCTTAATTATAAATATAAACAGTGAAGCGTTCTCCATGTAACTCTCAACTGCTTCATCATGTTTTTATTGCATAGTGTCAGTGAGATTTCCTAATTAATGCAGTGCATGTATTCCTTGGTTACTACTAATTTATGCTCTGCATCGTGTCAGCAGGTACGGCTAATTTATGCAATAGGATCAGTGGGCACGGCTAATTAATGCAGTGCATGGGATCAGTAGGTGCTGCTTATTTATCAATGGGTCAGTGGGTACTCCTAATTTATAAATGGGTCAGTGGGTTCTCCAAATTTATAAATGGGTCAGTGAGTACTGCTAATTTATCAATGTGTCGGTAAGTGTCAGTGTCAGTAAGTACTGCTAAGTTATTGATGTTGTTAGAATCAGGGCCGACACAACCACATGTTTATCACTGCAGACTCCATAACGCTGTTTCTTTATCTAATTCCAGTTTGCGGTCTGCTCTATAATCATAGCTACATGGGTGTAATCACATTTGTAGATTTGTTTTATGTACATGGGATTGTCAGAAATCATAAATATGCTATTGGTAAAAAACTAGACTTTGTCTCTGTCAGTATTATGTTTAGTAATGGCTGTCACGGCGCTGTGAAGTATGTATGGCTATTAGGATGGCAGCCTGGTGAATTCCTCAGCTATTTTTATAGCTGTAACAGTCACGTGATTACCATGTCCGCCAGGAATAGCCAGGGATAAAGGGGCTATCATTATGGGATGTCTGGCAGCACTCTCAGCCGTAATGCTCCCTCTCGGCCCCCTCCTTATCCGCCTTACCCCCCCCCCCCCTCTTGTACTCCAACACACCTGTAACATGCAAACCAAGAGAAATGCTGTTAACTTGTTCTACTGGAACCGTATATATACGGTTTCAATCATATAATAGATCAAAAGAAATATCATAAAAAAATTGTAAAAGAGTTTTTGATATATGTTTAATTTATTGAAAAATACAATATTGGAGATGTCTATTTTTCATACATATAAATATTTTTTGTCATTTGAAACTGGAAATTGCTTTTACAATTCCAGCTTCAAATGACGAAAAATGGAATGGAATGGAAACATTTCAGCAGCACAATTGTTGATAAGCTGTCTTTGTATATTTTAACTTCACGATGCATCCAAGCATCTCTTTGTAGAATGATTTCATTTCCTCAAACCCAAGGGTTTTAGAACGACAATTTTTATGGAGCCGTTTAATAATAACAATATTTTTTTTCATGTGCCACCCATTCTAAGTTATCTTCATCCACTACAATTCGCCGCTTGTTGTAGTGTTTGCAGATAGAAATTGCAAACTTGAAAGAGTTAATAGACAGCTCGTATAACAGGTAATGAGGACACGTGATATTTATTAGACCCATGTTAAAAAATCAGCATCGTTTATCAATGTTTTTTCTTTTGCGTAACGGCTATTTTAAAGACAGATTCTGAAGAAACCAGCCAACACCAGATATTGAGCTGATGTCTTGTTAATGCTTGCACATCGTCTATGTTCAAAATTAAAATAACATCATTAACGCAAGGTCTCGTGTTTTCTGGAATTGTTTTCTGTCATATACTATGTGATTTATATCCTTATCTGTTGATTGTCAAATAACGTAGTTATATACAACATTGTAACTGTCTATTTGTGCACTGATTAAATAAAATTTTTGTCCTGTATATATAGTCATGTCACCATAGCTTCGCAATAGTGAGCTAACGTGAAACAAGTGGCAAGTAATGCTATTAAACTTCGTTTCTGGAACTGAAAGTGTAGAAGGATCCAGCAGTCATGGGTGTCAGCCTATCCCATATGGGCTCATATCATCCAATCCCAGACAGCCTCACATCCCCGAATCTAGATGAAAGCGAGGTGAGTGGTTGAATGCGGGAGAAAGGTGATTCATCAATGTTAGAGGCTAATTATTGTCCTTTTTAAATCGGCAAAAGTGCAATATGGAGGCTACTCAACAACGTGCTATAAGAATTGCCTGGATGTTGACGAAAGACAAGACGAATTGTGATTTAACCCTTTCAGTTCCATTGAAATATTCCTTTCGCAGAATTGGGTGCAGGGAATTAAGTCGGTTAGGGGGTATAAAAATGATGTTTTAATGCATCATGAGGGTTAAAGCCACGAACCGGTTCCACTAAAAATCCTAGCATTGAGAGGCCCCATGTCGTCCACCATAATGTTGAAACTATGATTTGTTATGCATGTCATAACCCTTTAACTCTTACAGCGCAGGAAGCGACTTTAGTCGTCAGAATCTGCCATCCATAGACGTCAGAATCTGACGTCTATGCATGGCAGATTCTGACGACTAAAGTCGCTCCCCGCGCTGTAAGAGTAAAAATCTTTAAAATGGCCGTAGACCCATAACATCATCTTCACTCTGTCGTGTAGTTTGTGGCCAAAGCTACGCTCTGTGTGAATTGAGACTGGACCTGTTCAGATGCATAACATAAGTATCAAAATGAATCAGAAAGAACTAACTAAGAAATTTATGGTGATTAAAATTTGAAAGAAACCCATACAAAATAATTCATCGCTTTAATGGTTAACTAGCACAGTCGCATTCGATCAATATGTGAAAAATGTTAAATCAATATATGTACGTTTTGAGCTTTCATTTTATATATTTATTATGCCTGAAAATTGTATTAATTCACACCAATCTCATTTCTGTTGAGGCTTGACGTTTAAGTTGTGCTCTTAGAGGTTCAAACCAGAGACACGTCAAACTCCAACGTAACAAACATTTATTTTGTAAATTCATTCCATTTACAAACGTCAACGTGTTATGATCAATAAAACAGTTACTTCGTGACCATTCTCACTCAGATTAACCTCGAGATGTTTCAAGAATAAAAGTAAGGCCAAGGTTTCTTTCTCAATGGTCGAGTATTTTTTTTAGCTTTGCTCAGTTTTTTTTTAGAAAAGCTTTCAGGATGGCGAAACCCATCACTTTCGGCTTCGTTTAATACAGAGCCGGCACCAGGCACGATCAAGATAATTAACTTATTTATTTGGAAAAAAATAGCCCTTATAAAAAGCATGGGAGTCTGCACATCTGGAATGCGTGTAGAAAACGCTGCTCGCTGTAGCTTCTGGCAAAATAATAATTGGCTTTTCCTGCCTGCGACACGATTCTTTGGCGAATCATAAAAATGACAGTTTTTGCCAATCACATCTAAACAACACGAGACATTGGAACAGTGCTGGCTGGATGTTAGCTCACCGTCTGCAACGCTGGACCAACATCATGCCAGCATTGGGCATGTATTATTCTCTGCAAAGGCAAAAGGCAATATCTGCTTAGCAGATACTGCCTTTTAGCTTTGCACGGCATGTTTTCATTTAGACATTTATTTTTTCATTCTTGCACTTTTCATTGAATCATTCATTTACAAATTAATGCACTAATTCTGATTCGTCAATTATTGTGTTCCTTCATTTCATTCATCCATACATTCATTTATTTTAAAACGTATTTATTCACTCATTTTTTCATTTTTTAACGTATTCATTAATTTATTCGTTCTTTAATCCTGCATGTCTTCATTCATGTATTCATTGATGTATTCTTTATTTTATCTCGCACGTATTAATTCACTTTCTCCGCCCTTCAACGGTTCATTCTCTAAATACTCTATACCTGTCACCCCACAGAGTTTTGTAAGTCAAGGATATAAGTCTGCATTATTTAGAACTCTCTTTATCCGGGTGCCGGTCAAACCGGAAGTTATTCTGGGAGTGCAGTCTAATATCCGCCCACCAGGTATACTGGACCGGAAGTGACATCATTATCTGAGATGAGAGAAAGGCAACTCGGATTATAATAAACCAGCCCCTAGGAGCGAGAATGCTTATTGATAAATCAGCCTCTGGTAGCCAAACCGATCTCTAGCAGCTAAAAAGTGTACGTGACACACACAGAATTTGCTTCGAACACGGTTTTTAGTTTTTTAAACCAAATGCCTCTGAACATGATTATATTCGTTTTAATGTGTTTTATTAGATAATTTACAGTTATTCTGAATGAAATGTGTGCATAAACATCAAAATTAACAAATTGCTGGACTTTCTTCGTTCGGTTCAAATGCTACGTTAGCGCTTGTACTGCACGTTGAATGTTTCTATTATGATTAGGTTATAATACTATGTATTGTTAAAGGTGGCAGAAAATTTATGTGACCGCAAGAGCCACCGTATATTATTAGTTATGAAATTAAAAGTGATTGCAGATTGCAATAGATTGGTAAGTCTAATAACTTCAAATGACAAATCAAGACCCACTATACATACACGTACAAAGCATCCAAGCAAAAGTAACAATAACCAATCTGTGAATTCACACCACATTTTATTCATAATGAACTTGATTATTTGGTATAAATACGATGACATAATTCACAGGCTTTCGTGTTATATTTACATAATTGCGTTGCAATGTATGTGAGTGTTATCATTACTTGAAATCCACTCTTTAACATTAAAGCTTCAACAGGGTGAACACCATTCACCAGTGTTATATTGTTATACTATGTAATAGCAACAGACAATCATAAGATTTAGTTTTCGTGAAATCACCACATCAAACAAATTAATAATCAGGAGATTTAGATGCTAATGTAGAAGAGAAATCTCCATTTCACCCTTTCAGTGCGGGGATCGTCAGAATCTGACGTCTGTAGACGTCTGATTCTGACGTATAAAGACGGTCACCGCACTGAAAGAAAAAAATATTTCTAATGATCGTAGACCCATAACATAGGTATTCAAATGATTCAGAAAGACCTAACTAAGATATTTATGACGATTTCAAATTTAAAAATAATTTTGGTTTCCATGGTTTAATGGTTAATGTGAGCTGTCATGACTCTATCACAGAATTGGATGAAGTCATCACGTCTTCCATTAGGAGATTGTGGATTCATCAAATACACCCGCAGCAAAGAGGACTCTTTGACACAATGCTGTTTTAATGTTGGTCCATCGTCTGCGACTCTGCCCCGCCATTATCTCAACATTGGCTCGAATCCTGGGATTTTCTGGGAAGTCTATCTACTGATTGGTTAGTCCATCATCGCCACATCTCGTATCTGTCTCCAGAGAGAGACTGCACTATGTAAATCTAGGGCGCGTGTTATTGGTGTGTCCACAGCAAACACTGACCCAATGCTGGTTCCATGTTGGGCCAGCGTCGTAGACAGTGGACCAACATTGAACCGACGTTGAGTGAAAGTCGTTTATTTTCTGAGGTTTAATATCAACTTCGCCTATAATAATAATAATAGATTGTTCATGTAAAGATCTGTAAGCGTGTTAAATATTCAGCTTAAGTCAGGATTTCGTGGGGTTTGATATCTGATATTACAAACGTGAAAATAACACGAGATTTCCCATGATTTAACACTTAAATCACTTCTATTATTTTTATACAAACCATAGAGACCTTTGTTAAGGGTGTGCGGTCTGGTCATATTTTACTGTTGCGCTGCAGGACCTGTATCGACTTTAAACTTCAGAATCTGACATCTATCAGGGTTAAGCATATGACAACATAGCATATCCCACGCAAAAAATAGGCCTTTAAACATATTAAACGTCCTTTTATATTGTCTGATATCATTCTGGCATGCAAAAAATAACATTGTATTTTCGTTTTCAGCAATAAGGCCTTTATACATCATGTGAAGTGATTTAATAAAATGTATTATATTAATCATGGTAATATCCACAACAGCAATGACAAATCTAGTTTCCGCCCATCCTCGCATGTTCAAAGGCTTGTGGTATGTGGTACTGGCCGTGGTGCTGTACTTGATGTCGTTCTGATAGAGTATCTCACTTATCCCTCTGTTATGACACATTGGGTTACAATTTCTAATTTACCAAAAGCCAAATAAACCTTCTTTAAATAACAATGAGCATAATATAGCTATATTATGATATATAATTTATAATTTTGTGTGCTACGGTACTTTAAACTGCATGTCATCAATTTAATTTGTTTTCTTAATGGCAGATCATTTTACATATAGAAGATTTTTCACTGCAAAATGAAACGAATCTTCATCCTTGTGGCCCATGGCAGTATTGAGTAGTGATCTATTAACAGATTAACGATGTAAAGGTTTTAAAGCACATCGTTTATACCCCGTTGAAAATTGACACTTTTTTGGACTGGAATTAAACATATATGAGTAATTTTCACTGACTTGAAGTTGTGGGTCGCGGTAGCGAGACATAACTTCAAGTGGGTGAAAATTAAAAAAAGGTAACTTTTAGTTTGAAAGGTTAAAAGCCTGATATTAATACACGTCTGACGTGTCTGATGCTTAATTAGTGATCCATCCAGTGGGACTTGTGTGGATTGATGGAGCTATCGATGTTTACACGTAATGTCTACAAGTTTAAGTCTATTGCTAAAATAGTAGATTCGTATCTTCGATTTTTTTATACTGGTCAGTTCGGGCACAATATACGGGTTGATATATGACATTCAATTGCAAATGATTATTAATTTAACCATTCTGACAGTGAAACTAAGTTTTCTTATATTAAAACTTAAAACACATGTACCTATTTTGTGTATTTAAGTCGAAGAAAGAACTCAATGCCAATAGATTCGGGCCTAGTACATTTGGATTTACGAATCAATCGAATTTCGTTTCTTCTCCTTGACCTAACGACTCAAGGTGTGCACTAACGTTGATGGAATGTTTGCTGAGCGTTGTAGAGCATGGCCCGGCATTAACGCAACATTGGGTTACCGTCTCGTGTTTGCGTTATTCACATGTCTCTTCATCAGCATCTTGTAGCCTATATTTATTAGTACCACTCCTCTTGATGAAACACATCAGGGTTTATTTATTTATGGGTCATTCATTCCCAGTTGTTTTACTGTTGGCCCACGGTCTACGACGTTTGCCCAACAGTAAGCCAACGTTGAGCTAAGGTCTCATATTTCCTGGGTTGTAGTGTATGTGATGACGCTCCATTAGCTCATTGTTTATTCCCCTCTTCATCGCATTGCATGGTTTTTAAGCTTTAGTTTTATTATTTGTTCTTGAGTTGGCAGATTTTTGTCGTTAGTTTTCTCCATCGGCGGATACACATGGCATTAAGAGCTTCCATCAGATAATAAATCTAGGTCGTTGTCAGAACAGAGAAACTTGCGATTTTAATTTGCTGCAGATTGTGGACTGAAAGCAAAACCGCGATTTATCGTCATCCACCCGTCTCTTCTGGATCTGTTGTCATGGTTACCCCTGTGACGATGCCTCTGTCACCATGGTGACATGACCGCCTCCGCAAGGCACCATGACATATACAACTGAAATCTACACCCGAATGTCAACGTGACCTCTACACCCGAATGTCACCGTGACATCTACACCCGAATGTCACTATGAACAACTGGGTAGGGCTGTGCCGCACAATGTCAACTGGGTGGGGCTGCACTGCGCTGTGTCATCAAGGTAGGGCTGCACTGCACTGTGTGACCTGGGTAGGGCTGTACCGCACAATGTCACCTGGGTGGGGCTGCACTGCGTTGTGCTATCTAGGTAGGGCTGCACTGCGCTGTGTGACCTGGGTAGGGCTGTACCGCACAATGTCACCTGGGTGGGGCTGCACTGCGTTGTGCTATCTAGGTAGGGCTGCACTGCGATGTGTGACCTGGGTAGGGCTGTACCGCACAATGTCACCTGGGTGGGACTGCACTGCGTTATATCTAATCTCCTTGAAACGAAATCCTATCTCGTATTTTAAGCATAGAACACCTTCAGTTTACATTGGGTTAAGTGTTTAGAGGTTAGGTTGTGCTGGATGAATAGCCCACACTGTGTAATGGACGTTACAATAATACCTCTATTATCGCTGTAGTACGCAATAAACTGGAGGTGGCCACATCAGACGGACGTATACAGCAGCAGTCTTGTGTGGGCTGTTTGCTTGCTTGCCTACGTGCCTACCTGCCTACCTGCCTCCTTGTTTGCTTGATTACTTGCTTGTTTACTTGTTGGCTTGCTTCTTTCTTTGCCAGCTTGCTTGCTTGTTTGTTTGTTTCTTTCTTTGTAAGCTTGCTTGCTTGTTTGCTTGCTTCTTTCTTTGCTGGCTTGCTTGCTTCTTTCTTTGCTTCTTTCTTTGCTGGCTTGCTTGTTTGTTTGTTTGCTTCTTTCTTTGCTGGCTTGCTTGCTTGTTTGTTTGTTTCTTTCTTTGTTGGCTTGCTTGTTTGTTTGCTTATAAGCCCGATTTGGATAACATCTCACTCTGTTCACACATATGTTAATGAACATCAATATCACGGTGATAGTAATATTGTGGTATTCCTAAAAATTGAACGAACGACTGAACGTTTGGGAGGGGTGGGTGTGATAAAATGGGAAATTCCTTATACAGTACTTGACTTATATCAGATTGTGATTTTCTAATATAAGGTCACTTGATTTTTATCTGGGTAAACATCAGATATTCGATATAATACAATTGTATCATACAAAAACATTATCGAAAATCAAACTTACATTTTCATCTCTTTTAAAACACCTTAACTTATTGTAACTCATAAACTTATTTTGTGTTTTTAAGTAGAAGAAATAACTTAAGATAGATTCGTAGATCCAAACATAGGCCTGCCGGGCCTCTGCGCCTCGTACAAGCCGATTTACAAATCTATGAATTTTGTATCTTCTCCTTGATAATTTACTCGTTGCCCAGAAATAGAAAATAACTAAGCAACCCTATCATCTACTCCAGACAACGAGGTGGTAACACAAGATATCATTAGGCCAAAGAACTATGTTTCTCGCCATCGCGCCCGTCAAAACCTGCCCATCACTCGTTTATTCCAGCAATTTATACTTTTCTTCGACGACATTTTTGGTTGTTGTTGCTTTTAACTCATATGTGTTTAATTAATGGGGCAGAAATGCCCCCCCCCCAAAAAAAAAAAAAGAAAAAAAAAAGAAAAAAAGAAACCTAAGTATAGTAAAGGCGGGAACCGCACCACTTTTTCAATTTTCTTGGACGAGAATTATTTTGTCGTAACCTAGTGCTGGTTTATTGTTCAGCCAGCGTCGCAGACAGAAGTACAGCAATAAACCAACAATAGTCAAATTTCTTGTGTTTGCTGCTGCAGATGGTTGACAACATTGAACCAACAACAGCTAAATATCTGTTGTTTGCTGCTTAAGTAAATGTGCTAATAATAATACACCTTATCCAGACATAGACAATCTGAACTACCCAATTACTTATATAAGGCGGGAAATGATATTATGCGTAACTTGGATCTTTCTTGCCCTATCTTCAACACCTGTCCCACTTTCCTCAATAGCTGTATTTCAGTGGTTATACCGAACATCTCGCTGTGACCTTTGCAAGTTGTTGATGATTGGGCCTCCAAGTGCTCCAAACTGTTCAAATATACGGATTGTGTAAAGCTAGGGCAATGTCAAATTATTACACATTTCGTTTATTATGTCAGACTAATGATATATCATTAATGTTGCACGCACGGCCATTTGACCTGGACTTTTTGTGATCAATTGGCTTTTCAAGTCCACTGCAATGTTCAAAAGTGTGGGGCTTACTATTACATGTCGATACACAGGTATTTGAAAAAAAACAGGGTATCCAACTAACACAAAACATGTTTCTAACATTTAAAGAAAGTCGCATTAAAATGATATAAAACGTTATTTTGTAGGGTAAATAAAATATATACAATATTTTTTAAATGGTCTTTCAAACATTTTGATAACTTGAAGTAACATATTACATGACGTTATGAAAATGTTTTTAAAGCATTTTTCAATTGTGTTTTTTGCCTAACGTCTAAAACAATGTTTCATTAATATTTTCTGACTTTTTTGTCATATGTTTGGTCTGATGTTTAATCTGATGTTTAATCAGTCGCTGAATCTTGACTATAGTAGCTATAGTAGCAACTAGTATTTGTCTCTAGATACTAGCCGTACGTCTTAGGTGAGGACACTGGAGTGAATATTGCTTTACATCTCTGTCTGTGCTTCACCTGCCTTTCTCGAATGTCAAACCTAATTTGTTATAACAGTCATCAGACCTGCCTTCAGTGAAGGACTGTATCCTGACAAACAGCATCCACTCAATGTTGATTTAATGGTTGGCCACCGTTTGCGACGCTGGCCAGGCATTGTATCAACATCTAGTGTTTGTTGCAGCCAGATAAAGACAGGTGAATCTGTGGACAAACACCAGACACAGACAATCATCGTCCAATGTCTGCGACGCTGGCCCAACATTGAGGCAATATTGAGACAACTTGGGTGTGATCCGGATTTAAAAGGCATTATTATATCAGCATGATGAAACTTCAGAAGCTACAGACAAGCTAGCAGCAACAACTTATACAATGTTGGCTCAATGTTGGACCACCTTCTGCGATGTTGATCCAAAATAAAAACAACATTTTGTCAACGTCTCGTGCTAATAGGTAAGGCATCGATTCACTGCTGGCTGAATGCCGGGCCAACGTCGTAACTCCAAAGAAGCTCTTTTGAAAGTGTTGCTGAAGGGAATCTTGGCATTATTGTTCAGATTATGGTGTCTTGTTTATAGTGATTAGGCTGGCTGGCTGGCTGGCTGGCTGGCTGGCTGGCTGGCTGGCTGGCTGGCTGGCTGGCTGGCTGGCTGGCTGAAGACTAGATGGTTAGATGGCTGGCTGAGTGACTGATTGTTGGCTGGTTGGATGGCTGACTAGATAGCTGGCTGACTTGCTTGATAGTTTGTTGACTGTCTGCTGTGATGATTGGTGAGATGGTTAGATGTTCAGATGAATGACTAACTGACAGCGTAGTGTGGATGGCTGACTAGATGGCTGACTAGATGGTTAGATGGCCGTCTTGTTGGGTGGGTCACTTGCTTACTGGCTTGCTGACTGACTGATTTGAAGGCTGATCAGATGATTAGATAGCGACTCTCCAGTTTGCAAGTCAGGAAATATATAAATAGCTACATAATAGAAGCCAAACAAGTTTTTTCCACTGCGTCATTTTGTTGATTTATTTGACCTTGGCTGACCACCGGACTTATTGATCTCGTCCTTCAATATGACCTTCTGACACCTCTCGCTCTAGTACCATATTACTCCCAGGCTTTAACGTGGCTTCACGCGAGCTAAGGGGATTTGCTGGATCAATCAATGCTGGTGTTTTACACAGTAGTTCTACACAAAATATGTTCTACTCATGTTGGTTCAACTTTGGGTCGATGTCTCAGTCATTGCCCTAACATTAAGCCGACATTGCAGCCACCGTTTATCCCAGCAAAACACAAGATGTTGAACCAATGCTAGTTTAGTACTGGCCCCTTGTCTAAAAAAAAATATATATTTGATATTATGTATAATATCGTGTGATGCACCAGAAGGAGAGTTGTCTGACTTCTTTGTATGCAATGTTGGTGTACGCCAGGGTGAAAATGATCTATGTATGTGGACAGTTTAGAAAAATAAAATTACACTAGTTAATCTAGCTAAATTTATTAAATGTGGACTTGATATGTATGCTTGTTAGACATTTTGTATTTGTAACCATTATTTGCTATTTGTTCATCGCTCAATACTGTACATACGGTTTGTAGAAATAAATACATTGTATCTTGTATCTTGACGCTGGGCCAATATTAAACCAATTATAGACAAAAACACACTAACTCTTTATTTTTAAGTTGCTAACTCCAGTGTGCCATTGCACGGAAGCGCTGTGTGTCTCAAATGTCAAACGTAATGTCATAAATAACATAATCCGCTCTTCTGAGAAATAGGAGATAAGCAGCAAGGTTTATTTTTCAGGTCTAGTAAGCAGTTTTTTTATTTTTGCCTTTGCACGGAAGCGCACTAAAAGCCCCCCAGGCAAGGCGGATAGACATGGCGTAATGCGGATATAAAAGGCTCTATTATCTGATTATATCACGTCGCGGCGTGGCTAACAACCTGCCATGCGGATATGAGACGCTTTAATCGCTAGAACACATTTACTAAACCCTTAATCCTTTAACCGCCAAATTATTCAATCGGAATTCCCACTCACTTGAGGTTGTGTCTCGCTGACGCGATCCACAACTTCAAGTGAGTGAGAATTATTCAGATTTCACAAAATGGAGGTCAACTGTTTGCAAATTTTGCTGATTGATGTCACATTTTATCTTTAACATGTTTAAGAGGTGGTACTTAATGTGCTAATACAAAATGGAAACCAGAATATGCGGCAGTGGCGGTTAAAGGGTTAAAGCGCTGCAATATTTTTATATAAACCAACAGAACAAAGGGTTACTTTCAATTTGAAATCATCATAAATGTTTTAGTTTGCTTTTTTATCATCATTTAAATACCTATGTTATTGGTCTACAAGCATTTTATAAAGTTTACACTTTCAAAGCTTTCGACGTCAGAATCTGATGTCTATATCTAGTCATTTCTTAAAAACAAAATATAGAAACACTGATAATCCTCGGGACCTCAATTTCACAAATCACGTGAAGTTGTGTGTCGCGGTAGCGAGATACAACTGGGATGGAAGTTAGCATCGTCTAGTTCAGATTTGATTATTATCACTGGCTTGGTGTTTTCACACTACATGTATATCACCCTGAGACATTGGATGCTGGTGTAGATGCAGTAATATCAACGTACATGTAAGAGACCAGTCACGTTTCAAATACTGATTTCAGGTGTGTAAGATATTCATTGAGCGGTAAAGTCCACTTGTCTTTACTATATTCATCCATCTCTATTTGCAGACGCATTTTGTTTTCATCCTTTCAGCGCGGGGATCGACTTTTGGTATCAAAATCTGGAACCAAAAGTTAACCCTTTAAGCCCTCACGATGCATTAAAGCATCATTTTAAATCCCTGAAAACATATTTAATTTTCCTACAACCAAGGATTTTAGAACAAATATGTCCATGGTTTACCAGTACATGGCACTTTTCTTTAATTTTTAAACCACATCAAGTCATCTTTATCCACTACAAGTCGAGAATTGCGACAGCAAGTCGCGGTTTGTAGTAGATAAAGATGATAATAGTAAATTCAGGCTTGAAAGGGTTAATCCCCGCACTGAAAGACCTATATATCTATAATGGTCGCAGACTCATACAATAGGTAACAGACATAAAATTTGCGAAAAAACATATACTTTGATTAAAATCGGCCATATTTAAGTATTGTCTGCCCACTTAAAGGTGTGGGTCGACAAGTGGGTGAAAATTAAATTTGATCATCCTATGACTAGCGCATCAAAGGTTGACACTCAGACCAGGTTATGTTCTGATAATAGCTTTGCAAAGCGGAAGATTCAGAACCAATATTCCATTTTGGACGTGAAAACAACTCGCCATATTGTTATCATTAGCCCTATAGAAAAACAAACAATGCTTATCATTTTATTTGCTTTAAAGTGATCAACATTAAAGTGCATTTAATCCTTGTAACGGGATACATAAGCTAACCGGTTGAAAGTTATGACAACCATTATATTGAAAATAAGTTTCGTTATTTAAATTTCGTCGAGAAATAACCCATTTGTTCTGAAGCTTGGTATGTTTTTTCTTATGGTTTTCTTAAGAGAAATATTGACGTATCTAACTATAAAATAGGAAACAAAAAATATGTTTGAATCCTGTACCCACGGATAATAACGACAAAAAAAATAGCAACTAACGGTTATTTCATATTGTGCATGTGTGTGTCCACATTGAAATGTTTTTCCTTGCTATTTATACAAGATTTATTGAATAAATATTAGTATTTTATCTATTTTACGCCGACAGCCTTTGCAAAGTCTCCCAATTTATTATACGGTAAAGCAATTTGAGATAATTATTGTTAGTAATATCGTATCATTGTGAGCAATTAGTTCTTGAAATTAAAATGCCTAGAAGATCCATCAACTACAGCTGTCGGCCAATTCGAAATGGTCTTACATCCGCCACTCCCAGACAGCCCTGAATTCAGATCGAAGCGAGCCTCGGAGGATGAGTAGTTGAATGGGAATAGAGGTGATCCATCAATGTTACAGGCTAATTGGTAGTACTTTTTCAGTAGGGTACTTAATTTTATTTTTTTTCACGCAGGCCGAAGTTCAATACGAGACATGCCCATCGGTGTGGCCTTTTAGAATATTTAATGACTTTTGAGGAAGAAGTCGAGAGGATTAATGTAACCCTTTTAGTGCGGGGACCGACCTACGATGTCAGAATCTGGCGTCTATAGACGTCAGATTCTGACGTTTACAGTTGATCCCGCTCTGAAAGAGTAAAATATGTATAAGGGCCTTAAAACCATAACATGAGTATTCAAATGAAGCGGAACGATATACGGCAATTATTAAAATTTAAATCTTTTAGTGAAGGGATTTACTTGAGAGGTTTGACTATGACGTCCATAGACTTCAGATTGGAATCTATTGATGTCAGAATATGACGTCTAAAGTCGATTCCTTCAATGATAGAGTTAGCGTTGCCTTAACAGTTCGTAGTTGCTGGATTCCTGGGGGGGGGGGAAGGGTGGGTTGTGTACGATAGCAATAATTCATCTTATTTTTAGCAAAAAATCGCGCTCACAAAAAATCCCATGAGTTTTCCACGCCTGGAATGCCTGTAGAGACACTGATCATTAACGAGGCTTATTTGCTGGTTGTAGCTTCTGGCAATAAATGATTGGCTTTTCACGTTGGCAACACGACGCTTTGACGAATCATAAAATCAAAGGAGAATGAGCCTTACTGCAAAACCCGAAAAACACGAGACGATGGCCCAGTGCTGGCCTAATGTTGGCTCACCGTCTGCGACGCTGGGTCAACATTAGGCCAACACTGGCTGTCCGCCTCGTACAGATTCTGCCCCAACTGCTCATTATTCTATAAGTGTCAGTGGCGGATCCAGGAATTGACGGGGGGGGGGGGGAGCGCAGATTTTCTCCTCAAATGACGCATTCTAGACCATATTTTGGGACGCTGAACAGGGGGGCTCGCGCCGACTGCGCCCCCTCTGGATCCGCCACTGAGTGCGTGGAAAGATTTTAATATTTTAAATGGTATAAATACCATTACAATCAACATGATATATTGAACGAAATCAAACGAACAGCGTTTGTATGGAATTACTTACAATTTTCCTTAGCACAAGGACCGACTTTAGACGTCAAAATCTGACATAAATAATTTGACGTCTAAAGTCCATCCCCGCACTGAAATAATAACATATTTATAATGGCCGTAGAACCTTACATAGGTATTCAAATGAGGCGGGAAGAGCTAACTAAGACATTTATTCTCATTTCAAATTGAATAAAATACCTTCGGGCCCTTGGTTTATTTAAATATTATTTCAGCGTATCAAGAGCTAAAGCAGAATGCCTCATATGTCGTCTGTGATAGGACGAGAACCACGACATCTGGAAAATTTAGCGTTAAATTCTTTCTAATTAATAAAGACAAGGGGATTAGTTTTACCACAGCATACTCAAGTAACCAGCGTTTGCATGTACCGGTAATGCCATCATTTAAAATCAGAGAATGCACATGCTACATAAAACTAACTTGCTCTTAGCTTAGAAAGCAGGACAAAAGAAAATCTTAGAAAGCAGCATTTGAAAGACAATATTTGATAAAAGTGAAATAATTATTAATTTACTAGACAATAAGGTATTTTCCGAATTTTTTTGACGCGGTAGTTTTATCCATGTTGAATTAATTTAACCAAAGCGGCCAATTTTACATTCTGATATTAGTGAGCAGCAATGTATTTCTCTTTAGATACACACCAAGTCGATACCAATTCGTACATGTGTTTGAAAATAGCGCTGATCATCGGCCTGGGCGAGTCGCCTGGGTCAAAGCTAGCTTGCAAAGTGATACAACAGTTCTTATAAAATACTTAAACAAAAAATAGAACATTTTTAGCATAACTAAATATGTGAAATCTCTGAATCACTGGTCGTCATATGGGTTACTGCACAATCATGGCGAAAGCCCTACTCTTATTTTGCATGACTCCAAGGGTTATCTATAGTGCACAGTACCCTAGGCAACACTGTAAACTCCATGCCTTTGACCAGTTTGGAGCACTGTATATGCACAACCACGATGACAAATATCCGCCCCGACCGGGATTCGAGCCTGGTACCCTCTGGTTACAAGCCCCAGTCGATACGAATGAACCATCGGGGGCGGCCGGAAACACGTGACATTTGAACAATGTTGATTTAAAGTTGGTCCAGCGTCGCAGACGTTGGTACAATATTAAATCGACATTGGTTCAATATATCGTGTTTGTTGAAAAATGCCTTATGGATTGAGTGATCTAATAAAACAGTGAATTGGGTGGATCCCGCGAAATCTCGCCCACCAGACTTTCAAACATTATTGGCTTAATGTTGGCAAACTGTCGTTTCACTGACCTTATAGACCGTTTCTTTCATCTCTGAGCTATAATTATTTTATAGGATATAAGGCTGCATTATTTAAGACTCTCTGATCTGGCTGACGGTAAAACGGAAGTTATTCTGAGAGTCCAGTCCAATATCCGGTCATCACGTAGACTGGACCGGAAGTGATATCATCACCTGAGACAGCACCTGAGACGACTCAGAATAGTTTGAGAGATCCACGCCAAAAGGGGTGTAAGTATAGGATAAAGCCCGAGGAGCTCTACATTCTTAGCTTTGAAAAAGGCCGAGGTCATTTTTAAAGCTAAGAATGTAGAGCCACGAGGGTTTTAACTGACTTAAAACACATCCGACCATAATTAAAATCTCTCATAATCAACAGTTTGGTCACACCTGACTGATTATAGCACCACCAGCCTATCATGATAATTATTGGTCTGTACTTGATGAACAAAAACTCTCCACTGCCGGCTTAGAATGTCGTGGTCGGACAAAGAAAATAATGTAGTGGTGTGTTTTAATATGACAGATTCACGCTATTAAGACTAGAAATGAGGTAGTGGATAAAATGATTAACCTTTTCATATTCTCCACCACCTCATTTCTAGTCTTGATAGCGCGAATCTGTCATATTAATACACACCGCTACGGTAGTTCATTTTGTGTCTACACCCATGTTTGTTTAGCACACAAACCCCATCTGCCACATTTTGAGGTATTTAGCAGAGTTATGAAACCATAGCATTCATTTAATTACTATAACATTTAGCACATTGATTAGGTCAATCACTAAACCGCCAATATCTTCCTTTATAATCTACTGAGAGACTTTATTTTGGTGTCCAGTCCTATGTTTTGCAGCACAAGGAATCCATTTCAAATGGTTAGACATCTCTATAACAGCTATGGAAGCATGACATTGACCTAATTAGCATAATAATTAGGTCAAGCCGCCGCGATATTTTTTCAATAATCCACATGGAGAATACATTATGGTGTCTACATACATTGTTGCCGATACAAATGAATGAATATAATATGGTTCGATATCTGGATCCTCATGGCCTATATATCCAATTTCAACCATGAAACTTTACAGGAGTCACTATTTCTAGGTTAACCTACAGAGCTAATGGGGGGTGGCTAGTAGACTATTATTCATTAATTAAGAAAAAAATACGAAACATAATTGTACATAGTATGTTACCACGCAGTGTATTCATTAATTTATAAAAAAGTCACGAAACATAATTTTGCACAGTATGTTACCACGCAGTGTGCTACAACAGCATTCTTCATATTCCTGTATTCATTCACACTCACTCCAGTCGGTTCATTCTTCTTATATATTACTATACTGTAATTCGGCGTAGCTTCAGGGCGTGGCTTTGTAATCTTATGAGGTTGTAATATTTAGGACTCTCATCATCCTGGTGCCGTGAGACTGGAAGTATTCAGAGAGCCCTGTCCAATATCCGGTTATCAGGCAGACTGGACCGGAAGTGACTTTGTCACCAGATATATGAGAAAGGCCACTCAAATTAGGCTGGTGTAATTGACAAATAAGCCAGAAGGTGTTTGATAAATCAGCCTTTATCAGCCAAGAGGTGTATTTACAAATCAGCCCGTAGCAGCCAGAAGGTTTATTGATAAATCAGCCCTTAGCAGCCAGAAGGTGTATTGATAAATCAGCCCTTAGCAGCCAGAAGGTGTATTTACAAATCAGCCCTTAGCAGCCAGAAGGTGTATTGATAAATCAGCCCTTAGCAGCCAAAACCTGTATTTACAAATCAGCCATTAGCAGCCAGAAGGTGTATTGATAAATCAGCCCTTAGCAGCCAGAAGGTGTATTGATAAATCAGCCCTTAGCAGCCAGGAGGTGTATTTACAAATCAGCCCTCAGCAGCCAGAAGGTGTATTGATAAATCAGCCCTTAGCAGCCAGAAGGTGTATTTACAAATCAGCCCTCAGCAGCCAGAAGGTGTATTGATAAATCAGCCATTAGCAGCCAGAAGGTGTATTGATAAATCAGCCCTTAGCAGCCAGAAGGTGTATTGATA
Source organism: Flabesymbios commensalis (assembly GCA_964017125.1). Lineage (NCBI taxonomy): Eukaryota > Metazoa > Annelida > Polychaeta > Terebellida > Flabelligeridae > Flabesymbios > Flabesymbios commensalis. Next base: position 5,355,446 of record OZ024908.1, read on the forward strand.
AATCAGCCCTTAGCAGCCAGAAGGTGTATTTACAAATCAGCCCTTGTCAGCCAGAAGGTGTATTGATAAATCAGCTCTTTGCAGCCAGAAGGTGTATTGATAAATCAACCCTAATCAGTCAGAAAGTGTATTGATAAATCAGCCAAAAGGTCGTATGTGCCACGCATATGAGTCACACATATAACTTTCAGAATAGCTGCAGCATCTCAAGTGGTTGTAATCCCAGAAAACGCAAGACACGAGACATTGACCCAAGGTTGGCGGTGGACAAAAAATAAACCAACCTCGGGTCAATGTCTCATGTTTGCTGGGTATAGTTGTTATTTTTTTATAACGGTTGTTTGTATTTGTAACCCAATGTCACTGGAAACAGCAAATTAGGGTGTCTAAGGTCATTAATTTATAAAATAATTCAGTTTGAACGATGTCTATTTTTTGACGAATGGGAATTTGATTCGTCATTGGAAACAGGAAACTGCGTCAGCAATTCTAGGTTCAAATAAAAAGTGAGAAATAATGATAACGACTGACGAAACGTACCACACAAAATGTACAACAAATAACGACAAAATATAAGATCCAATAAAAGATGATTTCATAGAACAACAACGCAGATCGATGTGAGAACAATGCTCAACTGGTTCCGTATTCCCGTACAAGTTACGATATATCGTAGGCTTTGATTGGTTGAGATGGCCATCTCGACCAATCAGAAGCCTGCGATATATCGTAATTTGTACGGGAAAACGGATCCTGGTGACTATTTATAAAATTAACATTTATTGATAATTCAACGAAATGTGTGGGCCTAATACTAATTACTCTAGTTCCGCCGTTACTATTCATATTTTGACTCATATATACATAACGCTCCTGCCCGTTCTGGAAATTTCATGAAACTGGATAACTGTCAGACCTTTCACGAGTCTCGATATTTTTTACATAAAGAATTGGCCTGACTTCCCAGGAAAATACCCAAAATCATACTCAGACTCATTTATGTGATTTGATACAATAGTTGGTTAAATCATACAAAAAACAAAACGAAATTAATAATCGAAAATCAGGAGACTTCTACATAAAATTAAAATCACCAGCGCAGAAAAGTGAATTAGGACTTGAATATTCACATGATTATGTTTATTGACCTACACAGTGTACTGATCTATCAAAGCATTTAATTAATTTAATTGATCAAATCTATGGTGAAATCATGTCATCCTCCATTAGGAGGTTGTACATGTAGCGCCTTCATCAAATACTGAACACTATTTACTGATTGGTCAGTCCATCATCACCACATCTCGTATCTGTCTCCAGAGAGAGACTGTACTATGTAAATCAAGGGCGCGTGTTGTTGGTGTGTCCACAGCAAACACTCACCCAATGATGGGTCAATGTTGGGCAAGCGTCGTAGACGGTGGCCCAAGATTGAACCGAAATTGGGTTGGATTGTGTTTAGGCCAATATCTTTTTCCTCTATTTTTTTGGAAGGGAAAAATCCAAACTGTAGGGCGGGCTGGCGGAAAAATAACATATGAGAAAAAACAAGCAATTTCTGTGCAGTATAATCTATCACAATAATGAGCATGAGGTCTTTCTTTGAAAGAAGTACTAAAATGTTTTAGAAAAATCAAGTAATTTCCTCACATAAATTAAAAACAAAGTTTAAGGGGGAAATATTTTCCGTTTATCCTGACGTCTTCAAAGGCTTTTGGTTTGCAGTGCTGTTGATGGTGCTGTGATTAAACTTAATCGCACAGAGTATTCAGTATTATGTAATAGCACATCATAGTCTTGACCACTGATTATTTCTTAGTCACAATATTACAATCACATTACTCTGGTCTTATACATCAGCTTACAATTTTTTATTCTCTTACAACAGTTAGTTATGAACATAGTTATGATTAGCCGTGTCGTCCTCTCCCCCCTGGAGCTAAATTATGCTAATGTAATTATAAATAATTGCTGTGTCCTTTTAAGCTGAGTGTATTTAATTATCACAGCTATAATTATCTATGCGGTTTAATGTCACTGGCAGAACATTATATGTATCGAGGGCTTTTCACTGCACAATGCGACGACGCAGCTTCATTCGTGCAGCTCATGGCGACGTTCAATGGCGGATCCAGGATTTGAAAAAGGAGGTGGCGCACGGGGTTCTATACACTGAGTTATCAGTGAGTGTCTGAAGTAGAGAGAGAGACACTGGTGACACGAGTGAAGGGGTTCTGGGGCTCGCCCACGGGATTTTTTTGACCAATTTAGAGGACTTTGTAAAGAAATTGTGGCAAAAAGGGGTTGGCGTGGGCCCCTGCGAACCCCCCCCCCTCCCTCTGGATCCGCGCCCGACGTTAACCATTACAGCGCTTAAATATTTTTCAATTTGAAATCACCACAAATGTCTCAGTTAGCTCTTCCCGCTTTATTTGAATACCTATAATATGGGTGTACGGACATTATAACATTTGTAATTTTTTCAATGCGGGGACCGTCTTTAGACGTCTTAATCTGACGTCTACAGACAACACCTACGCCGAAAGGGTTAAGTAAGGATCTATTATAAATCCAGATATTAATGCACATCAGCCTGATCCTTAATTAATAATCCATCCAGTGGGACTGGTGTGTATCACTGGATCTATCAATGTTTGGAAAATTATGATGTCAGACAGGACCCTCGTCTACATTGAGATTGATTTATTGTTGGGCCAGCGTCGTAGACAATTATATCAACATTGTAAACATCACTTCATCAGCAGATTGTAGATTTAGCTGCACTTCTCTTGATCAGCCCACCGCTATATGTATTAACCTTTTCAGGGCGTGGCCGACTATAGACAGTTTTTGACGTCTAAATTCCCGCTGACAGAGTAATATATTTATAATGGCTCATAACATACGTATTCAAATGAAACGAGAGAGACTAGTCTAACTAAGACACTTATAATGATTTCAAATTGAAAAAACACCTTTGGTCCCTATCGTTTATATAACATATTTATGTCAGCGTTGTAAAGGTTGAAAGCTCTCTCAATAATATTATCTCCATATCACTATCACATCACATGCACTCCGACGCATCATACTACGACTCATTTATTATATAGTCTGCTCTCTAACATATTCATGGCTGTGATTTTACGCAAATGTTTTATTTTTATATTCAAGTCGACATTGTACCACAAAGCACAGCTTTCTCGTTGATATGGTCTAAGCTGCATTAAACAATCAGAACAGCTACGCTTAGAGCTGTAGGTCGTTATAAACATGAAATGACATGAATGGGGTTTTAGGCCACATTTATGCACATATAGGCTAAATTGGGCTCCTGAAGATGGTGATATGAATTAGATGACTGTGCCATCCAGACACAGGATTTTAAATTCGAACACTGGCGGTGTGAGGCTGAGCTCGGTTCCCACCAATATTGAATCTTTACGAGTGAGCAGGGAAGAAACACTTTGTTTCTTTGAAACTTGAATGCCAGAGCGGGGCTCAAACACGTGATCACTGACTTTTCAATCAAGAAGCTTTTACCACTGTACCATGGCCCGCGTTCTGTAGGTCGCGATAGCGTGATACAAGTTCAACTGGGTGAAATTTTAAACAAGATAACTTGACGGGAAAATGTTTAGGAGAGAACCGTCGTCAGAACAGAAAAAATGTAATTGTCCATTTGATCACATTTCACATTGTGTTGAAGATAACAAATTGTCAACAGAAAACAAAATCAGTTTTTATCATTATCCACCCGTTTGTACTGCGGCCGTTACCAGGTAATGACGCCTCTGTTACCATAGTAACCAGACAGGACGGTCATTTCTTTCTGGGAAATTGCCAGTTATAAGTAATGGTTCTTTTTGATGAAGGCTCAATGTTATAAAATAGGTTTAGGAGGCCTAATCCAAAAAATGTAATGAAGTCTCCCTCAACTATACAGTGACAACGTGTCTCGTGACGTCACATATAACATTTGTAAAGCTGAATGTCAACATGACCTCTATCGCTGATCGTCACCACGACCTCTTCTGCATAATATTACTGTGACCTTTATAGTTATCTAGATGGCACACCTTGACATCTAGCTAACTCAATCTCAGAAAGTCATATGACCCCTACGGTAGAGGGCCTAATGATGCTGTGGTCTCGATGACATAATTCCACTGTGACCTCTATAGCTGTATAGCATAATGTCACACTGAGTTATATAGCAAAGTGTTACTGCGACCTTCATATTTCATGCCGCCATGACCACGGATATCAATATGACTTTTAAAACCGTGATCTCTATAGCTGAGTGTCACCGTGACTTCTAGATAACTAACGGAATGTCAATGTGACCTCTAAAACTCAGTGTCACAGTAACCTATATAGCTGAATATCACTGTGATGTCTATAAATTGTCGTCCTGACTTCTACAGCAGAATGTCATCCTGACCCCAAAGGCATTCCTGAACTTATTTGTGTATTTTAGATAATCTTTTTTTTTTTAATTCACGTTTAGATCTGAAACGCCATCGTGATTCCACCTTGGAGTGAATGAAAACATAATTAAATCAGCAGATTCCCTCATGGTCACAGGTTTGTGGTGTTAAGGAGATCAAAGTAAAATGTCGGAAGCAATGACCCCAGGACACAGGTGGCTGTATTTCTCCTTGATGACGTCACGCCTGCGTGATGACGTCACGCGACACGTGAACCAGTTGCCACCTGCGACATACAGCGTGCGTACGTTACTCCTATTACCTGCTATCGATATCCCTGAAAGTATCCAAGCTCCAACATTGATTTACAAATCTATACGTCTCACATCACCTCCTGTCTGACGCCACCATCAGTCTTACGTCACGTGTATAACGTCTATATGTCTATTGAATGAAGCTCATATTTCACAACGGATGTGTGATGAATGATATTAACCCCTTCTGCGCCAGGCATGACTATAGTCGTTTTTAACCCGTTTTATTAGACGATTAAATCACTGATATTGCGAACGAAATGGGTCTTTAACATCAAGATTTGCACATGTTTGGTCTTAAATGAAACAAATATGAGTAATTTTCAGCCACTTGAAGTTGTGGGTCGGGGTATCGAAACACAACTTCAAGTGGGTAAAAATTGAAATTATTTAATTTAGCGTTTCAAAGGTTCATGGTTCAAATTGCGGAGACGCCCTGATATTTAGGAATATTGATTCACACTCGCCTGTAATTGAAATAGAGATGGGCGGCACCTAGTGGCCTGGAATTCAACCAGCGGATACACAAATGGTATTGAAAAGTAGACTATTGGCGCATGTCAAATGTCACACGAGACAATAGTCTCTCAAATGGTGATATATGTCATTCACATGCTGTTGTCATCCATGTGTCATTCACATGGTAACATGTGTCATTCACATAGTGACATGCGTCATTCACATAGTGACATATGTCATTCACATAGTGACATGTGTTATTCACATGGTGACATGTGTCATCCACATGGTGACATGCGTCATTCACATAGTGACATATGTCATTCACATAGTGACATGTGTTATTCACATGGTGACATGTGTCATCCACATGGTAACATGTGTCATTCACACAGTCACATGTGTCATTCATCTGGTGACATGTGGCATTCACATAGTGACATGTGGCATTCACATGGTAACATGTGTCATTCACATAGTGGCTTGTGTCATTCACATAGTGGCATGTGTCATTCACATAGTGACATGTGTCATTCACATGGTAACATGTGTCATTCACATAGTGGCATGTGTCATTCATATTGTGACATGTGTCATTCACATAGTGACATGTGTCATTCACATAGTGACATGTGTCATTCACATGGTAACATGTGTCATTCACATAGTGGCATGTGTCATTCATATTGGACATGTGTCATTCACATGGTGACATGTGTCATTCACATAGTGACATGTGTCATTCACATGGTAACATGTATCATTCATATAGTGACATGTGTCATTTACATAGTGGCATGTGTCATTCACATAGTGGCAAGTGTCATTCACATGCTGACATGTGTCATTCACATAGTGGCATGTGTCATTCACATAGTGACATGTGTCATTCACATAGTGACATGTGTCAGTCACATAGTGACATGTGTCATTTACATGGTGACATGTGTCATTCACATAGTGGCATGTGTCATTCACATAGTTACATGTGTCACTCACATAGTGACATATGTCATTCACATAGTGACATGTGTCATTCACATAGTGAAATATATCATTCACATAGTGACATGTGTCATTCACATAGTGACATGTGTCATTCACATGGTAACATATGTCATTCACATAGTGACATGTGTCATTCACATAGTGACATATGTCATTCACATGGTGACATGTGTCATCCACATAGTGACATGTGTCATTCACATAATGACATGTGTCATTCACATGGTGACATGTGTCATTCACATGGTGACATGTGTCATTCACATAGTGACATGTGTCATCCACAAAGTGACATATGGCATTCACATGGTGACATGTGTCATTCACATGGTGACATGTGTCATTCACATAGTGACATGTGTCATTCACATGGTGACATGTCTCATTTATATGGTAAAGTTTTAGTTGTAATACGAGGAACAACAACTTTATTTGAATTTGTGGGGCATGATGTTTTGAGCATTTCGGCCGAGCAAGTAGGTCAGCCAAATATGCAGGTTGATTGTCTTTTAGGGTTTGGACAGTTAGTGAGCATATTTTAAAATGAATGCGAAACAGGAATCCAATGTAATCGTTTTAGAATAGGAATCGTCTTAGACTAAATCGTGGGGCCTTGGTTACCACTATTGCAAGGCAGTTCTGAATGCTTTGTAATCTAATGATATCTTTTTCTGGAATATTGTAAAAAAGTGAGTTTCAATAATCGAACTTGCTACTGACCAGTGCTACTACAACAGACTTTTCCGAATTCGACACACGGATATGATAAAATAATGCCCTACATGTTCGGGATATGTGTTTTCGGAAATGCAGGTTGCTGTCAAATACTACACAAAGATTTTTAGCTGATACAGATGGATTTGTGTCTTGACCTAGAATCAAGCATGGGAAATTACTTAAGAATTTTTCTTGTGTCTTGCTGGAATTGACCTGAAACAATATTGCAACTTCTCAAGAGATTCCTTCGCATTGGAAGCGTATATGGAGGTGTAAATCGGAGGGAATTTCATCGGCAGAAAGATGGTGATTTATGTCAAAAATTGAAGATAATAGCGCCGAGTGGTGTAGCGTATAGGGTAAAAAGCACTGGTCCCAACACAGAGCCATGTGGAACTCTATATGAGAGTGTGACTTTATCTGAAAGAGTGTTTTTAATTTTTACGGATAGGTGCCTATTTTTCAAATAAGGAAGATAAATTGAGCCTGCTCAGATATTCCATATCAATCTGAAAGTCTAATTGTTACATGTGTTATTCTAATATTGACATGTATAATTTATATAAGGACATAGTATGCATAACACGGTAAAATATCACATTATGAAATAGAGGGCGACTGTGACTTTACAAGTAACAGTAAGTTTGGACAAATGTTTTATTTTTGTTAATTTTAATTTTCTCGGTCATTTTGAAATTACGCAATTTCGTTTCGCGTTTTGGTTTTTAAAGGCTTTAATTTTTGACGGGCTTATTCAATTTTGGTGGGTATTAACTCACTATCTATTGTTGGCCCTGGTATATAAACCGAAACCTATTACGCTCACCCCCTCGTATGGCACTATGTCGCCCCCTCCCGGATAAACCCACTAAGTGGTCAGCTACATCCGGGACTTCCGCACTATAATGGCTACTGTCACGACACCTAGCGAGCTGGTCAGTACTATATCCCTCATAGAGATCAATGCAGACGGAAGTGAAGGTGAAGGACGCTACCGGAACCGGAAATCCCACGTGATCAGCTTTTCTTCCATAAAACCCACAGCGGCAAACAAAAGATGTTTACAATTCTGGATGAATGATTGAAATGGCCAGAAAGCCTATACCGCTCATTCTGTGAGACGAAAGTATCGCAGGTAAATTATTATCTTCTTCATAAGAGCCGAGACAGGATGCGAGAAAGGGAGTGCGTTTTAGCCTTTGATAACAAACATCGACATCAGGAAAGATAGATATAAAATGCAGTCCCTACGCTGGTAGTAACAAGGCATATGCTGCATTCGATAGTTCCCGTGTATTGGCAACTCTCAGAGTGCAGACTAGAACATAGCATTTCCATGTGAAAATAGAAAAAAAATCCAGACGTTTAACCCTTTAGCAGCCAAAATATTCAATTATAATTTTTACCCGCTTAAAGTTGTGTCTCGCTGACGCGATGCACAACTTCAACTGAGTGAAAATTGTTCAGACTGGTTGATTTACATTTGTTCTTTAACATATTTAAAATGTGGTACTTAATGTGCTAATAAAAAATTAAAACCCTAAAATATGCGGCACCGGCGGTTAAAGGGTTAAGCAGCCTTTTTATGTTTTTTATTGATAAAGTATATCCTGATGCTTAAAAAAATATATAGGTCAATATACATTTATTTAACTTAAAGAATGCTGGGAGTCCCAAGCATATGGGCCATTATACATGTAAGTCTATGGCAGGGGAGTTATGTGTCGTGAGACGTTAATGCTTGTCTCTGAAAACCATTTTTCAGGATACTGCCAGGTATGGTCTTCAAACATGGTCGTATTCCGTGCAAGACGGTAATGCTCAATGGTTCAAGTTCTCGTATTTAAACACTTTCAGAACCATGGCGTATATATATGTCATTATCACCCTGAAAATATCTTATTTACATTTCAGTCAATTGAACGTGTGTCTCGCTACCACAACTTTAAGTCACGGATAAATAAATGGTAACTAGAACTGTGGTAACGACTGATAAATAGCGACTAGAGATGTGGTAATGACTGATTGTCGAAGCTGGATTAATGTAGATCGAAACTAGACAGTGAATCAGTCAGAAACTGCAAACCTCCGAAAATAGCCCCTAGAACACTGATGTCGACCACAGTATTCTAAACATTTTGCGTTTTATTGGCACCTGTAAAACCAGTTATTAAATGTGCTGTCAATTTTGAAAATTGATATATGTTGGGTCTTCAATTTCCCAAATAACACAAATTTTCAGTCACTTGAGATTGTGGATCGCGGTAGCGAGACACAACTTCAAGTGACTGAGAATGTAAATTGTTTAGGTCAGTGCTTTATGGGTTAATGATCATCATCCGGATCGTAATCCGAATCATCCTAAAAGTGTTGGATTGGTCGTTGGCCCAAGACACACCTCAAACGTAAATCAGGATCATAGATCTGGAGCATAATGCGTGTCATCATCAAAATCTAATCCATTGTTCCTTGGTCCGGGACACACCTCATGCAAATCCGTGCAGTACGTGTTGAGTAATCAGACAAACGGACATAGGTGAGAGGGGCAGATCCCAACCAACCAACAAGACAAAAACATAGCCTTCCTGGTGAGGGCAATCTATCAGACAAGGAATTTTTTTTGTAAAAAAGGCAACCGATGTGTTGGGCAACATTGCAACAATGGCTTTTTCCAGTTGTGGTTTCCAGGTCAGCCCCCGGTTTAATGTAGGCCCACCGTCTTCGACGCTTGCCTAATATTGAGCTAACTTTGAGTGAACGTCTCCTGGTCGTTGGGGTTCCTGCCATTAAGCTGCTCTCTGTTAAACAGAGCGGTGCCGCCCTCCAAAATGTTCTCACACCAGCGCCGCCATTTGTCAGCCTCAACCGTAGTCAGGATAATGAATGGCAACACAAGATCTTGTATCAACACTGGTTTAACGTTGGTCCACCGTCTACGACGCTGGTACAACATTAATGCAGCACTTTCGGTAGGATACTGAGCTATGGTAAAAACGCAGCTCTACATTACAGCCGCACAGTTCCGTTTAACCCTAATACAGCGCTAAAATATTTTTTTATATTGAAGGTTTTTTATTTCAAATCATCAAAAAATTCTTAGTAAGCTCTTTCCGTTTCATTTGAATACCTATGTTATGGGTCTACCGCCATTATAAATATGTTTCCTCTTTCAGTACGGGTATCGACTTGAAACGTCAGATTCAGACATGTAAAGTCTCCGCGCTGAAGTTAACCATTGTCCTGCAGATTTAAAGCAATTCAAGTACAATTGAAAATTAAAAATATATTCTGCGATTCCCAGATTTGTCGCCGACGCTGGCCCAACATTAACCCCTGTTCTGCTGGGCCAGTATTTATACTGTTCCAGCCATATTAGATCAATAGAAATATCACTCTCTTTGATAGATGCTGGTAGATGCTTAGTTATCGCTCTCTTTGATAGATGCTGGTAAATGCTTAGCTATCGCTCTCTTTGATAGATGCTGGTGAATGCTTAGTTATCGCTCTCTTTGATAGATGCTGGTAAATGCTTAGTTATCGCTCTCTTTGATAGATGCTGGTAGATGCTTAGCTATCACTCTCTTTGATAGATGCTGGTAAATGCTTAGTTATCGCTCTCTTTGATAGATGCTGGTAAATGCTTAGTTATCGCTCTCTTTGATAGATGCTGGTAAACGCTTAGTTATCACTCTCTTTGATAGATGCTGGTAAATGCTTAGTTAATACAATAATTAAATAGTGTAGACGGCTAGTGTTCATATATATCTGTCATTTGTTTAGAAATTGCGTGTTGACGTTGGATCTCTATACCTTGAATACCCAACATAGCATATTAAATCATATCTACGTTTGGTGTGTTCTATGTTTCAAACAGAGGTCGTAGCCCAGGTGTCTGCCACATGGTTGGCAGAGAATGATGGTCGATTGATGTTCTACAGCCGATAATAAACCATGACAGTGTAAACAACTTCATTTATCATGTGATCTGCTCTACCAACTCACGACACGCTGCAATGTTAAAACCCATGTTAGTTGCAGTCAACTTCCACCAGCTGATTTCTTAGTCAATTATTGATCAATTACCTTGAAATTTTGCAAGCACTCTTTGCAAGTATTCCGGCGCTTACACTAAAAAAGTCGTGAAATTGTATGGAGTATTCGAAAAGTTAGACCATTTGATATGTAGTAGAATTTCGAAATTAAAGCTAAATGAAATTAATGGGTTTATAAATTGAAATTTACTACATGTCAAATGGTCTAACTTTTAAACTACATACTATTTATAATAACGTTGCCGCTAGACTAAAAAAGATTAGTTTATAATCACAAATAAAAGCCATTGGTGTTTAGCTCTCAACATATAAAAGCCATTGGTGCGTAGCTCTCAACATATAAAAGCCATTGGTGCGTAGCTCTCAACATATAAAAGCCATTGGTGCGTAGCTCTCAATATATCAACAGCGTCATAAACCATTAACGGAAACCGAAGTTACACAAAAGCGGAGCTAGTACAATTTTTGCTAAAACGCTTGAAGTGGAGGATTTAAAACGGGAAAAAATAATTAAATGTATATTTTGTTTAATAGACTGAAATTACATTCAGGGAATGATCATATAATGTTCATATTTCAGTGACATATTGACGGACTTCAAAATGTTCATATTTCACTCATTGCATGCCCACTAACTGTGCTTTAACATGATGAACAAACTAAATTTGTTGCCCGTATGGCCCATATTAGAACAACACCTCACAGGTGTCTTCCGCGTAATCCGATGCGGAGTCTCCTCAGCTGTGTGGGCTGTGTTCCCAGGGAGCAGATCATAAAGCTCTGAATGATGAATAATTCACAAGGCAATCATTCCCCGCCATCAGAGCAACTCATGAGAGGCGTTAAACTGAATAATACAACATTGAGAAAAACAATTTATTAACCCCGCCTCAATGTAGTGTGTGAGTGAGTGAGTGAGTGAGTGAGTGAGTGAGTGAGTGAGTGAGTGAGTGAGTGAGTGAGTGAGTGAGTGAGTGAGTGAGTGCAGTGAGTGAGTGAGTGAGTGAGTGAGTGAGTGAGTGAGTGAGTGAGTGATTGATTGATTGATTGATTGATTGATTGATTGATTGATTGATTGATTGATTGATTGATTGATTGATTGCTTCATTCATTCATTCATTCATTCATTCATTCATTCATTCATTCATTCATTCATTCATTCATTGATAGTTTGATCGATTGATTGATTGATTAATTGATTGATTGATTGATTGATTGATGGATTGATTGATTGACTAATTGACTGTTCGATTGATTAATTGATTGATTGATTGATTGATTGATTGATTGATTGATCGATTGATTGATTGATTGATTAATTGATTGATTGATTGATTGATTGATTGATCGATTGATTGATTGATTGATTGATTGATTGATTGATTGATTGATTGATTGATTGATTGATTGATTGATTGATTGATTGATTGATTGATTGATTGATTGAAGCCATGTAACATTATTCATGTTTTTTGAAAAACATGAATATCAATCAATCAATCAATCACTGTGTATGATTATCATGCAAATTTTCACGTTTTCATGTTGTGAAGAAAGATATATTTACAGCAAATGATACGGTTGTTATTTGCTTGATTATTGTGAGAACTGTCCGAATACAATGTATAATATTGTGTGGACATTTTGGCAATGTATATTTGGAAATACATGTTTCACTGTGAAACTTTGACATGCCCACAGAGGTAAGTGGCTGGCCAATGACCATGGCCTGGAAGTCCCTGCTCCCCTAGGACTTTCTGAGCTTCTGTTTTGTATATCCGCTCTGGAAAATCAATGGAATATCGCCTGCGAAGTACCAGCAACAAGAAAAACTGTTTCTCAAAAGCAGTTGCGAAATTGTTTGGCCAAATTATTGCTAAAATCGCTTACATGGCAATCAGGCCGAACTGATTGAACACATGTCTGAAATACATTCTTCTCGGCGAAAAGGAATAATTGGTCAAAGGTGTTAAAATTAGATCGCATATATTGGCCCAGCTTCCCTGTGCAGAATGTCAACATTAAAGCCCTAACTGACTGCTATACCTATATTGGACTACGACTTGATCATTTGTATTAAAACACACCACTACTTTTTTTTCTGTCCGACCACTACATTATATGCCGGGAATGGAGACCCATTATCATGGTATTATGGTATTACAATCAGTCAGGTGTGACCCAGCTGCTGGTTATGAAGAATTCTCATTGTGTTCGGATGTGTTTCAAGTCAGTTAAAACCCTCGATGTTCTACATTCTTAGCAGCGAATGGCCTTGGCCCTTTTAACAGCAGTAAAACTCGTCGGGCATTATCCTATACGTAAAAAAGCAATTTTATCCGCTGGTGAAATAAAGTTGAAAGCACAGTAGCAATCGCCATTGACACAGAGAGGCCTGAGTGTTACCAATGGGGCCGAGGAGTGAACCCTCACAGCGCTGAAATGTTTCAGGAAAAACTTGGAGAGCAAAGGGTTTTTTAAATTTGAAATCACCATAAATGTTTACTTTATACGCCAGAATCTGATGTCTGTGGACGTCAGATTCAGACGACTAAACTCGATCCCCGCACTGTAAGGGGTTAAACACTCACGAAGCAACTCTGACGAATGACCTAATTTTCCCGAACCAAGAGGGCTTAGAGCTCAAATTGTGATGTGATTGTTTTAATAATAACAATATATCAAGTCGGGAATTGTAGTGGATGAAGATGACACCGGTAAACCCAGGCTCAAAAGAGTTATCTGAATGGCCAGACCAGGAATCACTCCAGTGCGTTATGCACACACCTGAGATTGTGAAGGATCGCTGTTTATTTAAGGACAGCTGATCCCGCTCCACTTCCGCTTCCGGTAGCGTCCGTCTTGCCAAGGAGAATACAATCAGATTTCCCTTGGTCTTGCAGGAATATCTCCTCGTACATCATCTTTCTATCACGGATGTAGCTTTGACCAGCTCGCTAGATGGCGTGACAGTAGCTATGGGTGACACTAGAGCACGGAAGTACCGGATCTGCCTGGCCATTTAGCGGACTGAGCCTTGAGGGACGTCTGTGCCTCCATGCCCGTCTGCGTGCCTGTATTTTGCCTGCCTTCCTGTCTGCTTGCTTTCCTTCCTGCCTCTTTGGCTGTTGCCTGCTAGCCTGTCTGCCTGCTTGCCTGCCCGCCTGTCTGCCTGCCTGCCTGCCTGTCCTCTGATAGATAGACGTAGCGCATTAGCAGAGGTTGCTTCTTTTTTATGTTACAACTGTGGAAAGACTACATTTTGGCTGTAATTAATCGGTCTCTAGATAATAGTGCAAAAGCATTAGTGAAAAAAACACAGGAACCTGGAATAAAATTGCAGAAAGCTGATTTTTTCAGGAATGATACCTGGACATCTCCCCAGACCAATTCCGAAGAGGCCCCAAAAATCCCCCTTGTGCATTTTTTTAAATTCAAGATGGCCGCCACCATGTAACGCCATTTTCGAAAAACAGGGTTATACCCTAATTCCTCACCTTTGTAGTTAGAAAAAAAATATTTTGGTGTCTCTATTTATGTTTTAAGGGACAAAGAGTTGATCCAGATGATCAGAAATGACATCAACACTTTTCTCAATACTAAAAATCCAAGATGGCCGCCATATTGTTCTGAATATGTTAAGCGATCTCTTAAAAAAACACAAAAATATGAGATATCTTTCTCGTTGTTGAACCTAAAATGTATTTTTTGGCCAAACCCATGGAATCTAGCACTTATTTAGATCACCATTATTTTATTATATTGAATTTATTAACATAAATCCCTCATAGTAGGTAATTCAAAATAACACCAGCTAGCGCCATTTTTTTTTAAAGGGGTATACCCCAATTCTTCACTTTTGAAGTTAAAACAATGATTTTGGTGTATCTACCTATGTTTTAAAGTACAAGGAGGTCATCCAGATGATCAGAAATAATATCAGTACTTTTCTTGATACCACAAATTAAAGATGGCCGCTATAATATTTTGTTAAGCGATCACTTAAAAAACCCGAAAATATGCGATAACTATCTCGTTGTTGAAACTAAAATGTATTTTTTTAGCCGAGCCCATGGAGTCTAGAATTTATTTAGATGACCATATTTTATTATATTTTTGAGTTTATCGACATGAATCCCACATGGTAGTTAATTCTACCATGGTGGGTGACGCTTTGGAGTGTTTTTGAACTGCTTTCCCACTAGAAATGTAGATTGAGATTTGTCAAGTTAACAAATTAATCTCCGGTAAATAATGAAATTATTGCGTTCCAATCATCCGAGCTGTCAGTTTCTACATGTTTGGCCAATACAAAAAGAGCATATCGTTGTACAATATAGTCTAGATTTGTGAGATCCTCCCCCCTTTGAACAAGCCACTCTGCACCCTCAACTCACTCTTTTTACAACTCTTTCTGGAGCGACTGCTCTTTCAGTTTGCGTTGGTGACAAACGACCATGAGATAAGATCCGTTCCCAGACTGTAGATTCCACACTCTCCTGTACAGCAAAATATACTCTGCATAATGATGGAGTTTAAACACGAGGCATTCATCCAATGCTGTTTTAATATTGACTGAAAGTCTTCGACGCTGGCCCAAAAATTAAACAGAATTGGATTAATGCCTCGTGTTAAAAAATGAAATGAATCGGGCTTTAGGCCACCTTTGTGCACATATAGGCTAAACTGGGCCAGGAGAACCTCCTGAGGATGGTGAGATGATTGAGATGACACTGTCCTCCAGACACAGGATTCGAAATTCGAGCCCTGGCGGTCTGAGGCCGAGCACGCTACCTCTCGGTCACGGAGGCTCCCCACAATACTAACTTTCACACGTGGATGGGGAAGAAATAATTTTGTTTCTTTCGAACTGCCGAGACCGGGAACCGAACCCCGGACTCTGGCGTGAAAGGCAGCGGTGCTAACCACTACCCTAGGGCCCCCGCCCTGCTCCGTGTTGGCTGGGGCAGTAGGTGACGTTGAAAGGAGGCTTTCTAGCCAATATCAATTACAAGATAAGGACTCGCGCCTTACATGTTACATGTACATGTCATCTTCGATAATCGTCCTGTAACAATGCACTTTTAAATACTTACTTTTGTCCGTGATCTACGAATGTCAATATGTTTAATATCATGAAATATATCATTTAAATATCAAAATATTACATTTTGAATATTAGGATATATATATTTCGTAATGAAGTTATGGCATTGTATGGTGTTGTAATGAGATAATTTTACATCAGAATATCGGAATATGACATTAAATTAATTGAGGTCACAGTTTTTCGTCAGAATATGATCTTTTTATGTCACGATAATATGAGGACAAGACACATTAACGTCATGATATGGTTTTGTAATGGACAAATATTGCTCTTTACTATAGTAAAATTACGTTAAGCATCACAGTATGATAATTACGTTAAGCATCACAGTATGATATTAAAGTGACAGGATCTTTTAGTGTATTGTCACAATATTATTATAATATCATGATATAGCATATTATTCTGTGATATCTTTTTGTGTGATATAAAAGGACAAAATTTGGACATTATAATACCATCTCATGACGTTAAAGTGTCATTTTACAATGAATTACAATCCAATGCCAGATCCTGACTTCAAAGTGTTTTTTTTATGTTTTTCCTATTTTAATGTCATAATCCGACAAGTCTGTTATACAATATTCGATATTAAATAGCATGTTTGTCATTATAATGACACATCATCACATTACAATGCTATATTGTGACCTCAATGTGTCATTTCATTAATGTATAAAGTCATATCATAATATTCAAGTACCATATCCTAATATTCAAATGTCATATCCTGACATTAAAATGTCATAGTGATGTTATAATAATATATCACGAAATTGTAATGCATTTCGTGATAATATGATGCCATATCTTTTCATTTTAATACAGCAACGTGATGTTTAGCCACTATATACTGCCTTTATGAAGCTGTATTGAGCCATCATAACGTGATTTTGCTATATTAAACACCAATGATTGAACATTATATTACATATCATGCTATTAAAGTGTCATATCCTGATATCATATTCATATATCCTGACGTAAAACTAACATATCCTGACGTTAAACTGTCACATCCTCCGATTTGATGTCATATTCTGACATTTCAATGTAATATCACATTGAAATATTATACAATGTCATATATTTATTACGTAATACACTAATATTCAAAAACATCTGAATATTCTAATTTATAATCCAAGGTATTTATTACCATTTTCAGGAAATTGACCAAATTACGTAGGCCTATAGATGGTCAAACCCTGCCAGTAAAATGATGTGATTTAAAACATTTTCTTATTTAGTAGTACATGTAAATAACCAACAGTCTCGTAGGACACATGTTCAAGCTGGTGTAATATTGTACTTAGCTCTTTTATCATGTACATTCACACAAAATTAGCTAATTCATATCGTAGAATAATCACGACTAATACGTAACCAAAATCGAAAAACGTTTTATATAGGCCTATTATATAAAATACCTACATCGGAATTAGTCGCTGGGTTTGAAACTGGAATTTCTTACGTTATCTCAAGCTTCAAATGAATGAAAAATACCCTTATATCTAAAAATGAGATATGTTAGAATTTTTAATCAATGATTTCTGACATATGATATTTTGTAAATTTGCTAAATCTATATCTATATTCCCATATGAAAAAGCAGTTGGACATCGCCTAATCGTCGCACCTGCGCTAAAAGAGCTTACCAATATGGCAGCCATGTTGGATTTTGTGTTGATAAGCACATTCTAAATCAGTGATGGAAATATATTCTAGATTCCATGGCTCCGAAAATAAATTTCAACAACATGAGGATTATGGCATGTAAGTGATTTTCTGAGGGGGGGGGACGCTTGACATAATGATCGCCATCTTGGATTTGTGGAGATAAGAAAAGGCATGATATCATTTCTGATCCTGTTGATGAGCTTTTTGTGCCTTAAGACATGTGTAGAGGCACCAACATATTTTTTTTAACTGCAAAAGTGAGGAATTGGGGTATACTCCTGTTTTTTTTTGGAAAAATGACGTTATATGGTATTACATAACATTAACCTATGTGGGATTTATGTTGATAAATTCAATATAATAAAATATTGGTAATCTAAATAAGTGCTAGATTCCATGGGTTTAGACAAAAAATTACATTTTAGGCTCAACAACGAGATAGTCACCTCATATTTTCGTTTATTTAAGAGATCGCTCAACATACTCAGTATATCAATATGGCGGCCATCTTGGATTTTTGGTATTAAGAAAAGTACTGATATCATTTCTGATCATCTGGATGAACTCTTTGTGTCCTCAAACATAAGTTGAGAAGCCTAAATATTTTTTTCTAATTGCAAAAGTGAGGAATTATGGTATACCCCTGTTTTTTCGAAAATGGCGTTACATGGTGGCGGCCATCTTGAATTAAAAAAAAAGCACGAGGAGTATTTTTGGGGCCTCTTCGGAATTCGTCGGGGGAGATGTCTAAGTATCATTCCTGAAAAAATCAGCTTTCTGCAATTTTATTCCAGGTTCAACCCTAATGCTCTTGCACTATAAGCCTGGTTGGTGACATCGCCGGAAATCGGGGCTGGCTGAGAAGTTGATACTTTTGGGCATCTACCAAATTATCAGATAAAATATAAGCTGAAATGTGATTTCCACGTCTATCTCGCTCTATCGCAATGCTTGACCATTTAAAAAATGGGGATATACTATTTTCTATGACATGTACGTAGGCTATACAAAGTAACAATGGTAAAAAAATATATAATCTTGCTACATATCCCACCTCGAGGAGCTATTTTTGATAGTGATAGATCTAAGGGGTCTTAATCAGACTAAAATCATAAAAAAATCGGTGATTTTATTTTGGTTTCTTAATATGACCATATGATGTAAACATGTACATATACTAGAACTGCAAACGTTTTTTATTGTTTGTGCTGCACATTTGCCAGTTAGGCTAGATAGAGGGACGAAATTCCTGTATTTCTTATTTTGGACATGCATGGCCAAATTAAGAAGTCGGGAACTTCGTCTCTATATCTCGCTTAACTGATGAATGCGCAGCACAAACATTTTGCAGTTCTAATCTATGGACATGTTTACATCATATGGTCATATTAGGAAGCCATAAGAAAATCACAGATTTTTTACAATTTTAGCCTGATTGTGTCATTTTAAGTGAAAAAATGAGAATTTGTTTGTTTCTATCCATCAGTTCATGTACCGTACGTAGGCTATGCAAAGTAACAATAGCAAACAAATATATAATCTTGCTGTATTATCCCACCTCGAGGAGCAATTATAGATATTTGATATTGTTAATATGTTGTAAAATGCACTTGTTCAAAATTATCATTTTTTTCGCTAATGTTTATGAGAACAAATTAATTCTTATACCAAAGTCTCCACCTTTCTTTATGCACATATATGCTAAAATGAACGATTCCATTTATTATCTGGTGTTTTTACAGTCAGCTGATTTATTATAAGAATAAACTTTTCATTAATAAGGATACGATTTCAATGACAGTTCATGCAATTGGCAAGTTTTAAATTCGACAAAATTGGTCGGCTAGTTCCTTCAATTTTGAACCACTCCACCAGTGCCTGGTTTCAGCATTAGGAATGAGGGAGCCATTTGTAGTCAGAGCTGATGGAATAGGTCACCTCGTGCACCCGACGTTCATACACTACATCTACTATCTGTATTACCCGCTAACCCTTAACCATTACAGTGCGGGGATCGACTTTAGTCGTCAGAATCTGACGTCTGTAGACGTCAGATTCTGACGACTAAAGAATCTGACGTCTGTAGACGTTAGATTCTGACGACTAAAGTCGATCCCCACACTGTATGAGTAAGAATATTTATAATGGTCGTAGACCCATAACATATGTATTCAAATTAAGCGGAAAGGGCTAGCTAAGACATTTACGATGTTTTCAAATTGAAAAAACACTCTGGTCTCCGTGGTTTATACAAAAATAATTCAGCGCCTCAAGGGTTAAGCACTGACAAATTTTTATATAAACTACTAGGACCAAAGGAAATCATCATAAATGTCTTAGTTAGCTGTTTCCGTTTGATTTGAATACATATGTTATTGATCTACGGCCATTATAAACAGTTTACTCAGTGCTGGGATGGAGCCGGTTTCCACAGTCCATTTTACGTCTACATATGTATTATCATTGCAAAACCTTTCAACCTGGATTTAGCAGGTAGCTACAGGGCATCTTACGTTTATCTGCATTATCGCTCCAAGACCCGTTAACCTGGATCTTACACTTACAGGCGGCATCTGGTATGTGATAAGATATATATCCGTATTATCGCTGTGGTACCCGTTGAACAGGATTTACATGATTTAGACGTTAGCCTTTACAGCGCGGGGATCAACATTAGGCGTCAGAATCTGACGTCTGTAGACGTCAGATTCTGACGTCTAAAGTCGATCCATGCACTATAAGAGTCGACATATTAGTAACGGCCGTAGACCCATCAACATAGATATTCAAATTAATCAGAATGAGATAACCAAGACATTTATGATGATTTCAAATTGAAAAAACACTGGTCCCCGTGGATTTTACAAAAATAATTCAGTGCCTCAAGGGTTAAAGCACGGACAATTTTTTATATAAACAATTAAGACCAAAGGAAATCATCATAAATGTCTTAGTTAGCTGTTTCCGTTTTATTTGAATACTAAGTTATTGATCTACGGTCATTATAAACAGTTTACTTAGTGCAGGGATGAAGTCGGTTTCCACAGTCCATTTTACGTGTACATATGTATTATCGTTGCAGAACCTTTTAACCTGGATTTAGCAGGTAGCTACAGTGCATCTTACGTTTATCTGCATTATCGTTGCAAAACCCGTTAACCTGGATCTCACGTTTACAGGCGGCATCTGGTATGTGATAAGATATATATCCGTATTATCGCTGTAGTACCCGTTGACCAGGATTTACGTGATTTAGATGTTAGCCTTTATAGTGCGGGGATCAACTTTAGGCGTCAGAATCTGACGTCTGTAGAAGTCAGATTCTGACGTCTAAAGTCGATCCATGCACTTTAAGAGTCGACAAATTAGTAATGGCTGTATACCCATCAACATAGGTATTCAAATTAATCAGAATGAGATAACCAAGACTTTTATGATGATTTCAAAATAAAACAACCTCTTCGGTCTCCGTCGTTTATACGGAAAAATCTCAGCGTTTCAAGGATTAACCTGGAGTTACCACGGTACATCTTACGCTTACAGGCCGCATCTGGGATGTGATTAGATAATATAAATCAAAATGGACCAAGAAAACACGAAAGGTAGACCAAATGTTGTCCCAATTCTAGGCGATAGTCGTACGCGATAGCCCAACATTGATACAGCATTGTATTACCGTCTTGTGTTTGCTTGTAGAGGTTTCTCCTTGAGCGTTTCACTTGTCAAGCATCCAGAGGCAAGAGCAGGCCAATTACAAAAAACAGGCCAAAAGCATCTGCACCAGTCCAATCTTAATAATAATAATAATAATAATAAAGTCTTTATTTAGCGAGGGTAGAGGTATATACAACAACGTACAAAATCAATAAAAATTAAAAACATACATACATGTATGTACCAACCCACTGAGCATAGCTCATCCGCCGTGGAGCACTCATACATAAACATTAAAAAACATACATCGATATATACATCTATTTAAATAATATAATAATATATACATAACTCGTATGATTCATTTACTTATATAATATAAAATAGTAATAATAGCATATTTTTAAATTCGTGTACATGGTAAATCTGACAATCTATTTGGCAGCAACATATAATTTTACAAACATCTACAGAAGAAGTGATCATTTTGAAATAAAACAATTTACATGATTGATTTGTATACATGGAAATAATTGATAAAATAAAATATACTTGAACAATTTTTATATTGAGGTATATTTATATAACTCAGTACCTAACCTCATATTATATAACTTATAAAATAATGTATGGTATTGATATAATATATATACATATACATACATCCATATATATACACATATATATATATATATACACTATATACATTGTAAACATGACAACTACAAACACACATACATAAATTACATTTGAGAGTACAATTAAAGCACAATTGCAGACAACATATATATTATTTTAAACACAATAATTACAAATCTGAAATATGTATATTGTAACTACTTTTTATTTCCGTTTTTGTATTCGCGTACGAATTCTTTTAATGTTGTTGCTTTGCGTGCTTCATCGAATAGATAATTCCATATTTTTGGACCATTAAACCTAAGGCTTTTGTGATGAGCTGCTGGTACATGAAGTTTATTGCTTGTCTTCGATCTTAAAGAATGATTTGTGTTTGTACATTTTGGTCTAAATAAATTAGATATATAATCAGGGGTAAGGTTGTTTAGAGATATGAATATCATTGTGGCTTGTTTTTCCTGAACAATTTCTTCAAAAGTTTCCCATTCAAGATGATCGAACAGGGGACCAGATGGGGAATACTTATCTGCATCCAGAATAAGGCGTGCGGCTTGTTTTTGCAATATTATTATTGAATATATGTCAGTTTGTTACATTGTCCCCATATAGTGCAGGAATATTGTAGGTGTGGTTTAATATAGTAGGTCTAATACAAAATACGGGTCTTTGCAGGTAAATAATGTCTTAATTTTTCTGAGAATAGACAGCTTGAAAGCAATTGTTTGTTTAACTTTTTTTACTTGACTATGCCACGTTAAGTTATTATCGATAAGCACACCTAGGAGTTTTTCTTGTTTGGTATTTTTTATTTGTGTGCCGTTAATATTTATGTTGATGTCTCTTTCAGTTTCAGCTAAACGTGATTCTTTTGCTTTTGATAGAATTAACATTGCTTTGTTTTTTTCAAAACCTAAAACCATGCCATTTTCATAGCACCAGTTGCTCGTACGTACTGCTTCATTAGATAAATGTTCCTTGACAAAGTGTATCTCTTTGCCACGGACAGTAATTGTTGAATCATCTGCAAATAATGATGTTTTACCCGGTGCATTTTCTAATGGAAGGTCGTTAATATAAACTAAGAAAAGTACGGGACCCAATATAGAGCCTTGTGGAACGCCATGTGTGTTGCATATTTCGCTTGAATATGTCGCATTAATTTTAACAGATTGTTTTCTATCAGAAAGGTGGGATTGAAACCAAAAAAGAGATTGTTCACCGAGTTGATATAATTTTAGTTTTCTAAGTAGAATATTGTGATATACCAGATCGAAAGTTTTGCATAAATCTAGAAAAAGAACTCCGCAATATTCATTGTTGTACATGGCACTAAGCCAATCATCAGTCATTTCAGTAAGTGCTGTTTCACAAGAATGATTGGTCCGAAAACCTGATTGTCGAGGGGATAAAAAGATTATTCACCAGAAAAAAATCGTACAATGAGTTGTGTACATGTTTTTCAAGAACTTTAGACAAAAGGGGCAAAATAGATATAGGTCTGTAGTTTTCTGGGTCGTCGGTTGAGTTTCTCTTGTGAAGTGGTGTAACTCTTGCCTTTTTCCAGATCGACGGAAAACAGCTGTTACGGATACTGTGATTACAAATTTCTGTTAGGTGTTTCGTAATTACTGGGGCTGATATTTTAACAATCTTTGATGATATATTATCGATTCCTGTCGCTTTATTATTATCAAGGCTGGTCAAAAATTTATAAACAAAATCCTCTGTTATGTATGGTATATTAAAAATGTTTTCTTTTGGTAGTTTCGTTGTAATAAAAGCTTCCAGTTTCTTCAGATTTGGAGATAGACTTTTTTTCTTTATTTAGATATTTTTCAGACACACTAGTAAAGTACTTGTTGAAAGTATTTGCTATATCAGCATCATCTGTAAATGTTTTGTTTTCATAAGTTATTGTTTTAATGTTGTTAGGAAAGTTGGATTTGTTGTTAAGTTCATTAAATACCTTAAATATTTTTTTCGGGTCGTTTTTGTAGAGTTTAATTGATTCCGAATAATATTCTTTCTTTGCATCTCGTATTAACTTTGTGGCTTTATTTCTCCAATACTTATAATTTTGTTCATCTTTTTTGTTGATCTGTTTTTGTTTGCATTTTCTCGCTTATTAATAGCAAGTAAGATGTTATTTGATATCCACTCTGGTTGTTTTGGTCGTTTTATACGTTTAGTGACTAGTGGTAAATGTTTGTCTAATATTTTAGTAAAAGTAGAAATACAACTTTGAAGATATTGATCCATTGAGATGTTTTCAGCACCGATAGTTAACCAGGGGGCGTTTTGTAAGTCCGACAAGAATGTTGCATAATTGAAGTTATTGTATTTTCGATACGTTATGGTTTTATGGCGACCATCATTTTTGTTATAATCAATATTCATCATTTTAAAAACAGCAAATACAGGGAAATGATTGCTAATACTATTCTTAATAGGAGAGCTATATAAAACGGGAAGATCATCAGAAACGTAAATGTGGTCTATAAGAGTTTCACTGGTGTTTGTTACTCTCATGGGTATTTTAATTATCTGGTTTAACTGTATATTAGTTGTAAGGTTGATCCAAGATTCTTGAAGTTTATCTTTTTTATCCGACATGATATCAATGTTAATATCACCCATTAATATCGTTGGTTTATTTTCGGAATAAATTTTATACATAGATACTTCCATATTAGATAACCAATGTGGTATAGAATCACTATCATTATTTGGTGGGCGATAGACTGAAGTCAGTAAAATAGATCTTTTTGAATATTTGATTTCAATACATAAAGTTTCAATAGGTCCTTCTAAGTCCTTTCTACGTTTGTATGAGATACCTTCGCGGACATGCATTATTAAACCACCTCCTCTTTTGTTTAACCTATCTTTCCTAACAAACGTGTAACCATCAATACAGAGATATGAATCATTAATTGTTTCCGTTAAGAATGTCTCACTGAGACAATATACATCAAGTGATGGACTATCGTTGACTAAAAATAATTTTAATTGGTCAAGTTTGTTTAATAATCTATTTATATTGTGACAAGCCACTCGTAAGCCTTTTTTGAAATATGGAAAACAATTGGTTGAACTAACTAAAACACTGGGTATTTTGCAAAGATCTTTCTCAGATGTTATTGAAATTGAGTCGCAATTTGCTGCTCGTTGAATACTACATGAAGTACGATTATCTAAAGAATGATTAATGTCTGCAATTGTACTAAAAATTGTACTCGGCTGTTCACATTAGGGTAAAAATCCAAGCTTTCACATTGAATACGCCCGGTAAGCTTTGCTTTACCAGAGTCAGTCAGATGGACCCCATCTTTGCCATTATCACTTAAGGTTAATCCGGTGTCAACAAACAGTAGTCTATTGTTCATGTCACATTTATACTTGAGCAGGGTGGTAATCATTGTGACACGTCGTTGTCCTCTCTGGTTGCGTGTTGGTGGCACGGAGCAAACAATAAGAGGTGTCTGCACTGAGTAATCCAAAATGGAATCCATGGCGTCACCACAGTCGGCAAGGCAGTCATTATCCGATTTGGTGCTGAGGGCATCATTTGTCCCAAGGTGTATAACACCAATGTCATTGTCTTTAATCATATGATGCACCCGTGAGTTCACATCTTCTATTTTGCAGCCGGCGTTAACCCACACTGCATTGTCTGTTTTAGTGCTATCCAAGTGTCTTTAGAGATTTCGGGCATTAGAATCACCGACGAATGAGATCTTAGGATTCTGGGTTTTCTTGATGCGCTCTTTTGTTGTTTCTGGTTGTGTGGCAGGTGGTCGTGTCGGTGTGGCAGGTGGTCGTGTTGAACTTGCTTGTTGTTTCAGTTGTGCTATTTCTTGGCGTAGTGTGTTTGCAGCCTCTTCGCAGATGGTAATATAGTCTTGTAGATTTTTACAGTGTTCACAGTTTGGTGCCACACGAAGAGAAGAAGCGTCACTGTTGTATTCATGCACTGTGTCATTGGTAGTTACACTGTCAGCATGTAACAAATCTAGCGACGTATCACCTAGACACTGTACATGTTGTAGCTTATTCCCTCTGCCAGAGGTGTTGACAGGCGATTGGGGTGGCATATCCTCGGTAGTGTTGACAGCTGAAGACTCCAATGTACTAATTTGTGACAGTTCATCACTTTGCTGGCTGTCAACGTCGTGGTTTACGACAGGTGAGAGAAGTGGTGATGGCTTTGCGCTTACAGGTTTATGACATGGAGTAGAACTAGCTTTGCAGGATTAATCTTGGGCACAACTGATTTCTTCCTCTTTGGAGTAGTTTTCACTTTGGGTATAGGTGGTGTGTTGGTTGTCACAGAGGCGGGGGATGATGCTTGTTGGGCAGCTGAGACATTTCGCGTAACATTTAAGCTTGAATTATTCTTTAACGCCGCCATTTCAATGACAGACTTATTAGCCTCATCAACCCATTCTTTAACACCAGCTTTCAAAATCGGAAAATCACGATGTTTCCAATCATGGACTTGATTGCCTTGCACTAACACTACTCCTGTCGAGTAGTAATTGATGACAATAGAGCCAGCAACTTTCAGCTGGGATCCGTCTGCGATCGCAGACACAGACGAAAAAGATGTGATGTCACCAGCCTCATACTTCTGAGCGTAGTGCTGTAAGCAGACGTCCTTCCAAGCAGCAAGGTTGTGGGTGACAAACTGTAAGTCACATAGCTGATCCTCGTACTCTAACACGCCAGAGTTGTCAATGTCGTTAGTGTGGCACATCATATCCAGATGTAGAGTTTCAGGCTGTTTCCACGCAGAGCATAGCTCAAGCCTGGACAACAGTGTACGGGAACTGTATATTAGAGAGGGGTTATCTTAACATGAATATTTATTAGTGTCTCTGAATGACGTCAGCGGTGACCACTCATAATACACGGCACAGATTTCCGAGACAGTCACACCCGGGGTCAGACGATTTGTTTACGTTGCTTACCAATGTGATTGGTCTGAATATATTTGTATCTGGGCAGATGGCAGTATAACGTGAGGCCATGGGATTGCGTGCCTCAAATCACATGGCAGAGTGAAAATGGGCCAAAAGGTGCAATTACAATGTACACACGATATGGGGATAATATTATCATTAAATTAAGTCAATGAGTAAGAACGAAAATCTATAGATTCGTAGATCTGAATGTACGAGGCGCGCAGCGCCGAGGATATTCAGATCTACGAATCTATCGTAATTGAGTTCTTTCTTCGACTTAAAATACACAAATAAATAGGTAGGCTACATGTACTCCAAGATTAATAGATAGATAAAATAGTCAGCTAGGCCTGTAGTGAGATGGTAAAACCTGCATAATAATCACTGTGCCCGCCGGGGCCAGTATGAAAAATAGCAGAAGATTCGTAGAATCTACTGTTTTAACAATAGACTGACGCCACCGGTGTATTTTAATATATTCTAATATTTAGTGACTGTTAAAGCTGGAATTCACACTTGAAAATAACGAAATGAGATCTGAATTTGCAAAAGTGTAACATAGCAAAAACTAGCTCCACGCATTATCACTGCAGTAAGTCTAAGTCTTATGGAACATGCTCCCTCTTTGTTTTTCATTTTACGCCCTACGGTTTCTTATAATATGGCTGCATTGTATTAGTTTCATGGCTGTTTGGCTACTCCAAATGCATATAGCGCTTGTGGGGCAGAACAAGACGATCACCACAAAACTATTATAATCCTTTATTTCATGACATCATTTTTATATCAGGAAACACTCGAAGTGAAGCTTTATGGTATAGTCATTCGATAGAAGTAGGGTGTAATTCCAACTTATACCTTTTTTTTGTAGACTGTTGCGATTTTACCATAATAGGAAACAATTTGAAGTCATCATAAATAGGAAACAAGTGGCATACAAAATTTTTTTTTATCTTTTTACTCTCAGTAGTCTATACCTTGAGATGTGCTGCAATTCGCATCTCAGACGGTGGGCTAACGTCCTTCCAGCTGTAGTCAACGTGTTGTGTTTTCCAGGCAGATCTTAACCATTAAAGCGCTGAAATAATTCCGGAGAATTCATGGAGATTAAAGGGTTTTATTCAATTTGTAATTATCATAAATGTCTTATTCAGCTCTTTCCGCTTCATTTGAATACCTAACCTGCCTATGTTGTGGGTATACGGCCATTAGAAATATGTTTACTATTACAGTGCGGGGATAGACTTTAGTCGTCAGAATCTGACGTCTACAGACGTCAGATTCTGATGACTAAAGTCTATCCCCGGACTCTAAGGGTTAACCCTCAACCCTTACACTACTAAGGACGTCTATAGTCGTGTCAAATCTGGTTAATTAACAAGTTAAACCACTGTTATTGGAAAATAAATTTGCGTTTAAACATCAATATATGAAATTGTTATGTCTCAAGTTAAACAAATATGAGTAATTTTCATCCTTTTTGAAGTTTATGTCGGTGAAAATTTAAAATATTCACGTTAAAGGGATACGGGATAACAGAAAAGGTTTGCAGAGCGAAGCAGTAGAGGCCTAGAGGGCAGAGCGGGGAAACTTGGTTTGATGCGGACATGAGAGGCTCTATTATATCACTGGCGTCGTAGCCTCAGGCCAGGGATTATATGCACAAACAGGTAGCAGTAACATATTACTTAAAAGGTGAGCAGTTACTGCTGTTTGTCTTTGTACAGAAGGACAGAAATAGCCTATAGGGCAAGGCTGTAGAACCTGTTGCGGATATGAATGCATAGACTAAGAAATCAGGAATTTCGTCTCTATATCCAGCCTAACTGGTGAATGCGCACTTTTGTTTGCTGGGTATGAAATCCAAATGATTTTTGATAATAATTGTAAATTTTCGTCAAGTTGGTATGCTGTTAGACAATACTGTTTGCTCAGATGCACGGTCTTTCTTCAGTCGTGAATACTAAAAAAATATCAAATCGTCACCTCACATTGAGCTGGATTAAGAAAATCTCAAGGCTTCTCGTTCAAGCTTCAGGAGTTTTGAGAGTACTCTGCTGAGTAGAGTAAGATTCAATTAGTACAGCATACTGAAATTGCTGCAATGATACATAGCAAGCTTGTCCATTAATATATACCTATAGGCCTACTATATATAGTGGTAAGATGCTTCTTTTACCGAATAGTTACATAATAAATGTAAAATGCAGTTTAATAATGTCAGTATTTCTCACACAAATTGTAAAATGAAGATGTTGTGTCTTATTTTGATATTGCAAATTGAAAAATCACATGGAGCTTAAATTGTATATAAAGGTCATGATAAGCAAGATAACTAAT
Organism: Flabesymbios commensalis; assembly: GCA_964017125.1. Lineage (NCBI taxonomy): Eukaryota > Metazoa > Annelida > Polychaeta > Terebellida > Flabelligeridae > Flabesymbios > Flabesymbios commensalis. Next base: position 5,384,813 of record OZ024908.1, read on the forward strand.
TGATTCGTTAGCTACAATCAAGCTTATGAAAGCCTTCTGGGAATTTGCCATTCTGGAATTCCTGCTGAAAAAGCTGCTCGTGACGAAGCTTATTTACTCGTTGTATCTTCTGGCAACTCAATTATCGCTTTTTCCCCGCTGGCTGCACGAATCCTAAAACAATGTCAGGTGAGTTACACATCAGTACCTGCATATGCTCTTTGCGCGCATCTATCATTTACAAGTAGCCATAGCTCTTTTCTGTTATGTACATAAAAAAAACAGTATCTGCTGACTTGTAAAGTACGCAGATACTGCCTTTTGGTTTGGCACAGCAGTATTGCCATCCATACCTTTACATGGTATCATGCGTGGAATAAAGTCAATTGCGTGAGAAACGTTGATTCATATAGATCTTCTAGTTTTTATATATACATAACATGATACGATTTATGTTAATTTCCTTTCGTTAAAAATATTTGTGATAAGTGCCTTGATAATTACATTCAACGCGTTCAATGGTTCACGTAATAAATGTTGAAATGGGCACTTGTAAATATATTTATGTATATAGTTATGTATATTAGGATGTCGCACGTGTAAAGTCAGTCCCCGTATTCATGGTATTGAAAGAGTTAAAGTAACAAATAAAACTATTTTATTTTTTTTATCCCAAACATCCCTGTTGTTGTGTTAAGCAGTGAGCACAAGCGCTTGGGTGGATGTATTGCCTCCGGCATAAAATATGACCTACTTTTCTGTAGTTCGAGCTTGACGTGAACAGCATGGTTTTTTATTTAGATGACAAATTATCCTATGAAGACATGGTTTAGGTCTCCACGTTGAGGCATTATTCTAATGAGATGTACATCTGGCATTACAAAATAATATAAAAATAATTGAGCAAACAATGACGCAGTAATTCATTGCGCAATCGATCGGATGCGCACCGTATTTTTGGGGCACAGCTTTACGAATGGCAATGATTACTATAGTCTGACAATATTCTGCCCGTAGCAGACAACTGGATAAGTGAAGATGAATTCACATTGTCCTACTAGAGAAGTATGTATAGAATATCACCGAAAATGATCAAATTGTTATCTCCATTCCCCAAATAATTCAGTTTGCGATATTTATTTGAATGAAGTTATTAGATCCGGCTTCAAATGAATGAAAACACAAGCATATATTTCAGCAGCAGAAATGTTAATAACCCAGTTAGTTATTTCGTCCCTTTGGATATGAAATGGTGTATAAGTGGCAGATACACCCTTTGCATATCCAAGGGAGCGATTTGTCTTACATAACTAACTATAATATTTGATGCGATAATAAAAAAAACGATTTAATTGTGATTAGGGTTATAAACAGCTCAAACCATACATGTATCGAAGTCTGTACTGGGGATTGATTACAACTGGAATCACACACACCTGCTGGTTTTTAGTGCTGACGTCATCATATTCAGAAATTTACCTGTCATTCAGAATCATGTAGAGTTGATCCGATGTTGATTTATCCAGCGTCACCTCCCACGTTATCTGCTATGCACAATAAATGTGTGTACTGTAATACTAGGAATGATATGCTTGCCGTCAGCACACAGGCTGGTTATAGGTCAGTTTGGATGCGTCAGACTTTTATCACCTCTCTTTTTTATTTTTCCGTTGTTTTTTTCTATTTTACCTGGTACATTATCATGATTAGCTGTTAGTTTGACTGCCCTACATTTCCACATGTCGATCGTGTCTTAGTCATCATGACGAGGAGCTGATGCTTCGTGACTGAACATTGAAAATGAACTGACATTTCTGATTGCACTGTCAAATTTGCTTAAATATTTACATTTTTATTTATGATGTATTCAGGGAATAGGTGACAAGAGGATGCATTTTTTTTATTCTCATGAGTTCACATATTAAGTGTAATAGTACTAGTTGAAAATTAAATTGGAAAGGTATCGAAAAGCCCTATAAATGTTATTATTGGTGTTGCATGTGTGAAAAAAATGTGTAGCTAGCATACTGTGAAACTTTATGAACCTTTTGGTGGAATTATCTCTGAAATTTTACCGATGAATAAAATTCCTTCAATTTTAATTTTGTGTGGCAATGTTAGTAGATGTACCTCACCTATATATATGATTGTCTACATGAGGGCTATCATGATTATTCTAGATGGATGTAAACACAGTACTTTGGGGAAATCTTCATTGAAAAAAATTTACAACAGCTGGAGAGATTCCTATGTGAAGGTGAGATTATTGATGAATTAAAAATAAAAGAAAATACAAGTATTTTATCAGTAAGTACAGTAGCATAATAATTAAAAAAAATGATGTTGACATTATGATTGGATTAATATTTGTATATTATGTTTGTGTTCTCAATGATTGTCAGTAAATATCCATTACCCGGCTACATATATTTATGTGAGAAACAATTTTTATAACATTTTAAACAACTCATTTTAGCAAAAAATAATATGACTTAGTCTTAGGATTACTTAAATTAGCCAAAACCAATCGACATTGTTATTTATATAAATGTAGGTTATCATAATGTAAGTACTACATCAAATTCAACATGTATAATAATTATATATTTATTTACATAATAATGTATTTGTATTTAAATTATAATGACTTTTATGTCTTCACAGCATCTTGAACATGTCTTTTCAGTCAACAACAACAACAACAGCACATGTGACAGCTGAGCCAGCGACAAACGTCACAGCTGAGAAAATAAAGGACATAACATCAGGCAAAAATAATGCGACTGTGAGTTAGTCATAAACAGTACTTTAATTACTATATAAATTATAGCCATTTTTGTCTCAGCTTTTAGGTTTTCATAACAAAAGTAGGACATGCTAATTTACAGAAAACGGCGTTCCCAGCAACCAAAATAATGTTCAGATTATAATGTTATTGACCATAGTTAAATGAGGACATGATGTTTTTTTATGATGTACAAATTCTTCACATCTTGAACATGTCTTTTCAGTCAACAACAACAACAACAGCACATGTGACAGCTGAGCCAATGACAAACATCACAGCTGAGAAAATAAAGGACATAACAACAGGCAAAAATAATGCGACAGTGAGTTAGCTACATGTATAAACAGTACTTTAATTACTATATAAATTATAGCCATTTTTGTCTCAGTCTTTAGGTTATCATAACAAAAGTAGGGCATGCTACTTTACGAACAACTGTGTTCCTAGCAAACAAAATAATGTTCAGATTATAATGTTATTGACCATAGTTAAATGAGGACATGATGTTTTTTTATGATGTACAAATTCTTCACATCTTGAACATGTCTTTTCAGTCAACAACAACAACAGCAGCACATGTGACAGCCGAGACAACGACAAACATCACAACTGAGAAAATAAGGGACACACCATCAGGCAAAAGTGATGCGACTGTGAGTTAGTTATGAACATTACAAAAACATAAACATCGTTATGTAGCAGAGGAGTACCGAATTATTTATATTTTAGCTCTACACTATGTAATGTCACTGTGCGCAGTGTGTAACTACTTGTATATATATATTTCATGAGTAAATCATATTTTACATAAAATACTATGTGTGCATAATTTTTATTTTATTGTTCTCCATATATTGAATGTGTATAACATATTGGTCGTGTCACTGCTATCCTGAGAGTCACCATCACCTTTCGTGATTGACATAACCAGGGAAACTGATAATGACCATATGATAATTGTTTCATATATATCTATTGGTACATTTAAAAATGGCAAATGCAATATTCCTTTATTCCTTTTTGTTCATACACTTTCTTTTTCTCTTCCCAGAAAATTATTCAACAGATTGATTTTTGCATTAATAAGGTAAGTTTACTAAAAATTTAAATAAACAATCTTTTTCCAAATTGTCGATTTATACATGAAAATTACAACAAATAAAATTACAAAGAGTGAAATTAAAAAAAATATTTTTCTTACAACAGCAAATAGATATTGACGGACTATCAAGCCTAATACAAGACTGCAACATTGAGACTCTGAAACATTGTCCTCTGCAAAAAATTATGCAAAAAACCGAATCAGGTTTAGCTGAGCCTTCAATCGATTATTCCCGTGTGAATAAAAGGTATGACTATTCATAAGTTTCTAACTGTTTTAATAACGATAATGAATGATTTGGCTTTCAAATGCACTCTTTATCTCCACACATGACATTAATCTATTTCTCAGATTAATAAAGTATGCACCAGAGGGCAAGGTCCCTGTCGGCCCATTTGATGACTTGATACAATGCATAACCGAGCAGCCACTGGCCTTGAAATTGCACACATTTTGCAATGTTATGCTTAACATAGACAAATTGGCAGACACAGTGAGTAATACATTATATTAGGAAATAACTTATATATTGTATATCTATATATATCTATATATGAAGTGATACCAGTTTAACATGTAAGCCTAAACAGTTAATCTACCACATTACTATTACTATTCGGGCTAGACATTTCTTAACTTATTAGAGAATATGTCATTCTAAAACTTGTTTCTAAAATTCATGTACAATGAGATTACATTTCACTCAGTTTGGATCTTGATCATGGAGGGTGATTCGGGTCACAAGGTCACATCATTCTGTGAGCACCATAGAGCCTAATCACCCTCCTTATCACTGCGTGATAAAGAATTGTTGAAGGCAGGTCGAAAAATCACAATCATTTCAAACAAGTCCCATAGTGAGCGAATTTAATCATTTTATACATTTCTTATGTTATGTTTCATGGGTGCATTTGATCACAATACAATGTCTGAAATCATATTGAAACTTTCTTATTACAGTTTTCATTCTACACGCCCACAACATAATGCATGGACAGTGAATAAAAATAAATTATCAAAGCAATACATTTTCTTATACTGTAGTTTCCACATCAGATATTATTAACCAATGTGACACATGGAAAGAAAAATGTTAATAATGAATAAAGGAAATGCAGATTTATTTTTCTCTTTCATATATAGTTTACAACTATTGAGGACAGGTACAAAACAGCAGTGAGGCTGTTTGGTGCTGATTTTGAATCGGGTATGTTTTGTTTAATACAAGTAATAACTTTTGACATAAAATATGGTTTATGAAGTCATGTACTTTTTATTTGTAACCAATAATCAGATGTGTAAATTATGAGAAATTAGGCTAAGCCATTGACTTTGTGTGTGACAAAAATAATGATTGTGGACTTTTGCAGATGAACGTGCTAGCAAATGTATAGCAATGTCTATGGAAATGGGACTGTGGGTAATAGAAGATGATGTGGTTAAACTGTATGGGGCTGTTATTAAAGGCATAATGGAATGGTTAAAATACAATAAGATGTGGTACCTGTTGGTAGACAGAGACATTTTGCCAGGTACAAGCTAGTCTCTTGATCAATATAAAGTAATACAAGTTATATTCCTGTCATACCATTATATATTATATCATATATAATTTACTGTTACATATTATGTTACGTAAACTGAAATGTAACAATGCCTTTATTTATATTTATAATTGACCATGTTAGTCATTTGTCAATCACTCATATCATTTAATAATACATAAACTGTGATATGGTGTACCAGTATTTTTTATGACATTGACACAGTTTACAGATACTGATTACGTATACAATCACGTGGTAGATTAATGTGGTGATAATGTATTTACTTTACACAATTTCACTTTGTAAACAAACTTAAAACTAAAATATATTACTTTCTGTCACTGAACTCAATTGACAGCATCAGTGTCTCTATAAGGTCATATCATCTTTGCAGTCACGAGGATACAAACCAGGGCGCAGACCGATGAAGCCACAAGAAGGTATTGACATAGGCGTATAGCACAATAAAAACAACTAAATTACAACATTTTTATGTTTACATGTATTTCTATGTGAACACCTCATGACGCTGAACCAACATTAAACCAGCACTGTACAGTATAAAGAATCACAGTGACTTCATCTTGTGCATGTACACTAATCACTAGATGTGTTAACACTTATGTCTTGCCAGTTAAAATTCCAAAATATCAAAGCATTCTAATATTAGCACAATCATTTATTTGTCATCTATCAGGTTGGGCTCTTATCGATCATACAATGTCCTAAAAGATGACCTGAACAGAATAAGTAATAAAAATCGCTACTTAAATGACACCTGTGTTCATGTATTGATCAGGTATGTACATGCTTTTCAATTTTTATACAATTTTACCCATTAAACCTTTTACATATTTCCGGGATTAATATCTTTATTTAATCTGAGGTATAATGATAATTAACAGATAATTTACCATGTTCCAGGAGCAATAGGAGCAGTAGCGACACACAATTTTAAGTGACTAAAAATGTAAATTTATTAGCTCAGAGCTTGAGAGGTTAACATTTAAGTGTAAAATAAAAATGTGATGTACAACTAATAATTTCACTTATTTTCAGGTATCACCTGGGCCAATGTACAGATGGGCGTAAGATTATAGCCATCCCAAGCCAATTCACCCAAAAATTATTAAAATATAGCCCAAAGTAAGTTCAATCTGCATCTTTTTTACTATCACCTTACAACTACTTGATGAGTTAACTTCACACTTGATTGAGCAAAATTGTTATTTTCTCACAGAAATATCAACTGTACAGCCAAGTCAAACGTTGAACTTTGTAAGATTTTTCGGTCATGTCAACGATACCTACAGACCATTGCTTTAATCAACTTATATTATACATTTTTACAGCTCACTTGAACCCACAGACTATTATTATTAGAGCTGAATTAGGATCATGTGATGTATTCATGACCCCTGTCTGTATGCGGTGGGTATTCAACGTTTCCGTGGACATGCCCACGCTAAAATTATAAAAAAATCGGTGATTTTATTTTGGCTTCTTATTATGACCATATGATGTAAACATGTCCATAGACTATAGAACTGCAAAAGTTTTTAAATTTTTCTGCTGCAGTTCTATAGTCTATGGACATGTTTACATCATATGGTCATATTAAAAAGCGAAAATAAAATCACCTATATTTTTATGATTTCAGCGTGGGCATGTCCCTTTAAGTTGTAGGCAAATAAAAATATGTTACTTATAAAATGAAAAAATATATTCTATTACATATATATTCCAATATATGCTTCTTCAGATAATGTGAATAATTTTTGCTAGAGCAAAATTACATGTATTGACACTTGTAGGTCACACTCTGCCAAACTATTAGTGTTGTGCTCACTTGGTGCAAGAAATAGGGAAATAGACAGCTGCTTCACCAGGTAATTATTCTATAACCAATGAAGGTTCTTGATACTACATACTCAAAAACTTTTGGCAATGAAACTTTTCAAAATAAGTGTTCCTCAAGTACGGGTACTATACAGCAGTGCGTTAAAAAAAAGTTTTGCTTAATTAAGCTAATCAAACATCAATATCAGACCCATGAGATAGACCAATAATACAAAAGATATATTACATGTGTAACAATTTCACTGACATAATTGCCCATATCATATTTACTTTGATATTTGAATCCTGAATTGAAAACTTAAATCAATACAATTCAATTATTCTAGTTGAGATTTGTGTCTGATGCAATAAACTTTATATGTGGAATAAAATAAAATGTAGAGCATCTGTAAAAAAAGCAGTGATGTATGCATCCACATTTACAAACCTATGTTAGTAGCATAAAATGAGAGAGTAGTAGCCATAAATAAAAAAAAAACAATAATAATAATCATGAAAAAAGTTAGCTTCAAGTAATTTGATCTGTTACAATAACATTCCCATGTAATTTTTGCGGATATGTAAGAGACAAGTACAAGCAGGAGGGGAAAGCGCCACCTAAAATCACAATATGTTATCCAGACGTATGTATTTTCTGCATTGCACACAGAAGTAAAATTTCGTTATGAAGTCAGTTTGTTACATCTCACAACAAATCATTCACCAATGTAATCAGATAAACTTTTAATCATAATAATACATGAGAAAGATAACTATATTTAATCTTTGTTCATTGGATTTCAAACTACATGAAGTAATTGCCTAAATTATTTTTAGGTTCCAAAGCAGAAAAATGGCATCGACTGTGGAGTATTTGTTGTACTATTCGTAGAATTTCTTACGGCAGTAAGTGATTCGCTATTTATGTTTTCTGAGACTGTTAGTATTACAAAGATCACAAATGAATTAGGTTGAACTGTTATTACTATTGATGAGTTAACAAAAAATTGGTACTTGTTATAAATATTTCAGTGAGCACATTTTTAATTTTTTTAATGATCTGATTTTTCCAGAACTCATTCTGTGTCGATAACATCAAAAAACTATTTAGATATAAGAGACAACGCTCACATTTACCAAAATTGCTACAACAGATTGTATGGTAAAACACATCGACTGTGAGTACATCAATGTCATGTCATACATAAAAGAGATAAAATATTTATATCCGCCTTATGTAATTTTACTAACATGTCTTTTATAAACTGTATCATGTGCATTTTTTAAACTGCAGAATATATTGCCCAAGTACTACAATTTCTATGATATAACATTTTGACTGATACACTGTATGCCATTCTACACTCGAATCAAAAATGTCAACGATAAACTGTGGCTAACTTTTCAAACAATTCTGAATACTGAATGTCCCCATCATTTCCCAATTTAGATAATGTCAGACGTGATCGGAACCAAAAGAAAAGTCTCAAATGAACCTTTGTGTTCCCAAAATCCATGTATGAAACGCTGCTGCGTAGCTTTTTAATTGTAGCATGTCACTGTTCTGCTACCTGCGAATTCAGATCCTTGTGTTGTACATAACTTTTCAAGTTATAGCTTGATGAACAGCCTAAAGTGAAAATACCAAATAATGTTTATTAATACAATACCAATTGAAATTAAGTAGTAGCTTTTCATGAATAACTATTTTCCCAATGTCATGTAATATGAATCAACCAGGTTTATCTTTTCTGCATCAACAAATTAAAGAATTATAAATAAGCACGAAAAAGGGCTGGAAGTAATTATATTATCAATTATGTCTTTGCAGAATGATTTCAATGTGGATTAAAAATGGCACTAACAGCATAAACAGACATGTGATGGAGTAGGAGAAGGCGGGACACAATGGAATACCAGGGCACAAAGGAATATTGTTGTATCTGATCAGCAGGGACACAGAATGAATAAATTTTATTTTGAGGTTGTGCCTTCTATATGCTTTACTTTCCTCATTGCAAATTTTCAATCGAAAAGAAAAAATAGACTGCGTGGCGAGTAAATGTTAATTTGTAGCTTTTTTGATGTAAAATTATGTGCTTGTATTGTGGGCTACAGCTGGATGGAAATAGATAGTTTTTTTTTAAAACTATGAGATGCCACATCCAAAAGTGATCAATTAATAAGATGAATAGATTGAATTTAATACATTTGACAATGAGGGTGATATTAGGGGGTTTAAAGCTAAAAATCTATATGGGGCACAATGGAAAACCCCTATTCCATTGTGCCCCGCTGTCCATTGTGCCCTGGTTGCACAGTAGGATAATGTAAATGTTAGCATTCTCGGTTTAATAGATCTTTTCATCGATATGTGAAGGTGTCCTAATTTACCACTGACTGGGGTGAATTTGGACACTCACTAATGCCTTTGAAAATGGACTGAGAGAGGTCAAATGCTATGAAAATGTGTACGATTTTTGCTTGCAAGTATATTCAACTTCATAGCTATCAAAAACGAAATACAATTCCCAATATCTAGAAAAAGAAAGGATGGTGACACCCATCCTACTGGTATCACACACACACGCCCTACTGGTCACATATCCATCCTACTGGTCACTTACCCATCCTACTGGTCACACACCCATCATAGTGGTCACACATTCATCCCGCTGGTCAAACATCTTGACACCCATCCTACTGGTCACACACACCCATCTTACTTGGCACACACACTCATCCTACAGGTCACACACAGCCATCCTACTGGTCACACACACACCCATCCTACTGGTCACACACCCATCCTACAAGTCTCTTACCCATCCTACTGGTCACACACCCATCCTACTGGTCACACACTCATCTTACTGGTCACACACAAATCCTACTGGTCACATACCTATCCTACTGGTCACAAACCCAGCCTACTGATCCAATACCAATCCTACTGATAACACACTATCCTACTGGTCACACCCTTGCTACTGGTCACGCACACTAATACCACTGGTCATATACCCATCCTATTGGTCACACATACCCTTATCTTACTTGTCGCAAACCCATCCTACTGGTCACACACCCAGCCTACTGCTCACACACCAATCCTACTTGTCATAAACCCATCCTACTGGTCACAAACCCACCCTGCTGCTTACAAATCAATCCTACTTGTCACACACCCATCCTACTGATCACACACCCATCCTACTGGTCACACACACATCCTACTGATCACACACACATCCTACTGAACACACACCCATCCTACTGGTTACACACCCATCCTACTGGTCACACACTGATCCTACTGGTCACACACTCATCCTACTGGTCACACACCCATCCTACTGGTCACAAACCCACCCCACTGGTTATACTCGTCCTACTGGTTACACACGGGTCATACTACTGGTCACACACCTATCCTGCTTGTTACAAAGCCATCCTTAGTGATCCAACACCCATCCTACTAGTACTAATCACACACCCCTCCTACTGGTCACACAAACTCATATTGATGGTCACACACCTGGGATCCTGATGGTCACACATACACTTATCCTACTGGTCACCCACCCATCCAATTTTGAATTTAAAGGGATATTTGATAATCTGACCACTTAATTTTTAAAACTGAGAGCCGATACCGCTTAAACTCCCCCCCCCCTCTGGATCCGCTGGTGATATTTATTGGAAGTTTTGATAACATTTTGACCATGCCTAGCCAGGTCAAAGTAAGCCTACCTACATTTTGTAAATTAATTAATTCTGAAAAATGGAAGATAGTATCAGTGACCTGGGTGGGGTGATGGATCATACATATATTTTTTACATATTTCCATGAAGATGACCGGGGCACAACAGAACACTGGTATTCCATTGTGCCCCAATAGCTGGGGCACAATGGAATACCACGTCAATTTATAATTTCTTAAAATATCTGGTTATGACAAATATACCTTGGTGTAATATTTCACTATATTAATCTGTGTAGATTGTGGCTAAATAACTTAACAGAAAAGTTGGAATTTGTCACATGACATGTTTGGGTGGTAGTTTTAAGTTAGCTAACCCGTTGTGCCCCGGTCTCCCCTACACAATTTTTCAATTACAAACATTTGAAGAAAATAACTTTGAAGTTTAAAATTTACTTGCATAATTACTACTATGGATTGAGGTATATCTCGCTGGTGTATATGTGAAGCTGGTAATTTCTTATTTAACCCTTAAGGCCCTCACGATGCATTAAAGCATCCTTTTAAATCCCTGAAAACAAACCTAATTTCCCTACAGCTAGTGGTTTTAGAATGAGAATTTACATGAAACTAGCTTACCAATACATAGCAATTTTATTTAATTTTTAAACCACATCAAATCATCTTCATCCAGTACAAGTCGAGAATTGCGACAGCAATTGGCGGCTTGTAGTGGATGAAGATGACAATGGTAAATTAAGGCCTGAAAGGGTTAAACCAAAAGATCAGTGGCTTTATAACAAATGATATTTTGACCATTTTAATCACTTTATTTGCTTGTTTAACAATAATAGACTGTAAATTGTGAATGTTAGCCATTATATTAATGTCTGGTAATTCAGGTTTTACTTTATTTTTTAATATTGAGTGCATAGATCAGCTAAAAACTTCTTATATGCATACAATAAAAATGTGAAAGCAATTAGTGATTTAGCATACCTCTATGATTTTCCCAGTGGAAACGATCTGTCATGAATCTGGTGTGCATAAAAAAAACTGGGTCTCTATTCAAACAATAGGCCTGCAGATTGCATGCATTATCATATACAACCAGTTCTGGGCCTGCAATGTATGTATATTATGTTACGAGTTATATATGTATATTTTTAATATAATATTACATATAATACAATTCATGATATTACATCTGCACATCATATATTTTTATTCATTTATGTCTTCTGCACACATAATCACATATTTTGTATAATTAGAATAAAGAATATATTTCCAAATTCAAAAATAAAAATTAAAGAAAGAACTAACATTTCTCAAATCTTGTTCTGAGGATTGTAAAAACAGTATTTAATGATTCTGGGGATGACATGATGTTATATCCATAGCATATTCCTGAAGCAAAAAAAAAACAAATTGTTTAATTTATAAATTATTTACATGTTACTTCACTAACACCATCAAATTTTAGTTATTATTTTTTTATTAGGAAATGAAATTTGATATGAAATTATATAATACTTTTTTATAATTTTTTTATTACTATTATACTAGATTGCAGATTTTGTTTTATTTTTATGAATATTGTTATTGTTTATGAATAGTAAAAAAAATTCCCACATATCTAGTGATCTAAATATTGATCAATGTATCCTTTTTCAGCTTTATTGGGATTTGCACAGGGGTACAACTGCATACTGCAGATAATAGCAGACAGTCAAACACTATCTATGTAATTTTTCATGAATTTTACACTTGAAAAAACATAGCAGCACAACAAAGAAATAAAAAAAACAAGACAATTTAAAAAATGACCACAGATACTTTGTTGAAATATCAATTTTTTAATAAAAAGCAGGTAATAAATTTAATCTATGTATTATCAAGTTACAAATTGAAGATAGATATAAATAGCTGAGATGACAAAAGCAATAGCAATTTTGTACTTTTTCGCTTTAAAATAATTACTTTTTTAAATTCATGATAAATGAAGGAGACCGGGTGATAGTGTTTTATGCAGATTCGACCCTTTTTTGCACTCTCCTTCCATTTTGTGATTGTCAGAAATGTACATGCCTCTAGCACAATGCTGTGGCAAAATCGGAAAATAGGATTGTTTATCCTCTGGTCCTTTTGGGAGATTATGCTCCTTCTTTCCCAAAAATGTGTCCATGGATATTCTCATCATTTCTTTCAATATGCAATGCATATATTTGGGGATTTCCTGAAAGTTCTCTATTAGATCTTGCAAAAAGGGTATATTTTCACTTATGAACTTCACATCAGCAACATTGGTCTCTACAGTTTTTCCTTTAATTATCTCGGTTATCATGTCATTAAACCCTTTTCATTGGTGGGATAATGTTGCAGACAGCGGATGTTTTACTTAAATCTTTTAAAAACACTTGTCAATTCATTTGGACATTGGTATTTAATATGCAAGGGAGCGGATTCAATAATTTCGTCAAGCAGTGGTCCCAAACTTTGTTGCACAATGCCACAGATATTTTGAAGCTCTTTAAACTCTGCTAAAACCAAACCATCTTTTGCGAATTTCTCCAACAGCATACGACCTCGTGGGGAATTGAAAAAGATCCTTTCCCTGAATTGAGTAAAAAGCTATATTCAAATGATAATATGAGTGGAAAAGTACGCAAGAGCGCTGCTATTTCAATATACCCTGCCTATAATTAAAGTCTATAATGTACACCAAAACAATCGGGTCAAAAGTCGAACCCCTTCATGGATATGTGTGTGTGGAATATAACAAAAATCCAGTAAACAGTTTCTGAGATATTGCTCGCAATAACTGGATGCAAAGAAATTCAATAATGACAACAAGGCCATAACCATCAAAAGATACATCTACACCACATGTGTGTATGCAATATAAAAACAATCCAAAACAATCTTGCAAGACAGTGATTGAAAAAATAACCTGTACAGATGGCCAGACAGGCTGCTGACAATATTCACCTCCCCACTTTGTGGGTATGGGATAACAGAAGTACATAAATAAATTACATACTAAAAAAAGGAAAAAGGGAGAATCATATGCAGGCAGTATATTAGCATACACAGTTATTAAATATTTACAATTTACATAAATTAAATTCATTTCATATATACACATATTTTTTTGTTTTTGAAGGTTTTC
>OZ024908.1:5399143-5414143 GCA_964017125.1 Flabesymbios commensalis
AAAAACAACCAAAAACACATCTGTATTCAGTTGTGGCTACCCGAACCAATTTTTTTTTTAAGTACCTTGACAGATTTTACTCATTTTGAGCTGACATTGCCAACGTAATTGTCAACTTGAAATGAAAATATGTTATACATTGCAATCGGTGCTATTTTTAATACTAGCTCCTGCAAAATAGATACAATTGGTGTTATATTCGATACCAGCTCCTGCAAATTGGATATATTTTAGAAAAAAATACGTTTGACACAAACAGCCAGAAATTGCATTATACAATTAATATATGCATTGCTTGCATGGAACGGCTTAACCCTGATTGCACCGTATTAGGCACTGCTTCTGACTGATTGACCCTGTCACGCTGTCATGCAGACTGAGCCAGCATTAGAACAAGGCTGGTTCTTGGTCCGCTGGTGGTGCGACTTGATAGGCTGGAGTTGTTATTTGTTGTTCGGACGCAGAGCGAGGATTGGTTGTGTTCAGAGTCGCCGGCTCGGAGCGGGCCGATGGCTCTGAACACAACACTAGCACGGCAGCTAGGGGAACAGCTAGGTGAAAGCATACAGAGTCAAGCACTGTCATGTATGTTGCACTGCACGAATGAATGTTAAGAACAGCACAAATAATAGGACATCCTGACGACAATCGATTGAACATAGACATGAAATAAAGGTTATGAATTGGCTCTTCTAGTTGTTTTATTGTGGGGAGAGGGTCAGCTGAGTTTCCAAACATGCAATGAATGTGAGAAAGAGATAATTGGAAATTTAATATAACTAAATTAATTTGTAAAATTATTGTACATTGAGCCTTAGGCCATATATTACTAATAAATATACTTTGACTTTGACTTTTTGAGTTGCCAAACTTTAAACTTATGCTGCTGAAACCTTATATATACTGTTTCAGACCAAGTTTCAGACCAAATAAAATGCCACTGAAATCAATAAAATAGTTTGTTATAATGCTCAAAAATGTGTTTATGAAAAATGGTCATCTGCAAAATGTAATTATTTGCTTAACTGAGCATATAAAATAATTACATTTTGCGGATGACCATTTGTCATATTTTTCATTATTTGAAGCTGGAAATTGCGTTAGCAATTCCAGCTTCAAATGATGAAAACTAGAAGCAAGCTAGTCATCAGCACAAAGGTTAACAGCGGGAAGGACAGAAGAACACAAGGCGCTCAACATAAACTGGTTTAATTCTTGCCCACCATCTGCAACGCTGCGCCAACTTTGAACATTGGTTTTACTTACTGTTTTACGTTGGTTTTACGTATTGTGTTTTCCGGGACGCTATCAGGATGTAAGCAGATTTTGCAATTGATCCGATTATTCCTTTCTCATCGTCATCTCCCGCAAGCCATTCATTCTCTCTCTAATCTTGTTGCACGTAATCTTTCGGGCACTTATATTATGTTCCTGTTACCATTCTTCAGCAGAGTGAGGAAATAAAAAATACGCCAGTCAACCAGATTAGACATCACATCAAGTGCTACATCACATCAGGTGTGTGACACAACGTCATGATTCACTGTTATTTTAAGTTACACCACATTACAAATACAGTGGATACCAGTTTATCCATTTCGGGTTGAGCACTGTTGAAATTCCGAATAGTATTCACAGTTTTATAGAGTTAACAAAGTACAATTTTATTTTAATGCAAGATTGTATAGACATTATATGTTAGAAATTTTTTTATCATGCAAAACGGTCACTTGAATTATTATCGCAGGGCGACTTATTGTGTGAAAAATATTGTTTATGTAATAATTACGAATCTCTCCACCAAACGCGAGAAAGCACTGATAGATTAATCCTGTAATAACCTTTGCCTATTAATGATTTTATGCATTATTATAGTATGGATGAAATCTGTCACTGGGACATGAAAGCTTGGGATGTTATAATTGTGAATCTCAGGGTGAATAAAATGAGTCACCAGCTGATAGTGGTAGGATGGCTAACCCTATACAGAGCACTGTGTAGCCTATTCCATCCAGTGTAGGCTAAACACTAAAGTGCTGAGCTATTCTTATATAAACCATCGCGACAAAATTTTGTTCACATTTTGAAAACAAAAATAAACTTCTTTGTTAGCTCTTTGAGCTTTATATGAATACTTACGGTCTGGGTCTACTACCATATAAATATTGTATTCTTTCAATCGAAATGTGCTGCAGAAGAGCACAAGATAAAAGAAAAAGAGGACAAAAAGGTTGACAAAAATAGCCCAGACACGAGAGAGAAAAATAGGAGAGAAGCACTGGTGATTATTGAAGATTAGCCACAACCAAAAAAGAGGATACATAGAGCGAGGTGTTCTCTTTGATGTGTTTGATATACATGATAATTAACCCTAACAGGGCAGAGACCGACTTAAGACGTCAGAATATGACGTCTATAGACCGGTAAGCACGGTAAACTGACCCAATGTTGTTTCAGTGTTGGGCCATCGTCTGCGACGCTGGCCCAACACTGAAACAACATTGAGTCAGTTTATCGTGTTTGCTGGTCAGATTCTGACGTCCAAAATTAATTCCCGCACTGAAAGAGTTAATCATGGAGAAGAAACGCGTGAAACTGATCTTAGCTAATATAATTCAGATTGTATTCTATCCTCCGACTGAAGCTCTGTTTGTCGGCAAACCTGTCTGATGTCAAACACGGCACATTGAACCAATACACCGACGTTGGCCCACCGTCTTCGACGCGTGCTGGAAATTATTCCAGCATTGGTTTTGCGGACTATGATGTTAACATGGTAATAATGATCACGTTACCTTCATCAAATAATCCATATTAGGTCGGGCGTGTAAGAGATCTCACATGGCGACGGCTGATGTGGTGATTAACATGAATGCCGTGTGTAGCAAATCTTATTCAGCATGGTATTTCTGACGTCATGCCACGTTAAGTTTTTTTGTCCTGAAATTTCCATCTCTCAGCAACGCGAAGCACTAGTTGAATATTGCAGTAATTATACTGGGTACAAATAGTTTTCTAAAATAACAGCTCCGTGCAGATAAATAAAATAACACAGATTCCAGATGACAGCTATCCTCCACAATTATAAGCTATCATGGCCAAACGTAGATACCTGATATGTGGAACTTTTTGCTCGTTCTATATGTACAGATTTTTTTTGTATAGAGTTTACCATTTCACCCCATCCAGCAGATTTAGATAAAGATATTTCTCCCTGCCGTCCGGCTATTTGTCTAGCCATTATTATGACGGTTTTAACCAGCCATCAAATTAGGTAAATAAATGTGTCTTGTAACTGAAGTAAACGTCGAACGTGAGCTCCATCACTGAAGCAAATATTAGATCACAGGAAGCGACGCTCGGCTAAAGTCAATAGATTTGTTTGCTACAGAGCCATTGCCATAATTAGTGTGTGGTTTATAGTGAGTGACTGATAATAATGTTTACGTTTAGCATATTGTGGCAATATGGCGACCAGAGAAATCTCAAAGTGATGACTGTGATCTGCTTTTCGTATCCCTTTCACGATCATAATTGTCTGAAATATGTTTTATCATCCGATCAGTGTTTAAACATAAAGATTTGTAGAGGTTTCTTCTCAATTTAAACAAATATGAGTAATTTCCACCCACTTGAAATTAAAAAGTACTACACTATAGCACACTTCCAGCCTAGATTGAAGTATTCTACGCCTATATGTGACCTATCTACACCTTGACATATCGAGTTAGTGTTGTTTTAATGTTGGGCAATTGTCTACGATGCTGGGCCAACCTTAGAAGAACATTGGTTCAATGTCAAGTGTTTGCTTGAACACTTATTCAATCTCATCGGCATTTGTCCAGCCCTCTTTATGATAGGTTTTGACACAGCCATCAAGTTGATAAATGCGGCTTCGTTTGACCAAATAAACCTTAAAAGAAACCCAGCGAAGCGTTGATTCAATGTTGTGTTGCTATGCGATACTGAACATGTTTTTCCCCTGGGCGCAACACGCCCTGTATTGATATGAAGTCAATAAGATTGTTTGGCACGTAGTCATCACTATATGTCGCGTAAAATGGATGAGTTAATATATTTTGAGGTGGCCTTCTGCTTATTGCGGCAATGTCGCGACGGCCCTGAAACTTCATAAAATAAAATTACGATTTTCGAAGGTATGAACTATTAATATGCTATGCAATTCTGAGTACAACAAATAATGGGTTTAGACAGTGGCACCATAAGTATAGGCGTAACAATGTATTGCACGCTAAATGGTCTAATGTGTTAAACACTCAACATAATCTTGCGAATTTTAAGAACTGCTAGAACTATGCTAAAGAAATCATGAAAATATGTTTGAATTGATCGCGAAATCAGCAAAAATCATGTGAGAAGGCTCTGAGATACAGATACAGGTTCAGGTAGCCTCTCAATCAGAATAACTAGGATCCAAACATACATATCTGTGTAATGTTGTGGGCACTCGAGGCAATAGTATGGATAAAAAAACACCAAACAAATAAGATATTTTATAATTTGTGAAATACATTTTCAAATTACATTTAAATCGATCTTTAGGTGTGAAAAAGAGTCTCAAAGCGCTCAGAAATGTCTCTGACAGGTGGAGGGGCTGAGTAGTAATAGCCCAGAAGCAATAAGCGATGAACCTATGATGGTATAATGTTGGCCCACCGTCTACGACGCTGTACCAGCATTAAATAAACTTTGTTTTTAGTCATCGTTTTCCTGCGACGTCTACCACGCTTTACCTACATTATCCCTTACAGTGCAGGGACTGTCTTTAGACGTCAGAATCAGACGTCAATAGACGTCAGATTCTGACGTCTAAGGACAGTCCCCGCACTGAAAGAATTAACACATATTAATGATCGTAGACCCATAACATATAGGTATTCAAATGAATCGGAAAGAGATAACTAAGACATTATGATGATATTAAATTGAAAAACCCTTTTTTCTCCATGGTTTATACCACAATATGTCAGCGTTGTAAGAGATTGGTTCAATATGTTGTGCTATATCAGGAAGTAAACATATTCTGCCTCTGCTCCAATCATTATTTTCTCAGTATGTTCTCCCTGTAGTCATCCTGTCTCTACTTGTCGCTTCCCTGTGGGCAGTACATTATTACTATATTGTTACCTTCAGGAGACAATGTGTAAATAATGAATAAGAAAACAAAAAGAAAGAACTAAAAAAGCACCAGTTACCTACAGGGACAAATAACATCAGCTCTATAACACAAATTCATGATTGTGTATTGATTGATGTTACACGGCAAAACAAACACAACTGATATTAAGATTTATTATTTTAGTTTGTACTTCTCATTGCAATTTGCTAAAACTGTAATATTTTATTCATTTTGTAATAATTATATAATCAAAATTACATGTTGAAAAGAACCGGTCATAAAATTTGAAATGTAGGTCACATTGTTTCACATGAGATATTTAGTTATATTACATATCACCCACTTGATATAGCACGGCATTTTACACCGTACTTCAGATACACACAACTGATACATGTACATATTTGAACAAATAAAATAGGACTGTTACATAAGTAAATTATACCAGACTGGAAATAAAGGACCAGATAAAAATGAATTAAATTTGCTTCCAGATACAAATTTGGCGATTTGTATATTAGCTCACTAAGTGAAAATGGCATTATGCAGTGAGGTTCAACAAAATTTGTTTCGAGATTACATTATTCAAACTAAACAGCGGACCATACTTTAAAACTGTAACATGATGCTACAAATCATGACGTAAAATTGTTGATACACAGAGATGATGGCACACCGTTTATGAGGTTGAACCAGCAATAAACTGGGTATTTTGGTTTTTCTTTTGTGGACGCAGTGATAAAGACTGCTGGGCCAACCTTAAATCAACATTGTCACAGCTCTGACCGCCATTTAGCATTGGATCTACATCGCATGTTTGTTGGAACCAACGTTTGTTTAAGGTTGGCCCACCATCTACAACGCCGGCCCAAATTTAATCCAGCATTGGGTCAGCGTCTGGTGCTCGTTGGACAAACACCATATAATATAACAAACAAACCACATTTAACCAATGTTGTTTTAAGGCTGGTCCAGCGTATACGACGCTGGCCCAACATTAATCCAACATTGTGTGCGCCTATTTTGTTTGCAGTGAATACCTTCTTATGACGTTGTCCCACGTCTGATCCGATTATTACCTTCATCCCAACGTCCCATTTTAGTCTCCTTATTTTCTTTCCCCGAGGGGGAGCTCAGAAATACATCCCCTCTCAGACAATTCCCTCCCAGGAGAAAATAACTATCTTTGTGAATCCATGCGCACAAGGGAGACATTGGTGGTGCTCTACTAGGCAGAAATATATAATTATATACAACCTGACAAACACGAGACATTCACCCAATATTGCTTTACTGCTGGCCAACCGTCTACGACGCTGCCCAAGCATTAAAACAGGAATGAGTGAGCCTCTTCAGTTTGCTGTGAATATTTTCTTATGACGTTATTCCAGGTCTGATCCGATTATTATCTTCACCTCAACAACTCATTTTTAGTCTCCTTATTTTACTTTCCTTTAGGGAAAGCTCAGCAATCCCTTTCCTCCCAGGAGACAGTAGCTATTGTTGAGAATAAATGCGCACAAGGCAGATAATGGTGATGGTCCACTGGGGAGAAATAAATGTTGATCATTTTGTACAGTAAAATATAATTATTTACAAAATATATACAAATGATTCTATATTAACATAATTTAAAAATGCATGTAGCAAATAATTTGTAGAATATTTACTTGTGTTCTTTATCAATAAATCAATCAATCATTTGTCAATCCATTCATTCATCGATCAATTTATCCATCCATTCATCACTCATAAACTCACCCAGCGATTCATTCAAAAATCCATCTACCCTTCCATCAACCATTCTTTCACCCGACCACATATATATTTTCCACCTCTCTTATCCATCCATCCATCCACCATTCTATTCATCCATCCATCCATCCATCCATCCATCCATCCATCCATCCATCCATCCATCCATCCATCCATCCATCCATCCATCCATCCATCCATCCATCCATCCATCCACCATTCTATTCATCCATTCATCCATCCATCCATCCATCCATCCATCCATCCATCCATCCATCCATCCATCCATCCATCCATCCATCCATCCATCCATCCATCCATCCATCCATCCACCTATCCATCCATCCATCCATCCATCCATTCATCCATCCATCCATCCATTTATCCATCCATCCATCCATCCATCCATCCATCCATCTATCCATCCATCTATCCATCCACCATTCTATTCATCCATCCATCCATCCATCCATCCATCTATCCATCCATCCACCATTCTATTCATCCATCCATCCATCCATCCATCCATCCATCCATCCATCCATCCATCCATCCATCCATCCATCCATCCATCCATCCATCCATCCATCCATTCATCCATCCATCCATCCATCCATTCATTCATCCATCCATCCATCCATTCATCCATCCATCCATCCATCTACTCATTCCATCCATTCATCTAACCATCCTTAAATCCATCCATCTACCAATTTTAACATAATTCTGTATTTTGCGGTCACAAACTGATATTGAGCCGACATATCATTTCCTCATGACGAGCTAAATTACATAATATATTGTCTCTCAACCTTACGACTTAACCGTGCGTGGTGAATCTAGAAGTCTCAGCAAATGATGAAAGCTTTTTTACATCCTTGAAAACAGACTTAATTTTCCTACAACCAAGGGTTTTAGCGCGAAAATTTCCATGAAACTGGTTTACCAATTCATGGCAATTTTCTTTAATTTTAAACCACATCATCATCCACTACATTCGCGGCCTGTAGTGGATGAAGATGACCATGGTAAATTCAGGCTTGAAAGGGTTAACATCAATATGTGTATGCAGCCAGTTAGCATTCCGACCCACGCGTTCAATTGTTGGCAATTCTCGTAAATCTAAAGCGCCCGTTGGATTAACCAACTAGAATGCCTTAGTTGAACTGCCCCTGTTTTTATCCCTTTTCTAATAGCAGTTTAACCCTTGCAACACTGAAATGTTTGTGCATAAACCATGGAGACCACATTTTTTACTATTTGAAATGATCGTAAATGTCTCAGTTAGTTCTTTTCGCTTCATTTGAATACCTATGTTGTCGGTCTACAGCCATTTTTTATTTTATTTTTCAGTTCGTGAATGGACTTTAGTCAGGATCGACGAAGTCAGGATCTGACATTTTATGGACGTCAGATTCTAGCGGCTAAAACACCTATGTTATCGGTCAACAGCCATTTTTTTTCACTGCCTGGATCAGCAAAGTCAGGATCTGACGTTTAGAGATTCTAGCGTCTAAAACCAGTCCTGCCCAAAATCAAGGTTAATAACAAATATTAAAATCTAGTAGCCCTGATAATCTAGATACAATGACCAAACCAATGTTTTAAAATATGAACTGGGATAAACCGAGGAAAACAATGTAAAAAAACAATCTGATAAACGACGTAGACAGACCAGCTGTCGTCTCTGACAACATTCCCTGTTGAATACATGATTAGAGGAACAGGTAATTACAGGATGAACACTGCTGCAGCATGTCAAGAATCCCAGAGAGAGAAAACAAGCGAGGCAGACAAAGCTAATCTTCTCTGGCGACGATTGCTGGGGTAATAACTATGATTATGTATGGATGGTGAGTGGTGATTTTATTTTAAAATTTAGGATTGGTAATTGACTATATTTTTAAATGCACCACATCCCACTTGAATGCACCACATCGCACTGGAATGCACCGCATCGCACTTAAATGCACCACATCGCACCTGAATGCCCACATCCCACTTGAATGCACCACATCCCACTTGAATGCACCGCATCGCACTTAAATGCACCACATCGCACCTGAATGCCCTCATCCCACTTGAATGCACCACATCCCACTTGAATGCACCACATCGCACTTTGATGCACCACATCGCACTTGAATGCACTACATCGCACTTGAATACACTACATCTCACTTGAATACATCACAAATCACAAATTGAATTATTTGATAGATTTCTTTTTGTTGTTTTGTTGTCATTTTCAGTGAACTTTTATTTTCTTTGAGGGCGGGGGCCCTAGGGTAGTGGTTAGCACTGTTGCCCTTCACGCCAGAGTTCGGGGCTCGGTTCCCGGTCTCGGCGGTTTCAAAGAAACAAAAATGTTTCTTCCCCATCCATGTGTGAAAGTTAGTATTGTGGGGAGCCTCCGTGACCGAGAGGTAGCGTGCTCGGCCTCAGACCGCCAGGGCTCGAATTTCGAATCCTGTGTCTGGAGGACAGTGTCATCTCAATCATCTCACCATCCTCAGGAGGTTCTCCTGGCCCAGTTTAGCCTATATGTGCACAAAAGTGGCCTAAAGCCCGATTCATTTCATTTCATTTCATTTATTTTCTTTGAAATTAAGCATATTAACAAAAAAAATGTTATCGCATTATTAAGAACACAAATGGCACATATGAAAAAAACGATATAATTGTAAGCAGGATAACGCAGGTCCCGCTGTACGGATATCCCTCGGGTTTTATTCTCTTTTGAATTCACACAACCATCCGCTCTATCAGTGTCTCTCCCCTTGCAGTCCCGGTCCGACTCAGCCGTGCGTGGTGAATGAACAAATCCCGGCAAATGATGTAAGCTTTTGAAATATAGCGCTCTCCCCCAGGACATGCTATTTATGTTTTCGGCTAGCTTGATGTAATCCCTACCACCAGGTCGTATTCTATGGATCCATTGTACCATTTTTATGCAGTTCTGAAAAGCGCCAATTTCACATGCTTACCTAAATTGATTTAGTCCCCATCGATTACGACAATGAAAAAAATGCTCGTTGATATTCCTCGTAGTCCTATGTCTCTGTCAAGGAGAAAGAACAAAATTCGATAGACTCGTAGATCTGAATGTACGAGGCGCATAGCGCCGAGTATATTCAGATCTACGAATCTATCGTTATTGAGTTCTTTCTTCAACTTAAAATACACAAAATGGGTACATGTGCTCCAATAATTGATATATAAAATAGTCAGTTAGGTTAACCGAGAAATATTAGGCATGTAGTGTCATGGTAAAACCTGCGTAATAATCACAGTTTCCGCTCGGGCCAGTATAAAAAATAAAAGTAGATCCGAATCTACTGTTTTAACAAAAAACTGACGTCACCGGTGTATTTTAACTCTTTAACCCTTTCAAGCCTGAATTAACCATAGTCATCTTCATCCACTACAAGCCACGAATTGCTGTCGCAATTCTCGACTTGTAGTGGATGAAGATGATTTGAAGTGGTTGAAAAATTTAAGAAAATTATCATGTATTAGTAAACCAGTTTCATGGAAATTATGATTCTAAAACCCCTAGTTGTAGGAAAATTAGGTGTGTTTTCAGGGATGTAAAATAATGCTTTAATGCATCGTGAGGGCTTGAAGGGTTAATAACAGTATGTGTGTGTAGCCAACAAATATTCCTACCAACTCGTTCAATCGCTGGTAAGTCTCGTAAATCTAACGAGCTCGTCAAATTTGCAGACGGGAAATCCTTAGTAGCATCAATTTCCTAAATAACAGTTTAACCCTTACAACGCTGAAATATTTCTCTATCAACCTTGGAGACCAAAGTTTATTTGTCAATTTGAAGTATTTATAAATGTCTCAGCTAGCTTGTTTCCGTTTCATTTGATTACCTATGTTATGGGTATCCGGCCATTAGGATTTTTCACTTCTTTCAGTGCTGGGATCGACTTTAGACGCCAGAATCTGGCGACTTTAGACGTCAGATGCTGACGTCTAAAGTCGGTCCCCGCACTGAAAGGATCCATAACATTTTAAATAATATCTAGTAACCCTGATAATCTACACAATTACCAGACCAGCTTTTCAAAAAAGGAACTGTGACAAAAGAAGGAAAACAAAGTAGACAGGCCAGCTGGCGTCGCTGCAATATTCCCTGTAGAATACATGATTAGAGAATATGACAATTACACGACGAACGCCTGCTGCAGCATGTCAAGAATCCTAAAGAGAAAAGCGAGGAAAACAAAGGTAATTATTCAAGGTGATGCTTGCTGAGGTAATGACTGTGATTATGTATGAATGGTGAGTGGTGTTTTTATCTGAGAATTTAGAGTTGGTAATTGTCTATTTACTTGATGTAATTTCCGTTTTCCAATCATGCATTATGTATATCTGTAAACCAGTTTGTTCATCAAACTAACAAACTTTAA
Source organism: Flabesymbios commensalis (assembly GCA_964017125.1). NCBI lineage: Eukaryota > Metazoa > Annelida > Polychaeta > Terebellida > Flabelligeridae > Flabesymbios > Flabesymbios commensalis. Next base: position 5,410,460 of record OZ024908.1, read on the forward strand.
GTAAACAATAAAATTTCTTACTCAACTTCAATTATTTATTCTGAAATTATCAATAATATATATTATATATATATAACTGATGTAAGTTAGCGCAGACTTTGTGTATGGACACGAAGAATAACCGTCAAGTAATTATATATCTAAAAACCTTTTTTTTGTAATAAAATGATAATATTTCTATATGGTAATACACACAATCTCACCCACTAAGGCTAAACTGTTTATTTGTATATCTCACTATAACAAATACACAATTCACTTGTCTAAAATATCATTAAAACACACCACTACATTATTTTCTTTGTCCAGCCACTACATACTAAGCCGGGAATGTAGAGTTATTGTTGATCAAATACAGTCCGATTATCACGGCAGGCCTATGGTGCTATAATCAGTCAGGTGTGACCGAGCTGTTGATTATGAGGGATCCTCAATATGGTCGGATTTGTTTTAAGTCGGCCTCGACCTTTTCCATAGCTTTATCCTATACTTACATTTCAAAGACACTCAACTGTATCACATTTTTTTGCACTACTTCGCATTTCAATGCACTGACGTCCATAGACAGAATCCGACCTCTAATGTCACACACCAACGGAACATCCGGAAAAAACCCCAATATAATTCAGAGCATGATAACAGCAAATGAAATGAATCGGGTTTTAGGCAATTTTGTGCACATAGAGGCTAAATTGGGCCAGGAGAACCTCCTGAGGATGGTGAGATGAATGAAATGACACTGCCCTCCTGACACATGACACGAAATTCAAAACCTGGAGGTCTGAGGCCGAGTACACTACCTCTCGGTCACGGAGGCTCCCCACAATACACACGTTTTACGAGTGGATGGGGCAGAAACATTTTTGTTTCTTTCAAACCGCCGAGACCGGGAAACGAACCCCGAACTCTAGCGTGAAAGGTTGCTGTGCTAACACTACGATAACAGCAGGATAACGTATGTTCCGATGGTACGTATGTCCTTCGGTTTTTTTTCTCCTTTTGTTTCACACAATGATATCATATATACAACAACAAGACTTTGAAGTATTATTAAAAAGACGCCCCCGCCTATCTGAATAATACAATGTATCCAGTAAGGTACAGCAAGCACTGTAATTGACTTTTATTCAACGTCGCAAAAACATGGCACCCAGCGGTAACAGCCGGATAAGATATTTTTCCAGGTACATATTTCACTTGTGTAGTTTTCTATTTCTTGTTCAGACAATCATCCGGAATTACTGGATCTTAGTGTGTAGTCTTCAAGCAAAAACACGCAGGACAATCTGGAAGAAATACAGCAAATTATCTCACAATCTGAAATAGCAAACAGGCAGGCAGGCAGGCAGGCAGGCAGGCAGGCAGGCAGGCAGGCAGGCGTCATCTTGATCAGCAGAATATAAAATCATTAAGGATACTACCATTTAAACTCCACCGGGAGGGGGGCGGCTGGAGTAGTTTTGAAATGAATAATTACGGGCAGATTCTGCAGTAACTAAAAAAATTATTTCAAGAATTGTTCTATGTAAACATGTAATACAATGTCAAATGTTCAGTGCGGCGCCGAACCGGGTTTCAATAAATCATTTGTTCGTAACAAAAACTCCAGTCCCCCCCTGGAGATTAAATGGTGGCCACCTAAGTAGATATTCATTTCGAAAATTAAATATCAGATAGTAATTTGAGGTATATGGTCTCGTGATTACATCAACAAAATGATAAATCATGCAATCGTTTTTTGTCTTGTTGAATTAAAGCGTTTGAAATATAGAAAATAACATTGTTGTCCAACACTATGCAGTTTTGTTCTATTATGTTTTGAACAGGTGAGCTTTCCCATGGCTACACCAATACTGAGAAACCCGGGTATAAAAAAAACAGCATTTGCTAACAACATTAATTGAAATGCATCTTAATGTTCAGGTAGGTCTGTGATAGACATGGTAAAACATAGGTACCTGCAATGAATAAGTGAGCAATGGTATATAACTGTAAGAATACGTGAATATACATGTATATGAATACATCAGTACTTAGAAGCCAAGGTGTAAACAGCTAACAGGTGTGGTAGCTTTTATTAATATCGTGATGCTCAAAAATGTGTCACAGACAGATATAGGAGCACGGTTTTTTGTACAAAACAAAACAATATCATACACACTGTTTTGTAACATCGATGTGTAGGTTTATCAGAATTTACGTGTATTGACATGATTTGAGCATCATAACACTAATATATATCTATATATATGCCTGCAACTTGCAATTTTACTATATATCACATTTGCTCTCATGTACTTTTCAATTACCATGATTACATTATTAAGTACTGAATATATTAAGATTATTTTAACATTATCATAAGAGTGAATGATATAAAATATTAATTTTCAACGTAGCCTTATAATTCGTGTTGTTTTGAGGTGGCGCCCACGCTACTTTTGTTCTGATGCGGCTGTATGGATTACTGCAGGTCTAGTCATTTCCGCGTTTTTAGATTTTCACGAATTTGTGATTTGGGACTATTTGTGAGGTCTAGAATTTGCGAATTATCAATTTCAATGATATTGGCGCTATTATAATAATAATTTTCGCGAGATTTAAATTCGCGGATGTGTTCTCCTCGCGATATTCACGAAAATTAAAACGTCGCGAATATTATCAGATCTACAGTATATATAAAATCCAGTAAATGTCTGTCTCACATATACGCTGGCAGTGCCGCGCTCAGGACGCAGCACATTGTCTTCATACATGTGATTCCACTCATGACACGATATGTAACACCATGCGATTTATCATCAGAATGTCACGACGTGTACTTAAAATAGGGTCGGGTTTTATCATCAACACCAGCGATATTACACTCTGAAAATATCCTCATGGCTTAAATTACAGTAGAGTGAACCCTACCACAAGCGTCAGTTATGCCAGTGACACTTAACCCTCACAACGAGGAAATATTTGTGTATAAACAATGGAGACCATTTTTTTTTCAATTTGAAATCATCATAAGTGTCTCAATTAGCTCTTTCTGCTCCATTTGAATGCCATTGTTGTAGTCTACGTCCATTACAACCATTACAAATTATGTAATTCTTTCTGTGCGGAGATTGTCTTTAGAAGTCAGAATCTGACGTCTATTAAGGTCAGATTCTGACGTCTATAGACGGTCCCCGCACTGAAAGGGTTTAAGTTCTAATCACCTCTATAGCCATGTTCAAGCTTTCATTTCACGCTTCAAACAAAAATTAAAGGATAAATCTGTCTTAACTTTGCTACGGTGGTATATGCTTTGATTCACATTTTACATAATTATTTAAGTATGTCTCATGTTTGAGACGTTGCCGGTTGTGATTAGATATCGGATGATTGTTGGAATAACTAGACGTGGGACTCTTTTTATAAACGATATTTGCTCTTCATTTGTAAATAGCTTCATTATTTTCATGCTGTCAGACACAGACGAGCCCGTCGCCCTACACACCTTTTACCATCTACTTGTCTACTTGCTATATGTGCATTTATTCAGTAATGTTTCAATACTGGACCAGCTGGACCAAGTCAATGTGTTTACTGGGCTCCCTGAATGGCCTTCCATTTGGCAAACAAATATATATATATTTAAAAGTACAAAATGTTCATTGTGGACTTCTGATGTCTGTAATTTTAAGTCTGAATTCT
>OZ024908.1:5419143-5501643 GCA_964017125.1 Flabesymbios commensalis
TCCAATGATGTGATGTGACTCTTGATTCAGATTAGTTGCTGTTGATGGCTCTTTATACATGTTATATTAGCCTGTCTGCTTGAGGCGCATTTATTTCATCTCCAGATCCTGTGATCTGATGTGACTCCTGATTCAGATTAATAAGCCCATAAAACACAATGTACCACACGTGTTGTTTTAATGAAGGAACAGTGTAGAAGACAATGGGCCAACATTAAATCAGCACCAAACATGATATATTAACCGTTAAAGAGCTAAATTATTGAATTTAAATTTTAACCCACATTAAGTTGTGTCTGCTTGAAGTTGTGTCTCGCTACCGTGACCCACAACTTCAATGGGCAAAATTATTGTGAGACAAAATTTGTGCTGATCTCTATGTTTAAAAGCTCATTTCGTTCGCAATAACAATAATTTGATCAGACGATCATAATAAACCGATTAATAGCTCTAGTTGACCTTTTGGTTTTAAACATTAAACCTTTGTTTTTTTTAATGTAAATATTAAAGAAAGTGGGGCAACGTTAAAACAACTTTGGCGCAATATATGCTGGGGTTCTTTGTAGTACACAATACCTGAGACAGTACTGCACACTACATACCTTTGAACAGTTTGGAGCACTGCATAAGCACAAATGCAATGTTTGACCAGCATGATCTGAACGTTGAAGCTGCATTAACGGTCAAATGATCTTCCCTCCACCAAATCTCGTTAGCCATGAAGCCACGTTAAAGCCTCGTAGTAATATGATACCAGAGCGAGATGTCAGAAGGTCATATTTTTAAGGACAAGATCAATCAAACTCAAATGCATCAACGACATGGCAGAGTGAAAAAAGTTTTCATTTATCCCATTTATTAATATTAATTTGAGGTAACACTGATGAAAAGCTTCAAATATTTGGTACACATTATATGGTACCCTCAGACATCAGATATTTGGAAAATCAGAAAAAAATATGATTAGATCTAAGATTTTTTGGTGGGATATGTCCCAGATTTGAATATGAACATGTCTAGATATAATCATATTTGTGTGTCAATCAGGCCACGAATAACTGTTGTTGATCCGTCGTACATATTTGAAAAAAGATGTACACACAATTTTAAAAATGTGCTTAGTTACAAAACTGCTGACTGCACATTATAAAAGTGCCGTTATCATAATAGCTTTGTCACAGCGCCTTGCTACAGCTTTACTGCGCGAAAACAGAGGAAGAAACCATGATCTTCCTCGTGTTTGAAGGGACGTAGAATGCTCCACTAGTTGCCAGTATTATGTTCTTGTCTCCAGCAGATGTCAACTGGGATTGCTTTATGTATAGTTCTATCAACGCATCTCGTCTTAATCACACTCTCTGTATATCTATCTTTCTCTCACTCTGTGCAGTGGTTTTCACCATATCAGTATCAGCCAATATCGCACTCGGTGCTGTGGTTTGAAATAAAATGTATGACAGCTACACCATGTATGACTTGAAAGTATGAGAAAATGCAAACGCTCATGTTTCGTGCTATTTTGAAAAATACAGCAGACGTCAAATGAATAAGGGGTTCGCTTAAAGGCTCACACATTATTCATTGGACCAGTGGTGTATTTTTTTAGTATTTTTTTGAGTATCGCACTTAAATATCGCACTCATATGCATATATTCTTCCGCAAATTGTCACTACATGTTTTGTCCCGTGGTGTCAGCTGGAATTGTTCTAAATGGACAGTTTCATGACATCAGCTCTAAACACTTTTAACACTTCAATCGCTACATTACATTATCTGTCTTTTTCTCCGCGAGCCACACTTTCAAATAAAAATATTTATATTTGTACAATTTGAATAAAAACATATGACAATTTAGCAATTTGAATGCACTTTTCAATTACAATTTGTTTTTAAGAACAAACAGAAGAATAAAGAACAGCCATAGACGTGGCCAGCACATCAAGGTTTCTTAGCTCTCTATAACAGCCTGGTTGTCTTTCTTTTTTTATCTCTCTATCTCTCTGGGTGTTAGAGGCCAATTCATCCCATCTCTATTTCGCATCCGCAGACGTGACCTTGATCTCAGGTTAATTCACAGCAAACAAAAGAAGTGTTGCTACAATGCTAGACCAAGATTATACAACGAATCGTGTATGATGTGTTGTTTGCTCACATATTATATAAAAAAAAGCCATTCTATGATTTCCTGAATACATCATCTAACCATTAGCTTTTTCCCAACTTGAAGTTGTGTCCCGCTGCCGCGACCCACAAATTCTAGTGTTTAAAAAACATTTATTTAGCAAACACTGCAATGACCTGACTTGCTCAGTTATTATATTTGTTTGATGTGACGTTTTCACAGAGCTTATACGGGGGGAATATATCGCTGAAAAGAACAAAGAGTTGCTTAGAGAATGTGTACTTTTGGTAAAATCTGAACAGCAGCGCAATTGGCCACACATATATAGATATAAATTGTTTCCAAATAGATCGTTCTCCCTGTAATGCTCTTGATGACTCGTTATAATGGCTCGGTAGCTGGTGATCTCCTCTTGATGGTTCGTAACGTTATATCAGCTCAGTAAAGGCTTTAAACGGTTGAGCAGTAGATGAAAGTAATTTGCATTTACGAACGTTATTTTAATGTATGGTAAATACCTCACCGTTGACTTAACGTTGAAACAGCATTAGAGTAATGTATCGTGAGGAACCATCAGGTTTGATCGATTCAACAAATTTCATTAGCTCTCGTAAAGCCACAATAAAACTTCGTAGTCACAAAGTGTACCCGAGAGAAAGAGAGAAATATGGCAGGAGGTCATATTGAAGGACGATATCAATAAATCCTGCGTCAGTCAAGGTCAAATACATAAACGAAATGACGAAGTGGGGACAATTTATCGGTTCTTATAACGTAACAATTGTTATGCGCAGTTGACTTGCTGAATGTTTCGCAAATAAATCAAAACAACCAATTGACCAGCCAATTCATCAGCAAGCCATATATCCCGGCAGCCAGTCACCCAGCCAGCCAGCCAGCCAACCAATTCGTCAGCCAGCTAACCAGACAACCGTAGTCAGCCAGCCAACCAGACAGCCAATCAGCTAGCCAGATTGGCTAACAAGCTAGCCAACCAGCCAGCCATCGAGCCATTCGGCCAAACAGCAAGCAAACAAGCGTCAGCCAGTCAGACATCCAACAAATTATTCAGATGATAAACTAACCAGTCAATCAGCCATATATTCAACCAGCCAGCCCGTCATCCAGTTGTTCTGTACATGTGAACAAGTCGATCGTCAACACGTCAACCAGTCAGTCAGCGAGCCATTAAGTGAGGGCGGGGGCCCCTGTGCAGTGGTTAAAGCTGCCTGCTTGGAAACTCGGCGATCGCGGGTTCGAACCCCACTCTGACCTTCAAGTTTCAATGAAAAAAAAGTTTCTTCCCCGCTCGGTCGTAAAGATTCAATGTTGTGGGGAGCTTCCATGACCGAGAGCTAGCGTTCTCGGCCTCAGACCACCAGGGATCGAATTTCAAATCCTGTGTCCGGAAGGCAGTGTAATCTCATTCATATCACCATCTTCCGGGGGTTCTACTGGCCCAGTTTAGCCTATATGTGCACACAAATGGTCTAAAACCTCATTCATTTTATTAACAATATAGTGTCTTTTTTGCAAATTTTTCAGATTTTTTTCAAATTGAAGTCATCACTTGAATACCCAGGTAATGGGTTTACGGCCATTGTTAATATTAACTCTTACAGTGCGGGGACCGACTTTAGACGTCAGAATCTAATGTCTACAGTCTAAGTTTAGTCCCCGCGCTGAAAGGGCTATTATGATATGAGCATGGAAGTATATTTAAAATTAGAAATTTAGGGGGATTCCAGCTTGACTGGCAATATCAGATATTTGTTATCATTTATCATATATTCTGTAGTAAAGAAGAATCATGTTCACTTAGAATTGAGGATTACTTCTAATGTCCAGTACATCTGGCTAGTAAAAAATTCTGTGTTGACCAGATGGAAGCATCCACGCTGACTCAACCAACAGACAGATTGCAAACAAATAGCACTCTTATGTTTCCTAATTCATGGCCATGTCAGGGTCTTTGGTCGCAACTCCACACTTTAGGTACTGATATCTCACATACACGCAAAATAACATTCATAGTATTCATAAATAAATAAACAAAAAACACCGCTTGACATACTATGAAACAGACTCCGCCAAACGGTTCAAACACCTGGACTAGTTTCGAACATCGTATGAATCATTTTTCAATAACAAATTCAGATAATCAAAGTTTTTTCAATGACAGCCACTGGAGTGGGCAGTAGCATAAATATGGTTTGTGAAACTTTCAAACTGACTCCGCCAGACCGTTCAAAGGATTGAACTGTGCAGTGTCATATTCAAATTATCTTGCTAGCTGTAGGTGACTTCATGATATATTCTGGTATGCTCCAATGTATGTAGCAAAAAAATCACGTTATTTGAGCTATCAGCAGATATCTGCACTCCAAGGAGTTGAATCTAAAGCCACCACAGATAGTAGGCTATGCACTCTCTGTTCATGATGTAGAAAATCATATGCATCATATTTAACGTCTTTTTCATGCAATGTTATTGCATTAATAATGTTATGGAAAAAAATTAAAATCAAATGAAGATACACTGTCAATAGTCAGAAATGTGAATCACGCTATTTTTGGTGTCAGGAAATACATCATCCCCTATGTGCACTGATGTACACTGATGTGCACTGATGATGTTAACTAATGTTCACTGATGATGCTCCTTGATGTGCACTGTTGTACACTGATGTACAATGATATACATTGATGTACACTGATTATGTACATTGGTGAGCACTGATGTACACTCATGTACACTGATGTACGCTCCTGCACAATGATGTACACTGATGATGTTCATTGATGTACACTGATGCATACTGATATATATACGCTGGTGACCAATTATGTACTTTGATGTGCACTATTGTACACTGATATACACTAATGTACACTGATATACTCTGATATACATTGATGTACACTGACGTACACTGATGAACATTGATGTACACTGATGTACATTGATGTATACTGACGTACACTGATGAACATTGATGTACACTGATGCACATTAATGAACACTGATGTACACTGATGGACATTGATGTACACTGATGCACGCTGAAGTACATTGATTGACACTGATGTACATTGATGTACACTGATGTAAATTGATGTACACTGATGCACACTGATGTACATTAATGTACACTAATGTATACCTATGCACATAGATGTACACTGATGATGTACACGTATTTACACTGATGTACATCGTTATACACTGATGTACACTGGACTGGGAATCATGTCACTCGCTGAATCAGAAAATCTGCTGATCTGATAGAATTACTCTGTCCGGGTAGTAATCTGCAAACAGAAAGGGGTCATCAGAGGTCATATCCTGTAGCTGACAGGTGGCGCTGACTTCAAACATAAAGGGGTCAGCAGAGGTCATAACCTGAAGCTAACAGTGACATGACACAGCCAATAAACGCCGTGAGATCTAGATCAGCCGTGACGTGATTGGGATGTTAAGGATTGTGCTGCTGAATCGTTTGTTTCTATTTTTGGTCATTTGAAGCTGGAATTGCTATAACTAACGCAATTTCCAGCATCGAATGACGAAAAATATTTATATTTGTGAAAAATAGACATTTCGACTTTTGAATTATTGTATTAACTAAGCATCTAAGCATCTAAGATTAACTAATCATCTCCCAGAACCTGCTTATCTAATTTAGTGATTTGGCTATTTATCTGAAACATACTTGAAACCGTATATGAATAATTTCTTTAGACTTAAGGTCAAGGGTTATGGATTACTGCTGTGTAAATGCGAACCGCAAACAGAAAGAGGTCATCAGAGGTCATATCCTGATGCTGACACTGACATGACACAGCCAATAAATGTTGTGAGATCTGGATCAGACGTGACCGGACTGGGATGTGAAGGATTACTGCAGTGTAAACGAGAACAGCAGTAGCTGCTTACTTTACAAGTAAACAGTTACTGCTGTTTGTCTTTGCGCGGCGTTCAGTATGCCAGTACTCGATGGCAGAAGATAATCCTGCAGCTCAAAGACAAACAGCAGTAACTGCTCATTTTACAAGTAAACATTACTGCCGTTTGTCTTTGCGCGGCGTTCAGTATGCCAGTACTCGATGGCAGAAGAGAATCCCGCAGTTCAAATACAAACAGCAGTAACCGCTCACTTTACGAGTGAGCAGTTACTGCTGTTTGTCTTTGCGCGGCGTTCAGTATGCCAGTACTCGATGGCAGAAGAGAATCCCGCAGTTCAAAGACAAACAGTAGTAACTGCTTACTTTACAAGTAAGCAGTTACTGCTGTTTGCCTTTGTATCTATATAAAGGCAAACAGCAGTATCTGCTTATGTCACAAATGAGATGTTTCTGTTGTTTGTCGTTGTACATGAGAATAGACGTGACATGATTTGGACGTTAGGGACATATCTTGGCGGATCCAGAAATTGACAGACTTGTGGGGGTGACCGATTTTCAGTAGATTTTTTATGCACCCCACATCTCGCCGAAACAAGTGTATTATTCTATCCCACGCCCAGTTGAAGAGTTGTTCAGCCTGTCACATAACAAAATCGGCCAATCACCACCGTCATTCAGTTGTTATTTAAATTAAGGTGTAGAACACCAGACTTGGGCCCAGGTACCTATAATGACAATACGATACATGTATTTTGTTTAATGTTGGTCCAGTGTGACAGACCGCATGCGAATTAACATTAAGTAAGAGGTGATTCAGCATTCCATGTTTGCAGGCCACGCAGTAGACGTCAGTATTTGACACCAAAGGTCGATTCCCAAAATGAAAGAGTAAATTATTTATAACATAGGTATTTAAATGACATTTATGATGCTTGTAAATTCAAACACATTTTTGATCTCCATGTAAAAAAATATATATTTTAGCGCGTAATTGGTTAAAGGAAATAAATGGCTCTAATCAAGGAGTGGCGTTTACAAAAACATAATTTAACATATCACAGTCGTTCTTCGCCAAGCTATATCACCCACTTGAAGTGGTGTCTCGGTACCGCGACTCACAACTTCAAGTGGGTGAAAATTATTCAAATTTGTTTAATTTGAGACCACAACATTGCAAATATTGATGCTGAAACACACATTCTATTAGCAATAACAGTGACTGAATCTGTAGGCAAAATGGAATATACACGATTATAGTCGTGCTTAGCATTTAAAGGGTTAATGGTCATATGGCATTTTAACCCTTTGAAGCCTGAATTCACCATTGTTATTTTCATCCACTACAAGCCGCGAATTGCTGTCGCAATTCTCGACTTGTAGTGGATGAAAATAATTTGAAGTGGGAGGCAAATGAAAATAATATTTTACAATTATTAAGCAATTCCATAAAAAAATCGTTCTAAAACGTGAGGTTTCAGGAAATTTAATAATTATTAAGAGATGCAAAATGAAGCGTTGAAGCATCGTGAAGGTTTAATACCTCATATTTTCTGGATGATGTGTCAGATGATGACCCAGTATTGAGGTAGAATTGTATCACATGCCACATGAGAAGAGGTTTAGCCCATTAACTGATAAACAAAACTATGGACGTTTTTAATCTGTTTTATGAGTAGTTAAAATCACAATTATTGGGAATAACAGAAGGATTTGGAATTTCTTTTTCTCAAACTAAATAAATTTGAGTAGGCCTACATTTTATCCACTCGAAGTTGTGTGTCGCGTCATTTATCCGCTGTAGCTGTATATTTAGGCCTACTTGGTTTGATTTCTTCATCTTGCTCATTTGTTTTTAAACTTAAGAAGAAAGCATTATATTTCCGAAACCAAAGTTACGTGAAAGAAATGAACTCTGAATCATATTTTGTGAATTATTTTCCCCGAGATTTAATACCACGACTATTTTCTATGATTTTATATTTTCAATAATTGTTTTTCCATTATGTCTACTGATTCACAGATTTAGCATTCAGAAAAGAAATGGTGGTGAATTTATGACATGACATTGCCCCTGACATGCTTGGATTTCTAAGTGGCAGTGCACTCTCAGACAATAACCTGCTTATCTAATGGAGTTACACAGTGCCCTTGAGAGGTGAGTGTAAAGAGGTAGAGGTCACAAGGGTCATATCCTACAGCTACAGTTTCATGACACAGTCAATATCAGATCTGATACGTCAAGGAAGAAGAAAGAAATTTGATAGATTCGTAAAAATATCAGAGAGTATTGCAAAAGTTAAACCATTTGACATGTAACACAATGCTCTGAATAAACCAGAATGAAGTTAATGGGTTTATAGAGGGGTGTCATTATTAGAAATTTACTACATAACATGTCAAGTGTCTAACTTTTAAACTAAACACTATTTTTTTACGAAACTTTCAGGATAGAAAATAGTGTTTACCAAATTTCATGAAAATCGCTTGAGAATTGACTGAGTAATCAACAAAAAGTAAACTTCCATGTTGGACAATTTTCCACCGCTGGACAGACAATAGGTGGACAAGGTGCGTCGGGCGTCAGTTATTATAACCCTGTCAGCGCGGGGACCGTCTCTATACGTCAGAATCAAATTATAACGTATAAATGAGATGAATCAGGCTTTAGGCCACTTTCGTGCGCATACAAGCTAATTTGGGCCAGGAGAATCTTCTGAGGATGGTGAGATGAGTGAGATGACACTGCCCTCGAGGCACAGGATTCGAAATTCAAGCCCTGGAAATCTGAGGCCGAGCACGCTACCTCTCGGTCACGGAGGCTCCCCACAATACTGAGTTTTACGAGTGGATGGGGAAGAAACATTGTTCTTTCTTTCAAACCACCGAGACCGGGAAACGAGCCCCGAACTCTACCGTGAAAGGCAGCGGTGCTAACCACTACCCCTAGGGTCCCGCCCTTTCTGACATATAAAGGCGGACCTCGCACTGAAATAACTAAAATATTAATAGTGGCCGTAGACCCATAACATAGGTATTCAAATGAAGCGGAAATAGCTGACTGAAGCATTTATGAGGATTTAAAATTGAAGTACCTCATTTAATCTCCATGGTTTATGAACAAACATTTCAGCGTTGTAAAGGTTAATAAAGGGCTGTGACGTTGTCTCGTCAATTCTGTGAAACGCAGTGACGTCACTTGGTGAAAACAAGGTTATATAACACCCCCTCCCCCATACTTTATTCTGTGAAACGCAGTGACGTCACTCGGTGAAAACAAGATTATATAACACCCCCTCCCCCATACTTCATTCTGTGAAACGCAGTGACGTCACTCGGTGAAAACAAGGTTATATAACACCCCTCCCTCATACTTCATTCTGTGAAACGCAGTGACGTCACTCGGTGAAAACAAGGTTATATAACACCCCCTCCCCCATACTTCATTCTGTGAAACGCAGTGACGTCACTCGGTTAAAATGGTTACCTAAGAACCCTCCCCTATACTTCATTGTATTAGCCAGCTCGGTGAAAACAAAGTAGGTTGAGGTCATTGAGTTTCACAGAATAACCCTTAAAGCGGTGAATTTTTTGTATAAATTGTGGAGACCAGAGGGTTTTTTCAATTTGAAATCATTATAAATGTCTTTGTTAGCTCTTTCTGATTCATTTGAATACTTGTCTACGACCAACTTTAATATGTGGATTCTTACAGCGCGGGGATCGACTTTAGTCGTCAGAATCTGACGTCTAAAGACGCCAGATTCTGACGACTAAAGTCGATCCCCGCGCTGTAAGGGTTAACCCTTCACCCACTAAGTCATCTAATTTAAATTCTCACCCTCTGCTAGTTGTTTCTCCCTGCAGGGATCCACGACTAAGGTAACTTAAAAGGGAAAGGCTTTGAGAGACAATATCAAATTATGCTCCTGTTTGATGAGCTACTAGTCCATGGGCCAGATAAGGTTACTGTGCACCCCCCCCCCCCAAACAGTCAGAGACCATTTTTCTTACTCCTTAGACCTCCCCCGATATCAAAAGTCGATGCCATCAAAAAAACGTTGGGATGGACTACCAGTTTTGGGCCATTTTAAAATGGCCACCATCAAAATCTGGAAATCACGTTTTGTGCCATAACTTGAGTTCTAAGGTAGTTAGAGTCACAAAATTGGTGTCTATACATATGTTTTTGGGGGCGAGAAATTCAATTATGCCAATAAAAAAGTTTCTTTGTAGTGGAAAATGTATAAACAGCTGTTCAAACGTATTGCTCGTGCATTTTCGGTCATTTTTTGTGTTAGTCCATGGGCCAGATAGGGTTACTGTGCACCCTCCACCCATGAAATTCTGAGAATAAGTTTTTTTTGCTCACGAGACCTCCCCCAATATCAAAAGTCGATGCCATCAAATAAAAGTCGATGGACTACCTGTTTTAGGCCATTTCAAAATGGCCGCCATTGGAATTTGGAAATCACGTTTTGTGCCATACCTTGAGTTCTAAGGTAGTTAGATTCACAAAATTGGTGTCTATACATATGTTTTTGGGGCGAAGAATTATGCCAATAAACAAATGTTTCTGTGTTGTGGAAAATGTATAAACAGCTGATCAAACGTATTGTTCGTGCATTTTCTGTCATTTTTTGTGTTAGTCCATGGACCAGAGAGGGTTACTGTGCACCCCCCTCCCATGAAAGTCTGAGATCAAGTTTTTTTACTCATTAGACCTTCCTCAATATCAAAAGTTAATGCCATCAAATAAAAATCGGATGGACTTCCTGTTTGGGGCCATTTCAAAATGGCCGCCATTGAAATTTGGAAATCACGTTTTGTGACATAACTTGAGTTCTAAGGCAGTTAGAGTCACGAGCTTGGTGTTTATACATATGTTTTTGGAGATGAGGAATCCAATTATCCCAATAAAAAAATACTTCTGTCTCGTAGATAATTCTTAAACGGTTAAATGAACGTATTTTTCGAGTATTTTCGGTCATTTTTGTGTATATGCCATTGGTCTACATGGGTCTATTAAGGTTGACTTCACATTTAACATTTTACATTAATATGCCATTCATCTCCATAGCGACCAAATATTGAGTCCATATTACACATTGATATGACATTCGTCTTCATACGGCCCAAAGGTTGACTTCACATTTTATAACTATATGCCATTCGTCTCCATTGCGACCAAATGTTGACTTCAGACTTTACAATAATATGATATTCGTTTCCATAGCGACCAAATATTGACTTTACATTTTAAATTTTACATTAATATGCCATTAGTCTCCATAGCGCACAAAGGTTGACTTCACATTTTACATTTTACATTAATATATATATAATGCCATATTTTTGTAACATGAGAAGTCAATTGACTTCCCATGTTACAATAGTATGGCATTCGTCACGATAGGGGGCGGGGGCCTTTGGGTAGTGATTAGCCCCGCCGCAGTTCCCGGTCTCGACGGTTTCTTCCCCATCCACTCCTAAAACTCAGTATTGTGGGAAGCCCCCGTGATCGAGAGGTAGCGTGCTCGGCCTCAGACCTCCAGGGTTTGAATTTTGAATTCTGTGTCTGACTACACATTTTACATTAAAACGCCATTCATCCCCATTGGGCCTAAATATTGACTTCATATTTTTCATTTTACATTTATATTGTGTTTGTCTCCGTAAGGCCCAAAGGTTGACTTCACATTTTACATAGATTTCCCGCTCCCCCCCCCCCTCCCCTTCCAATGAGTTGAAAATTGCACCATTGAGTTCCGCACCATATGGAAATAGATTCTACAGAAATGTTGACAATTCATCTATTCCTTGTTGATGGACATTTGTCCATTCGCCATCATGTATCCCGTCATGCCATTCACCGTGACCCCATATGACCTTCCATCACGTCCGCCAATCATAACACTAGAGTGGCGTGAATGTTTTCAGCACTCGATATTTGTGAATGTTATTTTATGATTGAATTTGCTACAGCAGCCTACATCGCTCCTGATCCATTGATAATTTCTTCTGGGTTGTGTGCACTACAGCACTAATCTCTCTTGATAGATTAGTCCTTAGAGCTCAGTACTAAACTTTCTCTCCGCCCGTTGAAAATAGCCCGTAACTCCCAACCCATTTGAAAATAGATTATACTGAAATGCTGACCATTCATCAATTCCTTGTCACTTGGCATCTTTTCCTGCTCCATCGCGTATCCCATAATTCCATTCATCCTGATCCCATATGACCTTCCATCACTTCCGCCAATCATGACATGAATGCCTTCAGCAGTCGATATTTGTGAATGTTATCTTATGATTGAATTTGTTTCAGCGGCCTACATCGCGCCTGATCCATTGATAATTTGTTTTGGGTTGTGTGCACTTCAGCCTCCATCTCTCTTGATAGATAAGCCCGTAGCGCACTGAGATAAACAAATTACATTTTCAGTCACTTGAAGTTGTGTCTCTCTACCGCGATCCACAGCTTCAAGTGACTGGAAATGTGTGTTATTTGTGAAATTTAAGTCCCAACATATATCTGTGTTTCAAAATTGGAAGCATATTTTATTTTTGACCATTGGTTATACAGGTGCTAACAAAAACACAGAATGTCTACTGTAGTCGACATCAGTGTTCTAAGTGTTGGCAATGACACACAGACCCCCAAAGTGTTAATCGAGTCGATCGTAGTTATTAGCCTTTTTATTTACAGTTCAATAAAGTGTCATCAAATTTGCTAGATTTGTTTGATTCAACCACAAGCGAGTTTTTTACTCACTTGAGGTTGTGGGTCGCGATAGCGATACACAACTTCGAGTGAGTGGAAATGTTATTTATATAATTCAGCCCTTTAAGACTGCTTGCAGAATGGTGATCCTGTGTAGAACTCGTATTCAGCACGTCAAATATTTCTGAATGTTTCTTTTGATTAAATTCGCTTCCACAGCCCGCACCCATATATTGGCATTGTTTCCGCAGTCTACAGCCTGCATCCAGAGATAAGCATGGAGTGGTCACGAAAATCAGTGTGGCAACTGACAACTCTGACCCACTTACAATTTGTCAGACTATTTTTGTGTCTTGTGAATTCCAGCACACATTTCTCTTGGTGGTTTGACATAGGCAGGCAGTTTATCTAGGAGCGGTCGCCAGTGTTGTAAATGGTATTAAACATCAACAATGTGCAGAAGCAGCTTGGGAATTTCGACAATATTATCATTTCTTATTGGATTATTTATTTTGTAAAACTGTTTGTTTTTCTATAAAAACGTTGTTTATTTGTGGGTGAAACTGTTATTTTATTGACTGGAACCACATGAAAGGGATAAGGGGAATAAGCTGTTCTCCGTAACAACAATACACCATCACTGAATGTCTAATATAACTCCCCTCAATGGCGGCGTATCTCCTGTCTTTATTCAAGCACCTCTCTGATCAGGATACAGCTTTTTTGTACTACCTCGGTAACCAAATCAAGCCGAAAGAGCTAACTCAGGCATTTATTTCAAATTAAAAAACACACTTTGAATTTTTGATTGATATGGCAGATATATCACAATGCGATAATAACAAACACCTGCCCATTATAACATATTTTGATTGAATTATAATTATGCTGCCTTTGTTCACCAGTAGTTACGTGAATCTAGCTGAGATATGAAGAAATTTTAAAACTTAAGCGGTGAAAAAGACACTGGTTTTAGCTGTTCGGTCTGAACTACCACGTACAAATAATACAAGCAAACGTGAGTAACCTGGAAAATAGGAATATGTAATGAACTAAATAGTTCTCGTCGTTGATCTTGATAGTTGAAACAATCACGGAAAAAGTGATGTGGTGTTTCAGTAGCAACACTACAACTCTATGAACGAAGACCAAAGGTTTTCTTGCAATTTGAAATCATCACAAATGTCTTAGCTAGCTGATTCTGTTTCATTTTAATAGCTATTTTTATGAGTCTATACAGGCATTATGAATACGGCCATTATAAATATGTTACTCTTTCAGGGCGGGGATCGACTTTGGACGTCAAAATCAAATGTCTATAGACGTCAGAATCAAGAAGGTTCCCACACTGAAAAGGGCTAAGTGTAGTCATACATTCACTGAATAAGTACAAGCAATAAAGCGAAAGAGGTAAAAAAACTGCAGAATTGACAAAAAAATAATTACTAAAATACGTCAAGCGCGCGAGAAATCTATACTCATTTACTCATTCAATAACAAGATGTTGTGAAAAAGAGCAACAGAAAAATACAAATAGGAAGGTAGGAGAGAAGCATTGGTAATTACTAAGGATTAGCCTCAATAAAAAAAAAATATTAACAACGCGGGGATGGATTTTAGACGTCAAAAACCTCCTTGACTTGAGATCTGTCATTTAAGCAGATGGGGTTACGCTATGTGAGGCGGGTGGGTACTGATGAAATGAGTGTAATCATGGTAGTGGATGTCCTAATATTAGCAGGTATATCACTGTAGAAAGCGTTACAATACACCAGACGTTTCTCAGCAAAGCCTGATGAGTGATTAGATAATATTAATGACATTTTTTTGCCTGCTAGCTTTTTCGTTCCTATTGTCTTTTTTCACTGCCTCCCTGTCTCGTTGCTTGCCTTCTCGCATTCTTGATTTATTGTTTGCTAGCTATCTTGCTTGTCGGTTGCTTGTTTAAAGGCTTGCTTGATTTCGTCCTTGTTTGTTTGCTCGCTTTGCTGCTTGTTTTTTATCTGGCTTGCTTGCTTGTTAATTTGCTGATAAACCCGCATCATATAGAAAATAACACTCTTTTTAGGTACGATATAGAGTAGCAAAGCAGCGATGACAAGTTTTTTTTATTTGGACGGTGTAATTCATGATTCCCTTAGGTTGTGCAACACATGAAAAGGGAGGGGGCGTAGACAGGCCTGTACCCATGCGTCGAGGTATAAAGGTGGCAATTAGCATAATTAGCTAATGAGCTGATAATACATGTAATATAATGTCACCATTATGTTATTAACCATTAACAGCTAAGCACAAATAAAGTCGTTTAGAATTTGTTTTATAGCTGATTAAATTACAGTTATTTGGGATGTGTCTTTAAACAATCTTAAACATCAATATTTGCAAATGTTTTAGTTAAAGTTAAGCAGATATGAGTAATTTTCACTCACTTGAAGATGTTGGTCGCAGCAGCGAGACACAATAATACTCCTGGTTCAGAGACAGACAAGCTGAACTTCATAATTACCTATTTTACCTTAGAAATGATCTGTGTAATTCTACCTCCCTTCTCCTATCGTCAGCACATGTAACGCTTTATTACTGGGTTTATATAATAGAGACGCCATAAATCAGTCACTTTTTGTCACTGATTATTTGGCTACGTGATTGGCATTCTGGGCTTTTTAAAAAGAAGTAAATATTAGCATTCTTATTAGATGGCTGAGTAGAATGTATCCATATTTGATCAGTATAATTGTTCATATCCCATGCCAAATACACAAGTGATCAACCCCAAAATCTATGAACTATTTATTCTAAATATTCGCCCAATTAGAGTTGTGTCTCGCTACCGCGATCCAAGACTTCAAGTGAAAATTACTTGTATGTTGTATCCTTTTTCGGGCGGGCAGATTTAAAACATTTTTCATATCTAAAAACTGAAAACAAAAGTCGGAATTCAAATACATAAGACCACTTAAGTGGACATCATCAGTGTTCTAGAGGTTAAAGATCCATATCAGCGGCAAAAATACACACATAACAGGGAATGGTCACGCAAATAAAAATAAAAAAATAAACAGCTACTACTTTTGGTAACTTAAAAGTAGCCATTTATATGGTTGGGTAGGGACAGTTGAAAGAATGTTGCTCCACTTACATTATCTACCTTTCTAAATGTCAAACCTAATTTGTTATATCAGTCATCTGATCCGCTCTCACTGAGGGGCAGTAGCATGGCTAACACCAGACATACTCGTAATGTTGTTTTCATATTGGCCCACCGTCTGCGACGCTGATCCAACATTAAAACAACACTGGGTCAGCATCTCCTATTTGATGCGATGAAGCCGGGAGGCAAGGGGAGAACCTAATGTGCTGTGGATATGAAAGGTCTATTATATCACCAGTAATGTGTTGCCCCCAGGTATAACGTCAAAGGGGATAGGGAATAGACGTTATGGCTTCAGCCAATATCGGATCAACGGTGTAACCATAGGAGAAAAGACCATGTCTTTATAAAAAGTTTCTGAAGGGAAGTCTGACATTATCACTGAACATGCTTGCAGTAATTACGGTGCCTTGTTTCTGTCTGTTCAATGAACTGGTTAGTAGCATGGATGGCTGGCTGACTGACTGACTGATACATGTAGCTGGCTGCATGGTTGTTTGTTTGCTTGTTTGTTTGTTTGTTTGTTTGTTTGTTTGTTTGTTTGTTTGTTTGTTTGTTTGTTTGTTTGTTTGTTTGTTTGTTTGTTTGTTTGTTTGGATGGTTGATTGGATAGCTAGCTGGCTGGCTGGATAACTGGAGAGCTGACTGGCTGACAGGATGACTAGCTGACTGGTTTGTTGGTTGGCTGGTTGGCTGGATGGATGGATAGCTGGATGGATGGCTGATAGGCTGTCCGATAGGTTTACTTGCTGGTTGGCTGATTGACAACTGACTGACTGAATAATGAGAATTGGCAGTTCGTAGCGGCTACATGTTTTAGGGAAATCATGTCTGAGACAAGGATCGTGTATTTTATATTTCTTGTATATTATATTCATATATTTCATGTATTATGTTTTTCGAACTTCATAGTTAGGTGTCAGATCAAATGAATCAAAGTAGACAGGAAAAATGTTTTTTTTACATTTAAATTATAGTTTTGTCAATTGAAGGCGGTATATGTTATACATTTTCAAAAAAATAGATTTCTAAATATTGATCTGTAGGGGAGAGGCGACGTTCTTTATATACTATTCGCACTGCTTTGCTCTGTAATTTAAAAATCGTTTTACTTGCATGTCACATAGAAGGATGCAGTAACTTAGATGTGTCAGAAGACCATAATTTTTTATTTGGTTGTGTTGAGTGACAGTTTGTTCAGTTGAAACCTAATATTAATTATGACAGTTCAGCATTTCACATTTTATCTCTATTATTTTTTTTTAAATGACCAAGGTTAGATAACAAAGTAGTGTCGTCCGCGTAGATAATAAATTTAAATATTTTACTACAGAGGAGAATGTTGTAAATTATAAAGATAATGGTCCCAGGATTGAACCTTGAGGCACTCCTGTGGCGATTGGGCTGTAGTCTTATTTAATACCGTTGTGCTCTACATAGTGTGATCGAGCTGCAATTAACAATTTTTAATGCCAAAATAATTTCAATAATTTTCGAAATGTCCAAAAAAATGCAAAAAAGCATTTCACATCTATCCATCTCTTATGTTGCTCTATCAATTATTCGACCTTAACTGACCTCAGGACTTATTGATCTCGCCCTTCAACTGCTGACACTTCTTTCTCTGATACCTTATTACTGCGAGGTTTTATTGTGGCTGCACGAGAGCTAACGTG
Organism: Flabesymbios commensalis; assembly: GCA_964017125.1. NCBI lineage: Eukaryota > Metazoa > Annelida > Polychaeta > Terebellida > Flabelligeridae > Flabesymbios > Flabesymbios commensalis. The sequence goes on from OZ024908.1 coordinate 5,436,719, forward strand.
ATTTTTATACAATCATTCATTCTTTCTTTTGTTCGTTTGTTCGTTTGTTCGCTCGTTCCTTCATTAATTCATTAATTCATTAATTCATTCATTCATTCATTCATTTATTCATTTATTCATTCATTCGTTCGTTCGTTCATTCATTCATCCATTCATCCATTCACGTTCGTTCGTTCGTTCGCTCGCTCGTTCGTTCGTTCGTTCGTTCGTTCGTTCGTTCGTTCGTTCGTTCGTTCGTTCGTTCGTTCGTTCGTTCGTTCGTTCGTTCGTTCGTTCGTTCGTTCGTTCGTTCGTTCGTTCGTTCGTTCGTTCGTTCGTTCGTTCGTTCGTTTGTTCGTTCGTTCGTTTGTTCGTTCGTTCGTTCGTTCGTCCGTTCGTTCGTTCGTTCGTTCGTTCGTTCGTTCGTTCGTTCATTCATTCATTCATTCATTCATTCATTCATTCTTTTACTCATTCTTTTATAATTCTATTCATTCATTCATTTATTTATTTCTTTATTCATTTATATATTATTCATTCATGCAAGCATTTGTTCGTTCGTTCGTTCTTTCATTCGCTCGTTTGTCCGTTCGTTCGTTCGTTCGTTCGCCAGCTCATTTATTCATTCATTGATTCATTGATTCATTGATTGATTCATTCATTCATTCTTTCATTCATTAATGCATTCATTTATTTATTTGACAGACACGTACAGTTTAGCTCGTCTGGTGCACTCAGATATATCCGGTCTTCACGGAATCAGTGAGCAGTCCTCCACGCCTTGCATTATCTACCACTCTTATCTCAGTAGTACGTATTAACCTGTATTTAGCAGGTGGCTACAGTAGATATTCACCATGTTTACAGGCGAGTCTGGTGCATGATTAGATAATAGAAATCAGTAGATACCAAGAAAACACGATAAACCAGTATCGAAGCAATAATAGGGACATGTTTGACAGTCTGCCTGCCTGTTTGTCTGTCGGGTTGTAGGAAAAAATATCCAACATTTTTATGATTCTGTGGTTTGATCAAAATGATGATATGTTCCTTGTGCTTATAGATATTAAAAAGGGACATATAAATGTTGAACAAGAAAATAAAAGCAATATTGATACATACGTTCTGCCTGTACTCATAACATCAACGAGCTTTTTTGTACTCTCAAAAGAGGCAGGATAAAACTAACGTGCATCTGACAAGCAACGGGAGAAAGACAATAATAAAACTTGGCCCTGATCTGTCAAGCACATGGGTTGTCCTGGCACTGGTCTATTTTCCCGTTCCTTTCATGCTGTCAGAAACATACGAACCTGGTCTTCCACCATAATGTCAAACTATCCCAGCATACACGAGTCGTTGGCCCAGTGCCGGATTAATGCTGGCCCAGCGTCGAAGACGTTGGGCCAGCATTAATCCAGTACTGGGTTAAGTTCTTTCATGTTGTCAGCGACACACAAACTCCGACGATCTACTTGTCCCACTTTCACCTCCTTTATCATTCATAGAATCAAATATAAAGACGATTTGTCACTTTTCTGTCATTCGTTGACAATCTCGGATCACACTATTCCAGAGCTTAATAAATCTCTAAATCACACTGTTTTTTTTTTTAAATTGTGATTTATTTTTCAAAGTCTCAGATATAAATAATAATAATATGGTCTAATTTTAACCGGAAAGTATATTAGGATGGTTGATTGAGATAACATATATAAATAATAATAATATATATTTATATCATTGATCGGAATAACACATATAAATAATATTAATAAAAATATATGTATCTGAATGACTTTTATTTTATCTATCATCTTTAAAAAATTCCATTTACAAAAATAATATTTAGATGTAAAAAATGGAAAACAATCATATTTCCATGGGGTCTGATAGTGCCGTTTACAGTATAAATGCTCTGTGCTTGTATAAATCAGTGATGTGGCCTTTTTGTTTTACATTACATTGTCTTTTCTGACCACATTTGAGCAAATCCTTCCTCTAGCCATTTCTTGCTGAATTCGAGGTTTGATCGAGGCTTCACGAGAGCTAACCTAATTTAGTGAATCAATCTGTTGATTAGTGACTTATGTGGGTTCTTCTCTGTTGATTAGTGACTGACTTAGTTAGCGACAGTGGTTATTTTTAATCTCAGCGATGATCTCCCAGCCATGTAATTTTGTAAAACAAACATTTTATGTCTGTCTGTCATAGGATTATAAATGTCTGACTAACTTATCCACACATCCACAAATATATAGGGCCTACATATACCGATACCATTATTCCATTCCTGTCATCCGGTTCACTTTAAGCGGGAATTGATCGCATTATCTCATCATGTCTTGTCTTCGCTGGGATATTAATAGCTCCTCCAAATCCCATAACACGGTATTATGATATTGATCAGATCACCTTGCCCTGATTGTAATGTATTTTGTATTGATCATGTTGACCTTCTGATCACATCTCTGTGATGTGAAGGTTAAAGCTGTGAACTTGGCGCACGGAGCTGACACACAAATTGGCATCTCATCATCAGATCCAGAAAGGGGCTACATAGCTAGGCTTCCCATAAAATTGAATCTTTACGAGTGATCGGGGAAGAAACGTTTTATTTCTTTGAAACTTGAATGCCAGAGCGAGGTTCGAACCCGCGATCACCGATTTTCCAAGCAGGCAGTTGTAATGTAAACTAACGTGATAACATTTTTACCTATGTGTCACAGCATATATATTAGTCTAGCAAAAAGACCCACCATGAATGGACATTATCATGGTAACAAATTCAGCAATGTTATATCTTGTTTACCGATATCGTTTTCCTGAGTTGCTACCATGATCCAGCATGTCTACCCAAGTTTTTTTACTCCCGGGGTGGTCCCCTAAGTGAATTTTAATAGAAACTTAGGAGACCTAAAAATGCACACAGGACCCCTCTCAGCCATTGGATTATTCATTCATTCATTCATTCATTCATTCATTCATTCATTTATTCATTCATTCATTCATTCATTCATTCATTCATTCATTCATTCATTCATTTATTTATTTATTCGTTCATTCATACATTCATTCATTTATTCATTCATTCATTCATTCATTCATTCATTCATTCATTCATTTATTCATTTATTCATTTATTCATTTATTCAATCATTCATTTTTCCATCCATTCGTTCATTTATTCATTATATCGTTCATTTATTATTTTATTTATTCATTCATTCTTTTATTCATTCATTCATTCATTCATTCATTCATTCATTCATTCATTCATTCATTCATTTTTTCATTTATAAATTATTCATTCATGCATTCATTTGTTCGTTTGTTCGTATTTTCATTCGCTCGTTTGTCCGTTTGTTCGCTCGTTCGCTATCTCATTTATTGATTCATTGATTCATTGATTCATTAATTCATTAATTCATTTATTCATTCATTAATTCAATAATTCATTCATTCATTCATTCATTCATTCATTCATTCATTCATTCATTCATTCATTTATTCATTTCAAAGACACGTACAATTTAGTTCGTCTGGTGCACTCAGATATATCCGGTGGTCACGGAATCAGTGACCAGTCCTCCACGCCTTCCATTATCTATCACTCTTATCTCAGTAGTACGTATTAACCTGTATTAAGAGGTGGCTACAGTAGATATTCATCGTGTGAGTCTGGTGCATGATTAGATAATAAAAATCAGTAGATACCAAGAAAACACGATAAACCAGTATCAAAGCAATAATAGGGACATGTTTGACAGTCTGCATGCCTGTTTGTCTGTCGGGTTGTAGAAAAAATATCCTACATTTTTCTGATTCAGTGGTTTGATAAAAATGATGATATGTTCGTTGTGCTTATAGCCTACATATTAAAAAGGGACATATAAATGTTAAACAAGAAAATAAAAGTAATATTGATACATACGTTCTGCCTGTACTCATAACATCAACGAGCTTTTCTGTACTCCCAAAAGAGGCAGGATAAAACTAACGTGCGTTTGACAAGCAATTGGAGAAAGACAATAATAAAACTTGGCCCTGATCTGTCAAGCACATGGGATGTCCTGGCACTGGTCCATTTCCCCGTCTCTTTCATGCTGTCAGAAACATACGAACCTTGTCTTCCACCATAATGTCAAACTATCCCAGCATACACGAGTCGTTGGTTCAGGGCCGGATTAATGCTGGCCCAACGTCTTCGACGCTGGGCCAGCATTAATCCGGCACTGAGTTCAGGTCTTTCATGTTGTCAGCGACACACAAACTCCGACGATCTACTTGTCCCAATTCCACCTCTTTTATCATTCATAGAATTCAATATAAAGACGATTTCTCACTTTTCTGTCATTCATGCACAATCTCAGATAACACTATTTCAGAGCTTTATCAATCTCTACATAACTATGATTAATAGTTTTTTTTTTTTTTAAAGTGCCCATGGTTATGTTGCACAATGTAAATTGGCAAATTGTAACTAGGTATATACACATTTGGAAAGTCTGTTTTCAGGATAGGTTTATTCATTTCTGCTTATCATCTTTTACCTGCTAAATTAAATATTTCAAATTTCCACCCATTTGCAATTGTGTCTAGATATTGATAATACACATCTTTGATTCACAACTTCATGTGGGTGACAATTACTCATACTTGGTTAATTTAAGACCAAACATTGGCAAATCTTGATGTTTAAACACACATTTCATTCTCAATAACTGTGATATACGATGTATAACTTGGTATTACAATACATTAAAATCGACCATAGCTTAGGGGCTAATTATTCTACACATATCCAGATTATACAGAAAGCCACATCTTCATGCATATGGGGGGGGGGGGGGTATAGTTTCTTCATCATCAGTTGAAAAACGTGGCATTTATTGTCTAACGTGTTCATATAATAATGGTGGCCGCGCAACTGACACGTTGGCGCAGCATTAAATCAAACTTACGCCAATGCTGATTATCCCATTACCATAAATACAGCCTGTTGTTGACCTTGATTAGTGCAATTGATGAGAAAGTTGAAGCTTTGCTGATAACCAATCGCTTATATAAATACACCTGATATATTAACATGATTGATTGGAATATGACAGATAAATAATAATAACATAGCCTAATACTTATATTAGCTTGAATGATTGGAATAACATTTATAAATAATAATAATATAGCCTAATTATATCTGATAATTAGGCCTATATTAGCATGATTGATTGAAATAACATATATAAATAATAATAATATAGCCTAATTATACCTGATAATTAGGCCCATTTTAGAATGATTGATTGCAATTTGCTTGAAAACGCGTTTTGGTTCCAGCAGCATGCGGGGTTAAGTGAATGGAATGTATGCTGATTGGTCAATTTTGTAACCAATTAATTCAAATCTTCATTATCATCTTTAATTATTTAAATTTTCAAAAAGTGATATTTATATGTGGCTGAAAGGGACGTTTACAGTAATAATTTCTGTACTTGTATAAATCTGAAAGGTGGCCTTTTTGTTTCTGACCTCAGACTTTGGATCAGTCGTTCAACACGTTCCACGGGGATTTATCGTGGCTTCAATCTGTAGATTAGTGACTTATGTGGGTTGTTCTCTGTTGATTACTGACTGACTTGGTTTGTAGAGCAATTAGGCTAGCTGAAGAAGACAGGGTACTGCTTGGTGGTTTGTAAGGGCATATAAGCTGTTGATCAACGTCAAATATTATACACAATTTGATAAAAATAATCATAAATATAAAATATATTTGCCAAATGACCAGTCAACGCCACAAACGCTGATACAACATCAACAAGGCATTAAAATACATGGTTCACTGACTACTGTAAATTCCTGTCTGACTAGCTTCGATTTTTTAGTGGCAGTATCTTGGATCTATCTGGCCAAATAGACATCTGCCCGTTGATCCACACATCCACAAATATATACATTTACCCATATATCCTTCCATCTATCCTTCCATTCCTGCCATCCAGTGCACCTTTCTCAGACATTCATCCCATTATCGTCTTCGCTGGGATATAAATGGCTCCTCCAAATCCCATAACACGGTATTATGATATTGATCAGATCACCTTTTGGTAATTGTAATGCATTTTGTGTTGATCGTGTTGACCTTGTGATCAGTTTTCTGTATTGTGAAGGTCAAAGCCGTAAAGTTGCTCAGAGCTGACAATCAAATTGGCATCTCATCACCAGGTCCAGAAAGGGGTCACAGAGGTCAGGTCACATGCCGTAGCCAATAAAACACATCTCAAGCACTGGTTAAAACTGGAACAACGTTTCCTACGATGACCAAGTTTATTTCAATCTTCCGTTCGTTCGTTCTCTCGCTCATTCGTTTGGTCGTTAGTTCTTTGTTCGTTACTTCGTTAGTTCGTTAGTGCGTTTGTTCGCTTGTTCGTTCGTTTGTTCGTTTGTTTGTTCGTTCATTCCGAGGTTCGTTCGTTGTTTCATTCATTCATTCATTCATTCATTCATTCATTCATTCATTCATTCATTCATTCATTCATTCATTCATTCATTCATTCATTCATTCATTCATTTATTCATTCATTCATTCATTCATTCATTCATTCACTCATTCATTCATTCATTCATTCCTTCGTTCCTTCATTCATTCATTCATTCATTCATTCATTCATTCATTCATTCATTCATTCATTCATTCATTCATTCATTCATTCATTCATTCATTCATTCATTCATTCATTCGTTAAATTAACCCACAAAATCATGTATTTTAACTTAATATGTATTACTACAAGTAATTTCATAAAATTGTAGAACATTTCAAACAATTCTAAAAGTTTCTGGCTGATTATTAAAACTGATAAACGCGCCATTATCATGCCACCTTTTTCACAGCGTGACTAAACTATTATAACACAATTGGTCAGTATCCGATTTTGGCCAAGCCGATGTCGGAAGATATACTTTATGGAGCCTCTGTATATTTAACACCTGTGCTGCTCCAGTTAACGCTCTTGATGCTTTGCTATATTAGCTTGGCAGCTCGAGGCACATTATTTTCTTCTTCATTTCCTAGGATATGGTGTGACTCTTGATTGAAATTAGTGGTTGAAGCCCATAAACATTAAATCAGTATTGGGTCAAACTCAAACCAGACGTTCTCTGTGCAAGTTTAGCGTTTAAGCTGCATTGAAGTTGGACTGATTTTTCTTCAACCAAATCCTGTTAGCTTTCATGAAGCCACTTTAAAGCCTCGTAGTAGTTTGATACCAGAACAAGATGTCAGAAGGTCATAGAAGGGCGAGATTATTAAATCCTGAGGTCAGTCAAGGTCAAGTACATACAAATATGACGCCCATTGCGCACATCTGACCAAAGGGTTATTTTCAATTTGAAATAATCATAAATATCTTAGTTATTTCTATCTGCTACAATTGAATACATATGTTATGGGTCTACGGCCATTAAAAATATTTTAATTATTTCAGTGCGGAAACTTCTTTATACGTCAGAATCTGACGTCAGATTCTGACGTATAAAGAAGCTCCCCGCGCTGAGAAAAATGAAAATGAAATCAATCGGGCTTTAGGCCACCTTTGTGAACATATAGGCTAAACTGGGCCAGACGAACCTCCTGAGGATGGTGAGATGATTGAGATGACACTGTCCTCCAGACACAGGATTCGAAATTCGAGCCCTGGCGGTCTGAGGCCGAGCACGCTACCTCTCGGTCACGGAGGCTCCCCACAATACTGACTCCCGCGCTGAGAGGGTTAGAACAAATAATATCAGACTTAAACTTGCTGATGCAAATGAGTGAAGTTTATGGCAAGCAATGTTAAGGCTATGAGTGGTGTGTGTCCCAGATTGCCGCATTAATTTTTGTGAAAAGTATGGTGGGGTGTCTGCATACACTCATATTCCGTGTACATAAAACCAGGAATAAATGTCGTTGACTTGATATGCATTATGAAATATGCATACAATTTATAAAATAAAAGCGAGTGGTTACAAGACTCCTGACTAAACATTTGATTCGCACCGTTATACGTGGCTTAAATTGATATCTGGAGGGAAGAACAATATGTCAGCAGATTGCCAGTATCTGTTTCTGTCCCCAGCCGATGTCTCCAGGGTTTTTTTCATAGATTGTTTCATCACCTGAGCTGTTTCCTCTGATATGCCACTCCTTATAGTTTTTTTAATATTAGCCTGGCTGCCCATGTTCTTCATTAGCCTCGCTGCCAGAGGCCAAAAGAAATGGCCTCTGGCAGCCATGCTAATAAAGAGAACTGCATAACATCTAGCTGCCAGGCTAATATAAAGAACTATAAGCAACATCGCCAACCAGTCTAATATTGATCCTTCCAGCGCGGGGATCGACTTTAGACGACATAATCTGACGTCTGTAGAAGTCAGATTCTGACGTCTAAAGTCGATCCACGCACTATGAGAGTAAAATTATTTATAATCCCATAACATAGGTCTTCACAAGAATCATTAAGAGCTAACTAAGACATTATATCAGGCGTGACGTTTGATCCCAGGTTAATTCGCAAAAAACACGTAAACTTGTGTCTGCAAAGTTGCTTCTCATATAACAAAATATTGATATATGACAAAGCCATTGTACGGTTTTCTAAAAATATCATCACGATATTTGACAGCTTTAGAAATCTAAAAGGTAATTATATGACAGAAAAACTGCAGGCTTGGTAAAATCGGACGGACGGACGGACGGACGGACGGACGGACGGACGGACAGACAGACAGACAGACAGACAGACAGACAGACAGACAGACAGACAGACAGACAGACAGACAGACAGACAGACAGACAGACAGACAGACAGACAGACAGACAGACAGACAGACAGACAGACAGACAGACAGACAGACAGACAGACAGACATACAGACAGACTGGATGACTGACTGGATGACTGACTGGATGACTGACTGGATGGCTGACTGGATGGCTGACTGGATGGCTGACTGGATGGCTAACTTGCTATCTGAATGGCTGGCTAATTGATCGCTGGCTATGTCTGGCTGTTGGTGTTTGTATAGATTGCTTGTTCATTACATATAGGCCAAGCAATCGCTACACGAGACCATACAAGTGTTTCCACTCAGCCATTCCGTTGATGTATTTGACCTTCACTGACCTTCTGACTTTGCTCTCTGGTAGGCTACCAAATTACTGCGAGACTCAAACGTGGCTTCACGAGAGCCAACATGATTTGCTGGATCAAGCAAAGATTGTGTTTTTAGTGATGAGCCAACAGTTAAGACTTTGGTTCACCACTTAACCAACCATTATGACACACACTGCTCTAACAACGTTGATGTGTTACAAATAGCCACTAAATGTGTATATTCAATATCGGGTGTAACGGATCCAAGTGTGGTCCATTGGAGCACATTTCAGATGAAAAGATACATCACGTATCCAATGAGTAAAGTTTTGGCCTAAATGCTCACACCTTGTTCATTGGACAGGTGCCGTACTTGCCCATATCGCACTCAAATGGAAACCGCTTCAAGATCTTTTCACCACACCAAGTGACTGCTCTTACAAATGATTTTCTATTAAAAAAAATGCAATCTATAACAACTTTTAAATTAAAATGATTGTTATTAGAATGAAATGAAACTTTTATATTGGTTCTTATTGAGTTTGTGCCTAGAATAGTCCATGTATGTATTTGCCATCAATACGCAAATAATTTCGCTTTTTAATAACGATGGGCTAAAAAATAGTGTGCTAAATGACATAATTTTTTTAATCTTTAAAATAACAACCAGCTAAGTCACGTATATTAATATGTATGAATAATTTATTTCAAATTGAAATTAAATTTGCCAGTAAAACAAATCAAGTCGACTGAGCACAGTGATATTCTCGTGAATAGGAGCAGAGATCAGCATAACCAACACAGTAACAAGTTGACTTAACGTTGTTTTTCTGGTATTACATGCTTATGGACTCTTTTTCGGTGACAATAAAGGTGAAAAAGTACTCAGCGCATTGTTATTCTTAGACTTTTGGCGCCTGGACTTAGTTCACTGTTGCTCCAGCAACAATCCCTGCATATTCTGTGTTCCTGGGGTAACAATCAGTCAACTTGATGTCTTGTTGATCCCAATTTTGCGTCTGTAAATCGTTTTGGAAGGTAAAAAATACTCTGATAAAGTCACTTGATCTACTGTCATATTCCAATCGCTGTGTGTTTCATCAGTATAAGTCAAAGTCTACATGCTGATAGTGGATTTAGAAGCAAAAGCGAAAAAAAATAATTTTTGCTGTAGTGTTTTGACTATCGATAAATTCATTCTTTACCTAATAGCTATTAATTAATAATTTATTATTAATTATTTTTTAATTTTTTTAAATTATGTATTCATTCCTTTGTTTACTCATTCAATCATACATTCTTTCGTTCATTTACTGATTCATTCATTCGTGTAATATTTTATTCATGCATTCATTTATTCATGTATGCGTTTATTTATTTATTTATCCATTCATTCATACTTTCAACTGTTTGCTCGTTCTTTCATTCATTTATTCAGTCTTTCTTTTTTTCGTTTGTTCATAGGCTCGTTCGTCGCTCATTCATTCATTCATTCATTCATTCATTCATTCATTCATTCATTCATTCATTCATTCATTCATTCATTCATTTATTCATTCATTCATTCATTCATTCATTCATTCATTCATTTATTCATTCATTCATTCATTCATTCATTCATTCATTCATTCATTCATTCATTCATTCAATCAATCAATCGTGTAGTCATTTCACATACACTTACAAGTAAGCAGTAAGTTCGTGTGGTGCACTCAGATATATCCATTGTTCCATGACGCCTACCTTTATTACTCGTATCTCTTTTGTACGTATTAAAATGTATTTAACAGGTGGCTACAGCAGATGTTCACCATGTTAAAAGGCGTGTCTTGTGTTTGATTAGATAATATAAACAGTAGATACCGAGAAATCACGATAAACTAATATCGAAGTAACACATGGTCTTTTTTGACAGCCCATCTGCCTGTTTGTCTAGTTGTTTCGAATTTGTTTCAAATTTCCAACTTTTTTCTAATACAGTGCAATCATACAGCTTGCCATAAACTGAGTTGATGGTTTGGTTAATATTTTTTCTGCCAGGCACCAGTAGACTTGACTAAGGTGTAGGTTATCCCTAATATTTTATTTTTGTATTTTATTTTATTTTCTTTAGCTTTTGACCAATTCATATATATATTTAAAAACAGATACAAAAAAAATATACACAATATATCATTCAAATATTTATACATTGGTCGTGCTGCGCTAGAACAGGTTTATAGAAGCCTCTGCAAGCTACGCAGCAACTATATTTATATTCATTTATGTACAAAAAGTATAAGCATAAAAGTATAAAAAAATAATATACATAATAATATGAGTTTTCCGCGCCAAAACCAGAGATAAAATAACTACATATTATTATAAATAGTAGCAAAAACACACTCTGGAAAGCGTAGAAACCTATAAAATAAATACAAGTAGAATATTTTTATAATCAAAATATGCAAGCTATAATAATTGTCATGCTTTTAACATATACATACCTATATAAAATTATTACGATTAGTCTAAAAACCATCGGCTGGCGTCAGCTCGTGAAGCCGTCGCGCTACCGAAACACAATGTATACATACCAATAAAAATCGGACACGGTGTTCGTTCGTCAACTGCCAACACCTACGTTAGCATCAGAACCATCCGTCGACCTCGCTGTCGAGTCTTTGGAAAAAGTCGGACACGGAGGTTCGTCGACTGCCAACACCTAAGTATGGACATCAGAACCATCCGCCAACCTCGCTGTCGAGTTTTTGGAAGCGTAGCGAAAAGCTTTCCCCCATCAACTCAGACAGTAAATTAAGGTTGCGGTGATATCAATGTAGAGCATATGTTTCACAGACCAAGTATTATCGTACATCACACCCAGAGCAGCAGCAGATAATACCCCATGTACAACGATTGTTGATATCGAAATCAATTAAATGTGACTTATATAAAACACCCAATTGTCTTTTAAATGAGCTTAAACTATCTGACATGCGAATATGTTGTGGAACCTTGTTCCATAGACGAGCTAATAATGATATAGCCAACCCAGACACGGACAAAGTAAGGACTCCAATTACTGGCTGTCAAATGATATCCTTAGCTTGGAACTGACCCAGACATGGCTCAAATACTGGGTCTCCATAGTAACAATCCAGAAAACACCCGATGTTTTACACATCGGGTACAACATCGGGTGAACGTTTCGCGTCTGCAATGTAATGGTTTGGCGCTTTAAGGGTTAACCCTTTAAACCCCCACGATGCATTATAGCATCATTTTGCATCCCTAAAAAATACTTAATTTTCCTACAACCAAGGGTTTTAGAACGAAAATTTCCATGAAACTGGTTTACCAATACATGGTGATTTTCTTTAATTTTTAGACCACATTAAGTCATCTTCATCCACTACAAGTCGAGAATTGCGGCAGCAATTCGCGGCTTGTAGTGGATGAAGATGACAATGGTAACTCAGGCTTGAAAAGGTTAAGCCTTCACCTTTGATAAGAGAATCTTCTTGACCCTTTACGTTTGAGCATATTCATTAGTGTAGTACAATGTTATAATCCTCGGTAAATAAATATGTTTTAACTAAGCCTTTATCTGCTAAAAAGTACATATATGCTTATGATTATCAAGACATATCACATATGGCGATCTAACAATTTAGCACCAAATTATTAATTATATAATACCGATTCAATTGATATGTAGGCGTGTCGAGCTTGACTGAACTGAAATTGAATTGCGAAATGAACTGTTTCTGCTATTAAAGTACAGATTCACAAAATCAAATGGTCAACTGCTGTTGTACATGAAGGGTTAGTGTGGTGCTGACAAATTTTCTACGACTTAAAAATCTCCGATGTGCCAGGCAGGCAGCTTTAACCACTGCACCTAAGCCTGGGGGGGGGGGACAAATTGAAGCTGAAGAAATCCGCAGCATGATGGGTTGTAGTCCTAGAGTATTCCACTCTTTTTATTTAAGTATGTCCTATAGGATGTGAATATACGATTGGCTCTTACAATATAATATGAAATATTTGTGTATAAACTATGTGGACCAAAGGTTTTTTTAATTAGAAATCATCATGTCTTAGTAACCTCATTCCGCTTCATGTCATTTCTTATTTTATGAGTCTGTGGCAATTAAAATATTTTCCGCGCGCAGAGTTAGAATCTGACGTCTACAGACGACCAATGCTCTGAGATGGTTAAGACGGCTTTGTCTCCGGCAATTGTCTGTGATTGCATCGTGATGTATGTATTCACCATTATTATAAATATAACAGTCCACGAGGCATTTCATCACGGATGCGCATTATAATTTGCAGCACTATTCATCTAGGTTGAAATAGACTGAATGCCGCTTGTATATGTATCCACTATTATTAAACATGTCACAGTCCATGAGGCGTTTCATCACGGAAATAATTAGTAGCGCTATGGCTATCGGCTGAAATAGACTGAATGCACACACTTTTTTGTATAATGATACTACTGAAGATTGCTGAAAATGAAATCGCCATTGATATTATACTGGTACCAATGGCAATTGCATTTCGAGCTTATTTTAAAGGTGATCTATCACCCCTTATATGGTATGAATAATTATGTACTTATATGGATCACCCCATATATGGGGGTGATTGGCTATCATGTGACCCTCTCAGAGGGTCACATGATAGCTAATCACCCCATATAAGAAAACACTTGTGCCCCATCTTGTGGCAACTTTGATTTATTTGTCACAAATTTATTCATACTATATAAGGGGTGATAGATCACCTTTAAGGCTACCAGCGGAATTTAACGGATGTCAAACGTTGTGTGTTATAACACAAACCAGTAATACCAGACAAACAGCAATAACTGCTTCATCCGGTAAACAGTTACTTCCTCAAGCTTCACGGAAGAGCTGAATGTTCCCAATGGCAAACGTGATGTTATAATTAACGATAATCAGCTCTTCTGAGAAATGGTTTTGAATAAATGAGCCCTTCCAAGTGTAGTCAAGCAGTAGTAACTGCTTACTTTTTTCAAGTCAACAGTCACTATATTTTACCTATTCGAACGGAAGCGCACTAAAAGCCTGAAGGACCAAGGAGGATAAGCATGGAGTAATGCGGATACAGAAGGCTTTATTATATCACTGTGATCGCAGCCTCAGGGCATCATGGTCAGGGATTGGATGCAACAACAAGCAGTAGTATATATGCTGACGTTTTAACCCGTTCAAGCCTGAATTTACCATTGTCATCTTCATCCCCTACAAGCCGTGAATTGCTGTCGCAATTCTCGACTTGTAGGGGATGAAGATGATTTGATGTGGTTTAAAAATTAAATAAAATTACCATGTATTGCTAAACCAATTTCATGTAAATCTTCGTTATAACACCCTTGGTTGTAGGAGAATAAAGTCTGTTTTCAGGGATGTAAAATGATGCTTTAATATATCGTAGGGGCTTAAACTGGTAAGCAGCTATATTTGTTTGGCTTGGAAAGGAAAAGTGGTGAAAGCTTGCAGGGCAGAGGGGATACACATGATGTAATGCGGATATAGACGCCCTTATTATATCACTATCACCGCGGTGTGGTTGTCATCGTAGCCTGCGGTCAGGGACTCGATGCCTGTGTGGATACGTAATCATTCAGGTAAGAGACGTTTCATTTTACAGATAGTGATTTCAGGTGTGTGCCAGATATTGGGTTGAGGTTATTCAGCGTAATAGACAATTCTTGACACTTTCATTGGTAAATATTACTTTTTATTCATATTCATCCATCGCAATTTTAAACTTCACGTTTTTTTCAGTATGACGCATATAATGTAAACAAGCGTCAAAACTCTACATGTATTGGTGTATGTCTTAATTATAAATATACACAGTGAAGCGTTCTCCATGAACCTCTCAACTGGTTCATCATTTTTACATTGCATAGTGTCAGTGAGCTTACCTAATTAATGCAGTGCATGTATTCCTTGGTTACTACTAATTTATGCTCTACATCGTGTCAGCGGGTACCGCTGATTTATGCAATAGGGTCAGTGGGCACGGCTAATTAATGCGATGCATGGGATCAGTGGGTGCAGCTAATTTATAAATGAGTCAGTGGGTACTCCTAATTTATAAATGGGACAGTCGGTACTCCTAGTTTATAAATGGGTCAGTGAGTACTGCTAATTTATTAATGTGTCGGTAAGTGTCAGTGTCAGTAAGTACTGTTAAGTTATTGATGTTGTCAGAATCAGGGCCGACACAACCACATGTTTATCACTGCAGACTCCATAACGCTGATTCTTTATCTAATTCCAGCTTGCGGTCTGTTCTGTTATGTCCAGCCAGATAACTATAATCATAGCTACATGGGCGTAATCACATTTGTAGATCTGTTTTATGTACATGGGATTGTCAGCTAAAAGAAATCATAAATATGCTATTGGTAAAAAACTAGACTTTGTCTCTGTCAGTATTATGTTTAGTAATGGCTGTCACGGCGCTGTGAAGTATGTATGGCTATTAGGATGTCAGCCTGGTGAATTCCTCAGCCATTTTTATAGCTGTAACAGTCACGAGATTACCATGTCTGCCAGGAATAGTCAGGGATAAAAGGGCTATCATTATGGGATGTCTGGCAGCACTCTCAGCCGTAATGCTCCCCCTCGGCCCCCTCCTTATCCGCCTTACCCTCCTCCCCCCCTCTTGTACTCTAACACACCTGTAACATGCAAACCATGAGAAATACTGTTAACTAGTTCTACTGGAACCGTATATATACGGTGTCAAAAATATTGTATATCAAAAGAAATATCATGAAAAAATTAAAAAAGAGTTTTTGATACATGTTTAATTGATTCAATAATACAATATTGGAGATGTCTATTTTTCATACATATAAATATTTTTTGTCATTTGAAACTGGAAATTGCTTTTACATTTCCAGCTTCAAATGACGAAAAATGGAATGGAATGGAAACATTTCAGCAGCACAATAGTTGATAAGCTGTCATTGTATATTTTAATTTCACGATGCATCCAAGCATCTCTTTGTAGAATGACTTAATTTCCTCAAACCTAAGGGTTTTAGAACGAAAATATTCATGGAACTGTTTAATAATAACAATAGTTTTTCATTTGCCACCCATTCTAAGTTATCTTCATCCACTACAGTTAGCGGCTGGTTGTAGTGAATGAAGATAACTATTGCAAATTTTAACGAGTTAACAGACAGCTCGTATAACACATAATAAGGATGCGTGATATGTATTAGACCCCTGTACAACAATAATCATCGCTTATCAGTAAACACCAGATATTGACCAGCTGTCATTTTAATATTGTCCCATCGTCTACGAAGCTGCCCATCATTAAAACAACAGTGACTCAACCTATCTTTGCTGGGAATGCAGTACATCAACTAGTGTGACCATATATTACAATGATTATATTCACAATAGTTTCCGTTACTTAGATTTTACCAACAAGTAGATTGTCAAGCCAAGTATGTTGATTATATTATTTTCTTTACTGACATGTTCTTACAGTATCATAGAAAACAATATATGTTTCTAAACACTTTTTTCTCATAAATAACTTTGTAACAGTGAGCTAAGGTGAAACAATGACATGTGATGCTATTAAATTTTGTTTCTGGAACTGAAAGTGTAGAAAGGATCCATCAGTCATGGGTGTCAGCCTATCCTAGATGGGCTCATATCATCCAATCCCAGACAGCCTTACATCCCCGAATTTAGATCAAAGCGAGGCCAGTGGTTGAATGCGGGAGGAAGGTGATTGATCAATGTTAGAGGCTAATTATTGTCCTTTTTAAATCGGCAAAAGTGCAATATGGAGGTTACTCAACGACGTGCTATAAGAATTGCCCGGATGTTGACGAAAGACAAGAGGAATTGTGATTTAACCCTTTCAGTTCCATTGAAATATTCCTTTCGCAGAATTGGGTGCAGGGAATTAACCCTTTGATTTCCAGACCGGAGTGCATGCCAGGATCCAGATATACTGGTGTAGGAGTTCTATTTTTCGTCATTTGAAGCTGGAATTGCTAACGCAATTTCCAGCTTCAAATGACGAAAAATACATAAATGTAGTATATATTTGACAAAAATTTGTGTCATTTTATGGTTACGTTCATTGACGAATGACGACGGAAATTTCCGTCATGTATGATAGTGAAAAGGTTAAGTAGGTTTGGGGGTATGACAATGATGTTTTAATGCATCATGAGGGTTAAAGCCACGAATCGGTTCCACTGAAAATCCCCACATTGAGAGGCTCCATTTCTCAATGTCGTCCACCATAATGTTGATACTATGATTTGTTATGCATGTCATAACCCCTTAACTCTTACAGCGTGGGAAGCGACTTTAGTCGTCAGAATCTGCCATCCATAGACGTCAGAATCTGACGTCTATGGATGGCAGATTCTGACGACTAAAGTCGCTCCCGCACTGTAAGAGTAAAAATCTTTATGATGGCCGTAGACCCATAACATCATTTTAACTCTGTCCTGTGATTTGCGGCACGCAGCCACGCTCTGTGTGAATTGAGACTGGACTTGTGCAGATGCATAAAATAGGTATCCAAATGAATCAGAAAGAGCTGACTAAGAAATTTATGGTGATTACAATTTGAAAGAAACCCATACAAAATGATTCATCGCTTTAATGGTTAACTAGCAAAGTCGCATTCGGTCAATACGTGAAAAATGTTAAATCAATATATGTACGTTTTGAGCTTTCATTTTATATATTTACTATGTTTGAAAATTGTATTAATTCACATTAATCTCATTTCCGTTGAGGATTGACGTTTAAGTGGTGCTCTTAGGGGTTCAAACCAGAGACACGTGGTTTTTGATCAAACTCCAACGTAACAAACATTTATTTTGTTGTCAACGTGTTATAATCTTCAAAACAGTTACTTCTTGACCATGCTCACCCAGATTAACCTCGAGATGTTTCAAGAACAAAAGTAAGGCCAAAGTTTCTTTATCAATGGTCGAGTATTTTTTTTAGCTCTGCTCAGTTTTTTTTTAGAAAAGCTTACAGGGTGGCGAAACCCATCACATCCGGCTTGGTTCAATACAGAGCCGACACCAGGCACGATCAAGATAATTAACTTATTTATTTGGAAAAAATAGACCTCATAAAAAGCATGGGAGTCTGCACATCTGGAATGCGTGTAGAAAACGCTGCTCGTTGTAGCTTCTGGCAAAATAATAATTGGCTTTTCCTGCCTGCGACACGATTCTTTGGCGAATCATAAAAATGACAGTTTCTGCCAATCACATCCAAACAACACGAGACAGTGGCACAGTGCTGGCTGGATGTTAGCTCACCGTCTGCAACGCTGGACCAACATTATGCCAGCATTGGGCATGTATTCTTTTCTGCAAAGGCAAAAGGCAGTATCCGCTTAGCAGATACTGCCTTTTAGCTTTGCACGGCATGTATTCATTCAGATATTTATTTTTTCATTCTTGCACTCTCATTCACAAATTAATGCACTTATTCCGATTCGTCAATTATTGTGTTCCTTCGTTCCATTCATCCATACATTCATTTTAAAACGTATTCATTCACTCATTTTTTTCATTTTTTAACGTATTCATTAATTTATTCGTTCCTTAATCCTGCATGTTTTCATTCATGTATTCATTAATGTATTCTTTATTTTATCTCAAACGTATTAATTCACTCTGTCCGCCCTCCAACGGTTCATTCTCTAAATACTCTATAACTGTCACCCCACAGAGTTTTGTAAGTCAAGGATATAAGGCTGCATTATTTAGGAATCTCTTCATCCGGGTGCCGGTCAAACCGGAAGTTATTTTGGGAGTGCAGTCTAATATCCGGCCACCAGGTATACTGGAGCGGAAGTGACATAATTATCTGAGATGTGAGAAAGGCGTCTGAGATTATCTGATGTAAGAAATAAACCAGCCCCTAGGAGCCTCTGGTAGCCAAACTGATCTCTAGCAGCTAAAAAGTGTAAAAAGTTTGCTTCAAAAACGGTTTTTAGTTTTTTAAACCAAATGCCTCTGAACATTATTATATTCGTTTTTAATGTGTTTTATTAGCAGGTTAATTTACAGTTATTCTGAATGAAATGTGTGCTTAAACATCAAAATTCGCAAATTGCTGGACTTCCTTCGTTCGGTTCAAATGCTACGTTAGCGCTTGTACTGCACGTTGAATGTTTCTATTATGATTAGGTTATAATCCTATGTATTGTTGAAGGTGGCAGAAAATTGATGTGACCAGAAGAGCCACCGTATATTATTAGTTATGAAATTAAAAGTGATTGGAGATTGCAATAGATTGGTAAGTCTATTAAATTCAAATGACAAATCAAGACCCACTATACATACACGTACAAAGCATCCAAGCAAAAGTAACAATAACAAATCTGAAAATTCACACCACATTTTATTCATAATGTACTTGATTATTTGGTATAAATACGATGACATAATGCGCAGGCTTTCGTGTTATATTCACATAATTGCGTGAGTGTTATCATTATTGTTATACTATGTAATAGTAACAGACAATCATAAGATCTAGATATTTTTCGTGAAATCACCACATCAGAACAAAATAATAATCAAGAGATTTAGATGCTAATGTAGAAGAGGAATCTCCATTTCACCCTTTCAGTGCGGGGATCGTCAGAATCTGACGTCTGTAGACGTCTGATCCTGACGTATAAAGACGGTCACCAGGTTATCGCTCTGAAAAAAAAAAATCTAATGATCGTTGATCCATAACATAGGTATTCAAATGATTCAGAAAGAACTAACTAAGATATTTATGACGATTTCAAATTGAAAAATAATTTTGGTTTCCATGGTTTCAAGGTTAAAGTGCTGTGTCATGACTCTATCACAGTATTGGATGAAATCATCACGTCTTCCATTAGGATATTGTGGATTCATCAAATACACTCGCAGCAAAGACGACTCGCTGACACAATGCTGTTTTAATGTTGGTCCATCGTCTGCGACTCTGACCAGCCATTATTTCAACATGGGCTCAAATCCTGGGGTTTTCTGGGAAGTCTATTTACTGATTGGCTAGTCCATCATCGCCACATCTCGTATCTGTCTCTAGAGAGAGACTGCACCATGTAAATCTAGGGCGCGTGTTGTCGGTGTGTCCACAGCAAACACTGACCCAATGCTGGCTCAATGTTGGGCCAGCGTCGTAGACGGTGGACCAAGATTGAACTGACGTTGAGTTAAAATCGTTTATTTTCTGAGGTTTAATATCAACTTCGCCTATAATAATAATAATAGATTGTTCATGTTAAGACGAGACCTTTAAGCGTATTAAATATCCTGCTTTAGTTAGGATTTCGAGGTTTTAAGTGTTTTATATAATCAAGATATTTCCTCACATGCATTATAAAAAATGTAATGACAATTCTAGTTTCCGCCCACCCAAGCATGTTCAAAGGCTTGTGGTATGTAGTACTGGCCGTGGTTCTGTACTTGATAGAGTATCTCATTTATCCCTCTGTTATGACACATTGGGTTACAATATCTAATTTACTAAAAGCCAGAGAAACTTTTTTTAAATAACAATGAGCATAATATAGCTATCAATATATTTGTGAGCTACGGTACTTTAAACTGCATGTCATCAATTTCATTTTTTTTTTAATGGCAGATCATTCTACCTATATAGGATTTTTCACTGCAAAATGAAACGAATCTTTATCGTTGCGGCCCATGGCAGTATTTAATAGTGATCTATTAACAGATTAACTTAGCGTTTTAAAGCACGTCGTTTTTAACCCGTTGAAAATTGACAAATGTTTGGTATCAAATTAAACATATATGAATAATGTTCACTCACATGAAGCTGTGGGTCACGGTAGCGAGACATAACGCCAAGTGGGTGAGAATTTAAAAAGATAAGTTTTATTTTGAAAGGATAAAAGCCTGTTGTTAATACACGTCTGGCTCGTGTCTGCTGCTTAATCAGTAATCCATCCACTGAGACTTGTGTGGATTACTGGGTCAATCGATGTTTACACGTAATGTCTCTAAATATAGCGACTCAAGGTGTGCATTAATGTTGATTTAATATTTGTTGAGCGTTGTAGAGCGTGGCCCAGTATTAGGGGGTTTTGTCAATTTAAAAAAAATCTCAGAAAAACTCGAAAGTGGGTGGGTGAGTCAAGCCCCAACTCGGCTATTTTTTTAATGGAAATTTTGTGATTTTTTTGTTTGTGTTGGTTTCATGTTTCCAATTTCTTAAAAAAAGAATGAATAGGCGGGTGGATGGGTGTTGTCTGACCAATCCGAGTTTTCCTCGGATTTTTTTTAACTTGACAAGACCCCTAACGCAACATTGGGTTACCGTCTCGTGTTTGCGTCATTCACACGTCTCTTCATCAGCAGCTTGTAGCCTATATTGATTAGTACCACTCATCTTGATGAAACACATCAGGGTTTATTTATTTATGGGTCATTCATCCCCAGTTGAATTACTGTTGGCCCACGGTCTAAGATGTTCGCCCAACAGTAAACCAAAGTTGAGCTAACGTCTCATATTAGCTGGATTGTAATGTATGTGATGACGCTCCATTAGCTCATTGCTTATTCCCCTCTTCGTCGCATTACATAGTTTTTAAGCTTTTGGTTTTATTATATTGTTCTTCAGTTGATCGATTGTTATCGTTGGTTTTCTCTATCGACGGATACACATGGCATTAAGAGCTTTCATCAGGTGATAAATCCAGGTCGTTGTCAGAACAGAAAAAACTTGCTATTTTTATTTGCTGCAGATTGTGGACTGAAAGCAAAACCCATCTGTTTTGGATCTGTTGTCATGGTTGCCCACGCGACGATGCCTCTGTCACCATGGTAGCATGACCGCCTCCGCAATCTCAGACAAGTTTTTTTCTGGCCAGAAAGTATTGTGGGTATTAGAAAGTAAAATGTTTGAAGTTAAAGTCTCCATGACATCTTCAAATGAATGTAACCGTGACCTCTACAATCGAATGTGATCGTGACCTCTACAACTAAATGTCACAGTCACCTCTACAATCGAATGTCACTGTTACCTCTACAACTGAATGTCACCGTGATATCTACAGCTTAATGTCACTGTGACCTCTACAGTTGAATGTCACCGCGATCTCTACAGCTGAATGTCACCGTGATCTTTACTGCTGAATGTCACAGTTATCTCTACAACTAAATGTCACAATGACTTCCACAGTTTAATGTCAAAGTCACCTCTACACGTGAATGTCACAGCGACCTCTACAGCTGAATGTCACAGTGACCCCCCAGGTGAATGTCACAGTGACCTCTATAGCTGAAGGTTGTAATGTTCGCCCTGTCGACTGATAAATATTCAGTACCTTATGAGAGAGAGAGAGAGAGAGAGAGAGAGAGAGAGAGAGAGAGAGAGAGAGAGAGAGAGAGAGAGATAGATAGAGAGAGAGAGAGGTAAAAACTGGTTGAAAAATAAAGCAGACATCAGAAAACAGATCGAAGCTATGGAGAAGGATGTGTGCAATAGTTAGTGTTGTAGCACGTTGAAATTGCCACTGATCTTTCTAATACCTGGTGAGAACAGGTTGAAAAATAGAGCAGTCATCAGAAAATAAAACTAAGCTATGGAGATGGATGTGTCGCAATGGTTAGAGTGTGGCGCGTTGAAATTGCCAATGTCTGCCAGTCTCATCTTCCGAGTCATTATTAGACCCGTGCAGACCGTAGGACCGTAGTTTGTCTGCGGCATACGACTTGATAGTTCAAGGTAGCGAGTCTCGATATCCGACTAAAACCTCTCCTTTTTCCCATTTAAACTTAAGAAACATAATACAGACTTATATTGCATTGTTTCTTTTGATATATTTTATACCCATACATACTTATTTTTCCTTCAGCAGTGTGTTACCCATATATACCCGCTATTTTTTTTACGTGGCCAAGACTGCCGCGTACTGTTTGAACTGTCAACTGGGCGGGTCTGCACTGCGCTGTGTCAACTGGGTGGGGCTTTACTGCACAATGTCAACTGGGTGGGGCTGTACTGCACAATGTCAACTGGGTGGGTCTGCACTGCGCTGTGTCAACTGGGTGGGGCTTTACTGCACAATGTCAACTGGGTGGGGCTTTACTGCACAATGTCAACTGGGTGGGGCTGTACTGCACAATGTCAACTGGGTGGGGCTGTACTGCACAATGTCAACTGGGTGGGGCTGCACTGCACGATGTCAACTGGGTGGGGCTTTACTGCACAATGTCAACTGGGTGGGGCTGTACTGCACAATGTCAACTGGGTGGGGCTGTACTGCACAATGTCACCTGGGGGGGGGGGGGGCTGTACTGCACAATGTCACCTGGGTGGGGCTGTACTGCGCTGTGTCAACTGGATGGGGCTGTACTGCACAATGTCACCTGGATGGGGCTGTACCGCACAATGTCACCTGGGTGGGGCTGTACTGCGCTGTGTCAACTGGGTGGGGCTGTACTGCACAAAGTCAACTGGGTGGGGTTGTACTGCACAATGTCAACTGGGTGGGGCTGTACTGCACAATGTCAACTGGGTGGGGCTGCACTGCGCTGTGTCAACTGGGGGGGGGGGGGGGCTTTACTGCACAATGTCAACTGGGTGGGGCTGTACTGCACAATGTCAACTGGGTGGGGCTGTACTGCACAATGTCAACTGGGTGGGGCTGCACTGCACAATGTCAACTGGGTGGGGCTGTACTGCACAATGTCAACTGGGTGGGGCTGTACTGCACAATGTCAACTGGGGCGGGTCTGCACTGCGCTGTGTCAACTGGGTGCGGCTGTACTGCACAATGTCAACTTGGTGGGGCTGCACTGCACAATGTCTACTTGGTGGGGCTGTACTGCACAATGTCAACTAGGTGGGGCTGTACAGCGCAATGTCAACTGGGTGGGGCTTTACTGCGCAATGTCAACTGGGTAGGGCTGTACTGCACAATGTCAACTGGGTGGGGCTGTACTGCACAATGTCAACTAGGTGGGGCTGCACTGCGCAATGTCAACTAGGTAGGGCTGTACTGCACAATGTCAACTTGGTGGGGCTGCACTGCACAATGTCAACTAGGTGGGGCTGCACTGCACAATGTCAACTTGGTGGGGCTGTACTGCACAATGTCAACTAGGTAGGGCTGCACTGCACAATGTCAACTAGGTGGGGCTGTACTGCACAATGTCAACTAGGTGGGTCTGTACTGCACAATGTCAACTAGGTGGGGCTGCACTGCGCTGTGCCAGCTGGGTAAGGCTGCACTGCACAATGTCAACTAGGTAGGGCTGCACTGCACAATGTCAACTTGGTAGGGCTGCACTGCGCAATGTCAACTGGGTAGGGCTATGCTGCACATTGTTAACCGGGTAGGGCTGCACTGCGCTGTGCCAACTGGGTAGTGCAGCGCTTTGTTAACTGGGTGGGCTGCACTACGTTATATCTTACATCCTTGAAACGAAATATTATCTCGTATTTTTAGCATAGAACACCTTCAGTTTACATGGGTTAAGCGATTAGAAGTTAGGTTGTACTGGATGAATAGCCCACACCGTGTAATGGACGTTACAATAATACTTGTATTATCGCTGTAGTACGCAATAACCTGCGTTTAGAAGGTGGCCACATCACACTAGCGTTTACAGCAAGAGTCTTGTGTATGATTAAATAACATTTAGGTATATTGTTTGATCGCTTGTCTACTCGCTGACGTGCTGCCTTGTTTTTCTGCCTGTTTGCTTGATTGCCTACGCGCCTATATGCCTACCTGTTTGCTTGATTACTTGCTTGTTTATTTGTTGGCTTTCTTCTTTCTTTGCTGCCTTGCTTGCTTGTTTGTTTGCTTGTTTTTTTGCTGACTTGCTTGCTTGTTTAAGTGGTTCTTTCTTTGTTGGCTTGCATGCTTGTGTGTTTGTTTCCTTCTTTGCTGGCTTGCTGGTTTGTTTAATTGTTCGTTTTTTGCTGGCTTGCTTGCTTGTTTGTTTGCTTCTTTCTTTGCTGGCTGACTTGCTTGTGTAATGGCTTCTTTCTTTGTTTGCTTGCTTGCTTGTTTGCTTGCTTCTTAGTTTGCAAGATTGATTGCTTGTTTACTTGCTTCTTTCTTTGTTAGCTTGCTTGCTTGTTGATTTGTTTCTTTCTTTGCTGGCTTGTTTGCTTGTTTGCTTCATTCTTTCTTTGTTGTCCTCCTTGCTTGTTTGCTTGCTTCTTTGTTTGCTGGCTTGCTTGCTTGTTTAATTGCTCCTTTCTTTGCTGGCTTGCTTGCTTGTTTGCTTGCTTCTTTGTTTGCTGGCTTGTTGCTTGTTTAATTGCTCCTTTCTTTGTTGGCTTGCTTGCTTGTTTGCTTGCTTCTTTCTTTGCTGGCTTGCTTGGTTGTTTAATTGTTTCTTTCTTTGTTGGCTTGCTTGCTTGTTTGTTTGCTTCTTTCTTTGCTGGCTTGCTTGCTTGTTTAATTGCTTCTTTCTTTGTTGGCTTGCTTGCTTGTTTAATTGCTTCTTTCTTTGTTGGCTTGCTTGCTTGTTTAATTGCTTCTTTCTTTGTTGGCTTGCTTGCTTGTTTAATTGCTTCTTTCTTTGTTGGCTTGCTTGCTTGTTTAATTGCTTCTTTCTTTGCCGGCTTGCTTGCTTGTTTGTTTGCTTCTTTCTTTGCTGGCTTGCTTGCTTGCTTAATTGCTTCTTTCTTTGTTGGCTTGCTTGCTTGTTTAATTGCTTCTTTCTTTGTTGGCTTGCTTGCTTGTTTATTTGCTTCTTTCTTTGTTGGCTTGTTTGCTTGTTTGCTTCATTCTTTCTTTGTTGTCCTCCTTGCTTGTTTGCTTGCTTCTTTGTTTGCTGGCTTGCTTGCTTGTTTAATTGCTCCTTTCTTTGCTGGCTTGCTTGCTTGTTTGCTTGCTTCTTTGTTTGCTGGCTTGTTGCTTGTTTAATTGCTCCTTTCTTTGTTGGCTTGCTTGCTTGTTTGCTTGCTTCTTTCTTTGCTGGCTTACTTGCTTGTTTAATTGCTTCCTTCTTTGTTGGCTTGCTTGCTTGTTTGTTTGCTTCTTTCTTTGTTGGCTTACTTGCTTGTTTAATTGCTTCTTTCTTTGTTGGCTTGCTTGCTTGTTTGTTTGCTTCTTTCTTTGTTGGCCTGCTTGCTTGTTTGTTTGTTTCTTTCTTTGTTGGCTTGCTTGCTTGTTTGTTTGCTTCTTTCTTTGCTGGCTTACTTGCTTGTTTAATTGCTTCTTTCTTTGTTGGCTTGCTTGCTTGTTTGTTTGCTTCTTTCTTTGTTGGCCTGCTTGCTTGTTTGTTTGTTTCTTTCATTGTTGGCTTGCTTGCTTGTTTGTTTGCTTATAAACCCGATTTGGATAACATCTCACTCTGTTCACAAATATGGTAATAAACAGCAATATCATGGTGATAGTAATAATGTGGTATTCCTAAAAATCGAGCGACTGAACATTTGGGAGGGGAGGGGGTGATTAATTGAGAAATTCCTTATGCAGTCTTTGAATTATGTTAGATTGTGATCTTATAATTAACGGTCACTTGATTTTTATCTGGGTAATCATCAGATATTTCATATAATAAATATGTATCATACAAAAAATTCTCGAATTTTAAACTTTCATTTTTATCTCATTTAAAACATCTTAGCTTATTGGAACTTATGAACCTATTTTGTGTATTTGAAGTCGAAGTAAAAAACTTACGATAGATTCGTAAATCCGAATATAGGACTCGTACTTTCGTATTACCAAGACTATGAATTTTGTTTCTTCTCCTTGACATATTACACGTTGCCCAGAAATGGAAAAAACTAAACAACCCTCTCATCTACTTCAGACACCGAGGTGGTAACACAAGATATTTTTAGGCCCAAAAAATTATGCTTCTCGTCATCGCGCATATATATGAAAACTGCACATCACTCGTTTATTCCAGCAATTTACATATTTTTTTCGGCGACATTTTTTGTTGTTGTTGCTTTTTAAGACACATATTTGTTTAATTTTTGGGGCAGAAATCCCCCCCCCCCCAGAAAAAAAATACAAAAAAAAACACGTATATATAGAAAGAACTGCACAACCGCACCCCTTTTGCTATTTTTTCGGATGATAATTATTTTGTCGTTTGTCGTAACCTAGTGCTGACTCATTGTTAAGCTCACGTCGCAGACAGTAGTACAACAATGAACCAACAATAGTCAAAGGTCTTGTGTTTGCTGCTGCAGATGGTTGACAACATTGAACCAACAACAGCTAAATATCTGTTGTTTGCTGCTTGAGTAAATAGGCTAATATAATACGCCTTGTCCAGACATAGACAATCTGAACTACCCGATTACTTATATAAGGGGGTAATGATATGCGTAGCTTGGACCTTTCTTTCCCTATCTTCAACACCTGTAGCACTTTCCTCAATAGCTGTCTTTCAGTGGTTATACCGAACATCTCGTTGTGACCTGTGCAAGTTGTTGATAATTGGGCCTCCAAGTGCTTCAAACTGTTCAAATATACTGATTGTGTAAAACTATGGCGATGTCAAATTAATACATATTTCGTTTATTATGTCTGACTAATGATATATCATTAATGTAGCACGCACGGTCATTTGACCTGGATTTTCTGTGACCAATTGGCTTTTCAAGTCCACTGAACTGTTCAAAATAACACAACTAACACAAAACATGTTTTTAACATTTAAAGAAAGTCGCATTAAAATGATTATTTTGTAGGGTAAATAAAATATATATAATATTACACAAGGTTACACAACGTCTTTCAAACATTTTGATAACTTGAAGAAACATATTACATGACGTTATGAGAACGTTTTTAAAACATTTTCAATGATGTTTTTTGCCTAACATTCAAAACAATGTTCCATTAATATTTTCTGAACTTTTTGTTTAATGTTTAGTCTGATGTTTAATCGGATGTTTAATCAGTCGCTGAATCTTGAATATTAAGTAGCAACTAGTATTTGCCTCTAGATACTAGCCATATGTCATAGGTGAGGACACTGGAGTGAATATTGCTTTACATCTTTGTCTGTGATTCACCTGCCTTTCTCGGATGTCAAACCTAATTTGTTATAACAGTCATCAGATCTTCCTTCAGTTAAGGACTGTATCCTAACAAACAACATCCACTCAATGTTGATTTAATGATGGGCCACCGTCTGCGACGCTGGCCAGCCATTGAATCAACAACTGGTATTCGTAGCAGCCAGATAAAGTCAGGTGAAACTGTAGACAAACACCAGACACAGACACTCATCTTACAATGTCTGCGACGCTGGCAAAACATTGAGGCAATATTGAGTCAACTTGGGTGTGATCCGGATTTAAAAGGCATTATTATATCAGCATGATGAAACTACAGACAAGCTAGCAGCAACAACTTATACAATGTTGGCTCAATGTTGGACCACCTTCTGCGATGTTGACCCAAAATAAAAACAACATTTTGTCAACGTCTCGTGCTAATAGGTAAGGCATCGATTCACTGCTGGCTGAATGCTGGGCCAACGTCGTAACTCCAAAGAAGCTCTTTTGAAAGTGTTGCTGAAGGGAATCTTGGCATTATTGTTCAGATTATGGTGTCTTGTTTATAGTGATTAGGCTGGCTGGCTGGCTGGCTGGCTGTCTGGCTGGCTGGCTGGCTGAAGACTAGATGGTTAGATGGCTGGCTGAGTGACTGATTGTTGGCTGGTTGGATGGCTGACTAGATGGCTGACTTTTTAGCTGGCTGACTTGCTTGATAGTTTGTTGACTGACTGCTGTGAAGATTGGTGAGATGGTTAGATGTTCAGCTGAATGACTGACTGACAGCGTAGTGTGGATGGCTGACTAGATGGCTGACTATAGATGGTTAGATGGCCGTCTTGTTGGGTGGGTCACTTGCTTACTGGCTTGCTGACTGACTGATTTGAAGGCTGATCAGATGATTAGATAGCGACTCTCCAGTTTGCAAGTCAGGAAATATATAAATAGCTACATAATAGAAGCCAAACAAGTTTTTCCACTGCGTCATTTTGTTGATTTATTTGACCTTGACTGACCACCGGACTTATCGATGTCGTCCTTCAATATGACCTGCTGACACCTCTCGCTCTAGTACCATATTACTCCGAGGCTTTAACGTGGCTTCACGCGAGCTAACGAGATTTGCTGGATCAATCAATGCTCTGGTGTTTTACACAGCTGTAGGTCTACACAAAATATGCTCTACTCATGTTGGTTCAACTTTGGGTCGATGTCTCAGTCATTGCCCTAACATTAAGCCGACATTGCAGCCACCGTTTATCCCAGCAAAACACAAGATGCTGAACCAATGCTGGTTTAATACTGGTCCCTTGTCTAAAAAAAATTAAATAAATACAGGCAATATATTTGATATTATGTATAATATCGTGTGATGCACCAGAAGGAAAGTTGTCTGACTTCTTTGTAAGCAATGTTGGTGTATGCCAGGGTGTAAATGATCTATGTATGTGGACGGTTTAGAAAAATAAAATTACACTAGTTAATCTAGCTAAATTTCTTAAATGTGATCTTGATATGTATGCTTGTTAGACATTTTGTATTTGTAACCATTATTTGCTATTTGTTCATCGCTCAGTACTGTACATACGGTTTGTAGAAATAAATACATTGTATCTTGTATCTTGACGCTGGGCCAATATTAAACCAATTATAGACAAAAACACACTAACTCTTTGTTTTTAAGTTGCTAACTCCAGTGTGCCATTGCACGGAAGCACTGTGTGTCTCAAATGTCAAACGTAATGTCATAAATAACATAATCAGCTCTTCTGAGAAATAGGAGATAAACAGCAAGGTTTATTTTTCAGGTCTAGTAAGCAGTTACTATTTTTGCCTTTGCACGGAAGCGCACTAAAAGCCCCCCAGGCAAGGCGGATAGACATGGCGTAATGCGGATATAAAAGGCATTATTATCTGATTATATCACGTCGCGGCGTGGCAAACAACCTGCAATGCGGATATGAGACGCTTTAATCGCTAGAACACATTTACTAAACCCTTAATCCTTTAACCGCCAAATTATTCAATCGGAATTTCCACTCACTTGAGGTTGTGTCTCGCTGACGCGTTCCACAACTTCAAGTGAGTGAGAATTATTCAGATTTGACAAAATGGAGGTCAACTGTTTTCAAATTTTGCTGATTGATGTCACATTTTATCTTTAACATGTTTAAGAGGTGGTACTTAATGTGCTAATAAAAAATGGAAACTAGAATATGCGGCAGTGGCGGTTAAAGGGTTAAAGCGCTGCAATATTTTTATATAAACCAACAGAACAAGGAGTTACTTTCAATTTGAAATCATCATAAATGTTTTAGTTTGCTTTTTTATCATCATTTAAATACCTATGTTATGAGTCTACGAGCATTTTATAAAGTTTACACTTTCAATGCGGGGATCGACTTTCGACGTCAGATTCTGATGTCTATATCTAGTCAGTTCTTAAAAACAAAATATAGAAACACTGATAATCCTCGGGACCTAAATTTCACAAATCACGTGAAGTTGTGTGTCGCGGTAGCGAGATACAACTTTAACTGGGATGGAAATTAGCATCGTCTAGTTCAGATTTGATTATTATCACTGGCTTGGTGTTTTCACACTACATGTATATCACCCTGATACATTGGATGCTGGTGTAGATGCAGTAATATCCACGTACATGTAAGAGATCAGTCACGTTTAGTCAAATACTGATTTCAGGTGTGTAAGATATTTATTGAGCGGTAAAGTCCACTTGTCTTTACTATATTCTTCCATCTCTATTTGCAGACGCATTTTGTTTTCATCCTTTCAGCGCGGGGATCGACTTTTGGTATCAGAATCTGGAACCAAAAGTTAACCCTTTAAGCCTTCACGATGCATTAAAGCATCATTTTAAATCCTTGAAAACAGATTTAATTTTCCTACAACCAAGGATTTTAGAACAAATATGTCCATGGTTTACCAGTACATGGCACTTGTCTTTAATTTTTAAACCACATCAAGTCATCTTTATCCACTACAAGTCGAGAATTTTGTAGTAGATAAAGATGATTATAGTGAATTCAGGCTTGAAAGGGTTAATCCCCGCACTGAAAGACCTATATATCTATAATGGTCGCAGACTCATACAATAGGTAACAGACATAAAATTTGAGAAAAAACATATACTTTGATTAAAATCGGCCATATTTAAGTGTTGTCTGCCCACTTAAAGGTGTGGGTCGACAAGTGGGTGAAAATTAAATTTGATCATCCTATGACTAGCGCTTCAAAGGTTGACACTCAGACCAGGTTATGTTCTGATAATAGCTTTGCAAAGCGGAAGATTCAGAACCAATATTCCATTTTGAACGTGAAAACAACTCGCCATATTGTTATCATTAGCCCTATAGAAAAACAAACAATGCTTATCATTTTATTTGCTTTAAAGTGATCAACATTAAAGTGCATTTAATCCTTGTAACGGGATACATAAGCTAACCGGTTGAAAGTTATGACAACCATTATATTGAAAATAAGTTTCGTTATTTAAATTTCGTCGAGAAATAACCCATTTGTTCTGAAGCTTGGTATGTTTTTTCTTATGGTTTTCTTAAGAGAAATATTGACGTATCTAACTATAAAATAGGAAACAAAAAATATGTTAGAATCCTGTACCCACGGATAATAACGACAAAAAAAATAGCAACTAACGGTTATTTCATATTGTGCATGTGTGTGTCCACATTGAAATGTTTTTCCTTGCTATTTATACAAGAGGGCGGGGGCCCTAGGGTAGTGGTTAGCACCGCTGCCTTTCACGCCAGAGTCCGGGGTTCGGTTCCCGGTCTCGGCGGTTTGAAAGAAACAAAATTGTTTCTTCCCCATCCACGTGTGAAAGTTAGTATTGTGGGGAGCCTCCGTGACCGAGAGGTAGCGTGCTCGGCCTCAGACCGCCAGGGCTCGAATTTCGAATCCTGTGTCTGGAGGACAGTGTCATCTCAATCATCTCACCATCCTCAGGAGGTTCTCCTGGCCCAGTTTAGCCTATATGTGCACAAAGGTGGCCTAAAGCCCGATTCATTTCATTTCATTTTATTTATACAAGATTTATCGAATAAATATTAGTATTTTATCTATTTTACGCCGACAGCCTTGGCAAAGTCTCCCAATTTATTATACGGTAAAGCAATTTGGGATAATTATTGTTAGTAATATCGTATCATTGTGAGCAATTAGTTCTTGAAATTAAAATGCCTAGAAGATCCATCAACTACAGCTGTCGGCCAATTCGAAATGGTCTTACATCCGCCACTCCCAGACAGCCCTGAATTCAGATCGAAGCGAGCCTCGGAGGATGAGTAGTTGAATGGGAATTTTTCAGTAGGGTACTTAATTTTTTTTTTTTCACGCAGGCCGAAGTTCAATACGAGACAGGCCCATCGGTGTGGGCCTTTTAGAATATTTTAATGACTGTTGAGGAAGAAGTCGAGAGGATTAATGTAACCCTTTTAGTGCGGGGACCGACCTACGATGTCAGAATCTGACGTCTATAGACGTCAGATTCTGACGTTTACAGTTGATCCCGCTCTGAAAGAGTAAAATATGTATAAGGGCCTTAAAACCATAACATGAGTATTCAAATGAAGCGGAACGATATACGGCAATTATTAAAATTTAAATCTTTTAGTGAAGGGATTTACTTGAGAGGTTTGACTATGACGTCCATAGATTTCAGATTGGAATCTATTGATGTCAGAATATGACGTCTAAAGACGATTCCTTCAATGATAGAGTTAGCGTTGCCTTAACAGTTCGTAGTTGCTGGATTCCTGGGGGGGGGGGGGGGGTTGTGTACGATAGCAATAATTCATCTTATTTTTTGCAAAAAATCGCGCTTACAAAAAATCCCATGAGAGTTTTCCACGCCTGGAATGCCTGTAGAAACACTGATCATTAACGAGGCTTATTTGCTCGTTGTAGCTTCTGGCAATAAATGATTGGCTTTTCACGTTGGCAACACGATGCTTTGGCGAATCTTAAAATCAAAAGAGAATGAGCCTTTCTGCAAAACCCGAAAAACACGAGACGATGGCCCAGTGCTGGCCTAATGTTGGTCCACCGTCTGCGACGCTGGGTCAACATTAGGCCAACACTGGCTGTCCGCCTCGTACAGATTCTGCCCCAACTGCTCATTATTCTATAAGTGTCAGTGGCGGATCCAGGAATTGACGGGGGGAGGGCGTAGATTTTCTCTTCAAATGGCGCATTCTAGACCATATTTTGGCCAAAATATGTTTGTTTTTTGTTTTTTGGGACGCTGAACTGCGCCCCCTCTGGATCCGCCACTGAGTGCGTGGAAAGATTTTAATCTTTTAAATGGTATAAATACCATTACATTTAGTTGTTAGATTAGTTTCACCACATCATACTCAAGTAACCAGCGTTTGCATGTACCGGCAATACCATCATTAGAGAATGCACATGGTAGATACAACTAACTTGCTCTTAGAAAGCAGGACAAAGGAACATCTTAGAAAGCAGCGTTTGAAAGACCATATTTGATAAAAGTGAAATAATTATTAATTTACTAGACAAAAAGGTATTTTCCGATTTTTTTTTTGACGCGGTAGGTTTATCCATGTTGAATTAATTTAACCAAAGCGGCCTATTTTACATTCTGATATTAGTGAGCAGCAATGTATTTCTCTTTAGATACACACCAAATCGATATCAATTCGTACATGTGTTTGAAAATAGCGCTGATCATCGGCCTGGGCGAGTCGCCTGGGTCAAAGCTAGTTTGCAAAGTGCTACAACAGTTCTTATATAATACTTAAACAAAAAATAGAACATTTTTAGCATAGAGAAATATGCGAAATCTCTGAATCACTGGTCGTCATATGAGTTACTACACAATCATGGCAATATCGCGACAGAAGGAAGCCCGAAGCCGGGACTACTCCTATTTTATACAGCCCTACTCTTATTTTGAATGACTCCAAGGGTTATTTATAGTGCACAGTACCCTAGGCAGCACTGTACACTACATGCCTTTGAACAGTTTGGAGCTCTGTATATGCACAACCACGATGACATATATCCGTCCCGACCGGGATTCGAACCTGGTAAAGGTAAAGATGCAGGTTTATAGTCTGATATCAAGTCTGAAGACCTATCATCCGACTTCACATTTTACCCCCTGGACACTGGACCTGTTCATTTGTGTGCCATGTCAACTCCACGGAGAGCATACAGTCCTGCAGCCATTTCGGCGCATTGAACTTATCATACACATTGCCATCTCTGTCCTACCAGGTACTCATTTCCACCAGAGTCGAGTGAAGCATTTGAGGGTTAAGTGCCTTGCCCAAGGACACAACACCGAAACAATGTCCCAATATTGAGAGGGGAGAAACATGATATTTCTCTGAAAATCCTGTACCAAGCGGGATTCGAAACCGCACGGCAGGCAGCGACATCGGCAGAGCTCCGCGCTCTAACCATTGTGCCATGTCCCTCTCTGGGTACCCCCAGGTTAGAAGCCCAGGTCGATACGAATGAACCATCGTAACAAATACTAAGTGTCACCGATAACTCAGCAAACAGGAGACATTTGAACAATGGTGATTTAAAGTTGGTCCAGCGTCTTAGACGTTGGTACAATATTAAATCGACATTGGTTCAATATATCGTCTTTGTTGGAAAAAGCCTTATGGATTGAGTAATCAAATAAAACAGTGAATTCGGGTGGATCCCGCGAAATCTCGCCCACCAGATTTTCAAACATTATTAGCTTAATGTTGGCACACTGTCGTTTCACTGACCTTATAGACCATTTATTTTATCTCTGAGCTATAATTATTTTTATAGGATATAAGGCGGCATTATTTAAGACTCTCTGATCCGGTTGGCGGTAAAACGGAAGTTATTCTGAGAGTCCAGTCCAATATCCGGTCATCACGTAGACTGGACCGGAAGTGACATCATCACCTGAGACAGCACCTGAGACGACTCAGAATAATTTGAGAGATCCACGCCAAAAGGGGTATAAGTATAGGATAAAGCCCGAGCAGCTCTACATTCTTAGCTTTGAAAAGGCTGAGGCCTTTTTTAAAGCTAAGAATGTAGAGCCACGAGGGTTTTAACTTACTTAAAAGACATCCGACCATAATGAAAATCTTTCATAATCAACAGTTTGGTCACACCTGACTGATTATAACACCATAGGCCCACCATGATATTTGGTCTGTACTTGATGAACAATAACTCTCCATTGCCCGCTTAGAATGTCGTGGTCGCACAAAGACAATAATGTAGCGGTGTGTTTTAATATGACAGATTCACGCTATCAAGACTAGAAATGAGGTGGTGGAGAATATGATTAACCTTTTCATATTCTCCACCACCTCATTTCTAGTCTTGATAGCGTGAATCTGTCACATTAAAACACACCGCTACATTATTTCATTTTGTGTCTACACCCATGTTTGTTTAACACACACACCTCATATGCCACATTTTGAGGTATTTAGCAGAGTTATGAAGCCATAACATTGATCTAATTACCATATCATTTAGCACATTGATTAGGTCAATCACTAAACCGCCAATATCTTCCTTTATAATCTACTCAGAGATTTTATTTTGGTGTCCAGTCCTATGTTTTGCAACACAAGGCATCCATTTCAAATGGTTAGACATCTCTATAACAGCTATGGAAGCATGACATTGACCTAATCAGCATATTAATTAGGTCAAACCGCCGCGATATTTTCTCAAAAATTCACATGGAGAATTCATTTTAGTGTCTACATACATTGTTGCCGATACAAAAGAATGAATATAATATGGTTCGCTATCTGGATCCTCATGGCGTATATATTCAATTTCAACCATGGAACTTTACAGGAGTCACTATTTCTAGGTTAACCTACAGAGCTAATGGGGGTGGCTAGTAGACTATTATTCATTAATTTAAAAAAAATCTCGAAACATAATTGTACACAGTATGCTACCACGCAGTGTATTCATTAATTTATAAAAAAGTCACGAAACACAATTTTGCACAGTATATCACAACGCAGTGTGCTACAACAGCATTCTTCATATTCCTGTATTTAATCACACTCACTCCAGTCGGTTCATTCTTCTTATATATTAATACTTTCATTCGGCGTAGCTTCAGGGCGAAGCTTTGTAATTCTATGAGGTTGTATTATTCAGGCCTCTCTTCATCCTGGTGCCGTGAAGCCGGAAGTATTCAGAGAGCCCTGTCCAATATCCGGTCACCAGGCAGACTGAACCGGAAGTTACTTTGTCACCAGATATATGAGAAAGGCAACTCAAATTAAGCTGGTGTAATCGACAAATCAGCCCTTAGCAGCCAAAAGGTGTATTTACAAATCAGCCCTTATCAGCCAGAAGGTGTATTGATAAATCAGCCTTTAGCAGCCAGAAGGTGTATGAAAAATCAGCCCTTAGCAGCCAGAAGGTGTATGATAAATCAGCCTTTAGCAGCCAGAAGGTGTATTGACAAATCAGCCTTTAGAAGCCAGAAGGTGTATGGACAAATCAGCCCTTATCAGCCAGAAGGTGTATGGACAAATCAGTCCTTAGCAGCCAGAAGGTGTATGGATAAATCAGCCCTTAGCAGCCAGAAGGTGTATGAATAAATCAGCCCTTAGCAGCCAGAAGGTGTGTCGACAAAACAGCCCTTATCAGCCAGAAGGTGTATGGACAAATCAGCCTTTAGCAGCCAGAAGGTATATGGACAAATCAGCCTTTAGCAGCCAGAAGGTGTATGGACAAATCAGCCTTTAGCAGCCAGAAGGTATATGGACAAATCGGCCCTTATCAGCCAGAAGGTGTATGGACAAATCAGCCCTTAGCAGTCAGAAGGTGTATGACAAATCAGCCCTTATCAGCCAGAAGGTGTATGGAAAAATCAGCCCTTAGCAGCTATGAGGTGTATGAGAAATCAGCCTTTAGCAGCCAGAAGGTGTATGGACAAATCAGCCCTTAGCAGCCAGAAGGTGTGTGGACAAATCAGCCCTTAGCAGCCAGAAGGTGTATGGATAAATCAGCCCTTATCAGTCAGAAGGTGTATGATAAATCAGCCCTTAGCAGCCAGAAGGTGTATGATAAATCAGCCCTTATCAGCCAGAAGGTGTATGGACAAATCAGCCCTTATCAGCCAGAAGGTGTATGGACAAATCAGCCCTTAGCAGCCAGAAGGTGTATGGACAAATCGGCCCTTAGCAGCCAGATGGTGTGTGGACAAATCAGCCCTTAGCAGCCAGATGGTGTGTGGACAAATCAGCCCTTATCAGCCAGAAGGTGTATGGACAAATCAGCCCTTATCAGCCAGAAGGTGTATGATAAATCAGCGCTTAGCAGTCAGAAGGTGTATGAACAAATCAGCCCTTAGCAGCCAAAGGGTGTATTGATAAATCAGCCTTTGGCAGCCGAAGGGTCGTATGTCATATATGAGTCACACATACAACTCTCTGAAGGACTGCGGCATCTCAAGTGTTTGTAATCACAGAAAACACGAGACACGAGACATTGACCCAAGGTTTGCGGTGGGACCAACAATGAACCAGTGTCATTTTCTGTTGTTTACTGGGTATAGTTTTTTTTAACGGTTGTATGTATTTGTAACCCAATGTCACTGAAAAAAAGCAAATTAGTGTGTCAAAGATCCTTAATTAATAAAATAATTCAGTTTGGACGATGTCTATTTTTTATCAATGGGAATTTGATTCGTCATTGGAAACAGGAAACTGCGTCAGCAATTCTAGGTTCAGATGAAAAGTGAAAAATACTGATAACGACTGACGAAACGTAGCACACAAAATGTACAACAAATAAAGACAAAATATAAGATCCAATAAATATGATTTCATAGAATATTGGTCAACAACGCAGATCGATGTGAGAACAATGCTCAACTGGTCCCGTATTCCCGTACAAGTTACGAAATATCGTAGGCTTTTATTGGTTGAGATGGCCATCTCGACCAATCAGAAGCCTACGATATGTCGTAACTTGTACGGGAAAACTGATCCTGGTGACTATTTATAAAAATAACATTTATTGATCATTCAACGAAATGTGTGGGCCTAATACTAATTGCTCTGGTTCCGCCGTCACTATTCATATTTTGACTCATATATGCATAACGCTCCTGCCCGTTCTGGAAATTTCATGAAACGGGATAACTGTCAGACCTTTCACGAGTCTCGATATTTTTCACATAAAGAATTGGCCTGGCTTTCCAGGCAAATACCCAAAATCATACTCAGACTCATTTATGTGATTTGATACAATAGTTGCTTAAATCATACAAAAAACAAAACGAAATTAAGAATCGAAAATCAGGAGACTTCTACATAAACTTAAGATCACCAGCGCAGAAGAGAGAATTAAGACTTGAATATTCACATGATTATGTATATTGACCTACACAGTGTACTGATCTATCAAAGCATTTAATTAATTAATTTGATCAAATCTATGGTGAAATCATGTCATCCTCCATTAGGAGGTTGTACATGTAGCGCCTTCATCAAATACTGAACACTATTTACTGATTGGTCAGTCCATCATCACCACATCTCGTATCTGTCTACAGAGAGAGACTGCACTATGTAAATCAAGGGCGCGTGTTGTTGGTGTGTCCACAGCAAACACTCACCCAATGATGGGTCAATGTTGGGCCAGCGTCGTAGACGGTGGCCCAAGATTGAACCGACATTGGATTGGATTGTGTTTAGGCCAATATCTTTTTCCTCTATTTTTTGGAAGGGAAAAATCTAAACTGTAGGGCGGGCTGGCGGAAAAAATAACATATGAGAAAAAACAAGCAATTTCTGTGCAGTATAATCTATCACAATAATGAGCATGAGGTCTTTCTTTGAAAGAAGTACTAAAATGTTTTAGAAAAATCAAGTAATTTCCTCACATAAATTAAAAACAAAGTTTAAGGGGGAAATATTTTCTGTTTATCCTGACGTCTTCAAAGGCTTTTGGTTTGCAGTGCTGTTGATGGTGCTGTGATTAAACTTATTCGCACAGAGTATTCAGTATTATGTAATAGCACATCATAGTCTTGACCACTGATTATTTCTTAGTCACAATATTACAATCACATTACTCTGGTCTTATACATCAGCTTACAATTTTTATTTTGCTAACACTCCAAGACAGTACTGCGAAGTCTCTTACAACAGTTAGTTATGAACATAGTTATGATTAGCCGTGTCGTCCTCTCCCCCCTGGAGCTAAATTATGCTAATGTAATTATAAATAATTGCTGTGTCCTTTTAAGCTGAGTGTATTTAATTATCACAGCTATAATTATCTATGCGGTTTAATGTCACTGGCAGACCATTATATGTATCGAGGGCTTTTCACTGCACAATGCGACGACGCAGCTATATTCGTGCAGCTCATGGCGACGTTCAATGGCGGATCCAGGATATAAAAAAGGAGGTGGCGCACGGGGTTCTATACACTGAGTTATCAGTGAGTGTCTGAATTAGAGAGAGAGACACTGGTGACACGAGTGAAGGGGTTCTGGGGCTCGCCCACGGGATTTTTTTGACCAATTTAGGGGACTTTGTAAAGAAATTGTGGCAAAAAGGGGTTGGCGTGGGCCCCTTCCCCCCCCCCCTCTGGATCCGCGCCCGACGGTAACCATTACAGCGCTTAAATATTTTTCAATTTGAAATCACCACAAATGTCTTAGTTAGCTCTCTCCGTTTTATCTGAATACCTATGTTATGGGTGTACGGACATTATAACATTTGTAATTTTTTCAATGCGGGGACCGTCTTTAGACGTCTTAATCTGACGTCTGTAGACGTCAGATTAAGACGTCTAAAGACGGTCTTAAGTCGGGGTTAAGTATGGATCTATTATAAATCCAGATATTAATGCACATCAGACTAATAGAGCCTGATCCTTAATTGATAATCCATCCAGCTTTGACTGGTGTGTATTACTGTATCTATCAATGTTTGGAAAATTATGATGTCAGACAGGACCCTCGTCTACATTGAGATTGATTTATTGTTGGGCCAGCGTCGTAGACAATTATATCAACATTGTAAACATCCCTTCATCAGCAGATTGTATATTTAGCTGCACTTCTCTTGATCAGCCGAGTCGCTATATTTATTAACCTTTTCAGGCCGTGGCCGACTATAGACAGATTTTGACGTCTAAATTCCCGCTGACAGAGTAATATATTTATAATGGCCGCAGACTCATAACATACGTATTCAAATAAAACGAGAGAGACTAGTCTAGCTAAGACATTTATAATTATTTCAAAGAAAAAAAGCACCTTCAGTCCCTATCGTTTATATAACATATCTATGTCAGCGTTGTAAAGATTGAAAGCTGTCTCAATAATATTATCTCCATATCACGTATCACATCACATGCACTCTGACGCATCACACGATTCATTTATTATATATCCTGCTCTCAAACATAATCATGGCTCTGATTTTACTCAAATGTTTTATTTTTATATTTAAGTCGACATTGTACCACAAAGCACAGCTTTCTCGTTGATATGGTCTAAGCTGCATTAAACAATCAGAACAGCTACGCTTAGAGCTGTAGGTTGGTATAAACATGGAACGAAATGAATGTGGTTTCAGGCCACATGTGTGCACATATGGGCTAAACTGGGCCAGGAGAACCGCCTGAGCATGGCGAGATGAATGAGATGACCCTGCCATCCAGACACAGGATTTGAAATTCGAACACTGACGGTGTGAGACTGAGCTCGACCATGGAGATTCCCCACACTATTGAATCTTTACGGGTGAGCAGGGAACAAAAACTTTGTTTCTTTGAAACTTGAATGCCAGAGCGG
Source organism: Flabesymbios commensalis (assembly GCA_964017125.1). Lineage (NCBI taxonomy): Eukaryota > Metazoa > Annelida > Polychaeta > Terebellida > Flabelligeridae > Flabesymbios > Flabesymbios commensalis. The sequence continues at coordinate 5,477,733 of OZ024908.1, forward strand.
GGCTCAAACACGTGATCACTGATTTTCCAATCAGGCAGCTTTTTACCACTGTACCATGGCCCGCATTCTGTGGTTCGCGATAGCGAGATACAAGTTCGACTAGGTGAAATTTTAAACAAGATAGTTTAGCGGGAAAATGTTTAAAAGAGAACCGTCGTCAGAGCAGAAAAAATGTAATTGTCCATTTAGGATCACATTTCACATTGTGTTGAAGATAACAAATTGTCAACAGAAAACAAAATCAGTTTTTATCATTATCCACCCGTTTGTTCTGCTGCCGTTACCAAGTGATGACGCCTCTGTTACCATAGTAACCAGACAGGACAGTCATTTCTTTCTGGGAAATTGCCAGTTATAAATAATGGTTCTTTCTGATGAAGGCTCAATGTTATAAAATAGATTTAAGAGGCCTAATCCAAAAAAAGTAATCAAGTCTCCCTTAACTATACAGTGACAACGTGGCTCGTGACGTCACATATAACATTTGTAAAGCTGAATGTCAACATGACCTCTATCGCTGATCGTCACCGCGACCTCTTCAGCAGAATATTACTGTGACCTTTATAGTTATCTAGATGTCACACCTTGACATCTAGCTAACTCAATCTCAGAAAGTCACCGTGACCCCTACTGTAGAGGGCCTAATGATGCTGTGATCTCGATGGCAGAATTACACTGTGACATCTATTGCTGTAGCATAATGGCACACTGAGCTCTATAGCCAAATGTTACTGCGACGTTCATAGCTGATGCCGCCATGATTCGCTGGATATCAATGTGACCCTTAAAACTCAGTGTGGCCGTTACCTCTACAGCTGAGTGTCACCGTGACTTCTAGATAACTAACTGAATGTCAATGTGACCTTTAAAATTCAGTGTCACCGTGACCTCTATAGCTAAATATCACTGTGATCACTATTGACTTCTACAGCCGAATGTCATTCTGATCTCTAAGGCGTTCCTGAACTTATTTATGTATTTCAGATAATCAAATTATTTAAATTCACGTTTAGATCTGAAACGAAAACAAGTAAATGTAAATAGAATGCTTTGATACTCTAAATTCTCTCATGGTCACAATGCAAACCCTCTTAGTTACACACATACGAGGTCACGTATGGTGGACATCGTTATGCTGGGTTATTCCCCCATGGCTTCCAATAAGTGAACCTTACAAGATCTATGCTAGACAAACTCATTCGCGTATTTCAGTCTTATACAGCAGCTATTACTTGCGCAATATAGTAAAAACAGCTATTATATAATTCACAATAATTTTTGTTACTTTGATAATATATGCAACTCGATATTATGCTACATTTCAACTAACAATATTTCTGTTTTGAAAAATCATTTCATCAAAGCGCATGTTTGACGGCCTTCGGCTTCCAATCACAGGTTTTGGTGCTAAATAGATCAAAGTTAAAGGTTGGGAGCAAAGACACCAGGACACAGGTGGCTGTATGACTACTTGATGATGTCACGCCTGCGTGATGACGTCACGCGACACGTGAACCAGTTACCACCTGCGACACCCAGACGGACAGCGTGCGTACGGTACTCCTATTATCTGCCATCGATATCCCTGTAAGTATCCAAGCTCCAACATTGATTGACAAATCCATACGTCTCACATCACCTTCTGTCTGACGCCACCATCAGTCTTACGTCACGTGTATGACATCTATATGTCTATTGAATGAAGCTCATATTTCACACCGGACACTCTGTGTGATGAAGGATATTAACCCCTTCTGCGCTAGACATGAAGATAGTCGTTTTAAATCCGTTTTATTAGACGATTAAATCACTGATATTGCGAACGTAATGGGACTTTAAACTTCAAGATTTGCACATGTTTGGTCTTAAATAAAACAAATATGAGTAATTTTCAGCCACTTGAAGTTGTGGATCGCGGTATCGAGACACAACTTCAGGTGGGTGAAAATTGAAATTATTAAATCTAGCGTTTTACCGGTTAATGGCTCAAATCGCGGAGACGCCCTGATATTTAGGAATATTGATTCACACTCGACTGTAATTGAATTAGAGATGGGCGGCACCAAGTGGCCTGGAATTCAACCAGCGGAGACACAAATGGTATTGAAAAGTAGACTAATGGCGCATGTCAAATGTCACATGTGACAAGTGTCTCTCAAATGGTGATATATGTCATTCACATGCTGTTGTCATCCATGTGTCATTCACATGGTGACATGTGTCATTCACATGGTGACATGTGTCATTCACACAGTGACATGTGTCATTCACATGGTGACATGAGTCATTCACTTAGTAACATGTGTCATTCACATGGTGACATGTGTCATTCACATGGTGACATGTGTCATTCACATGGTGACATGTGTCATTCACATGGTGACATGTGTCATTCACATGGTGACATGTGTCATTCACATGGTGACATGTGTCATTTACATTGTGACAAGTGTCATTCACATGGTGACATGTGTCATTCACATGGTGACATGTGTCATTCACATGGTGACATGTGTCATTCACATAGTGATATGTGTTATTCACATGGTGACATGTGTCATTCACATGGTGACATGTGTCATTCACATGGTGACATGTGTCATTCACATGGTGACATGTGTCATTCACATAGTGACATGTGTCATTCACATGGTGACATGTGTCATTCACATGGTGACATGTGTCATTCACATGGTGACATGTGTCATTCACATAGTGATATGTGTCACTCACATGGTGACATGCGGCATTCACATGGTGACATGTGTCATTCACATGGTGACATGTGTCATTCACACAGAGACATGTGTCATTCACATAGTGACATGTGTCATTCACACAGAGACATGTGTCATTCACATGGTGACATGTGTCATTCACACAGAGGCATGTGTCATTCACAAAGAGACATGTGTCATTCACATAGTGACATGTGTCATTCACACAGAGACATGTGTCATTCACATAGTGACATGTGTCATTCACATGGTGACATGTGTCATTCACATGGTGACATGTGTCATTCACATGGTGACATGTGTCATTCACATAGTGACATGTGTCATTCACATGGTGACATGTGTCATTCACATGGTGACATGTGTCATTCACATGGTGACATGTGTCATTCACACAGCGACATGTGTCATTCACATAGTGACATGTGTCATTCACACAGAGACATGTGTCATTCACATGGTGACATGTGTCATTCACATGGTGACATGTGTCATTCACATGGTGACATGTGTCATTCACATGGTGACATGTGTCATTCACATAGTGACATGTGTCATTCACGTAGTGACATGTGTCATTCACATGGCGACATGTGTCATTCACACAGAGACATGTGTCATTCAGATGGTGACATGTGTCATTTACATAGTGACATGTGTCATTCACATGGTGACATGAGTCATTCACATGGTGACATGTGTCATTCACATGATGACATGTGTCATTCACATAGTGACATGTGTCATTCACGTGGTGACATGTGTCATTCACATAGTGACATGTGTCATTCACATAGTGACATGTGCCATTCACACAGAGACATGTGTCATTTACATGGTGACATGTGTCATTCACATGGTGACATGTGTCATTCACATGGTGACATGTGTCATTCACACGGTGACATGTGTCATTCACATAGTGACATGTGTCATTCACATGGTGATATGCGTCATTCACATAGTGACATGCGTCATTCACATAGTGACATGTGTCATCCACATGGTGACATGTGTCATTCACATGGTGACATGTGTCATTCACATGGTGACATGTGTCATTCACATGGTGACATGTGTCATTCACATGATGACATGTGTCATTCACATAGTGACATGTGTCATTCACGTGGTGACATGTGTCATTCACATGGTGACATGTGTCATTCACATAGTGACATGTGCCATTCACACAGAGACATGTGTCATTTACATGGTGACATGTGTCATTCACATGGTGACATGTGTCATTCACATGGTGACATGTGTCATTCACACGGTGACATGTGTCATTCACATAGTGACATGTGTCATTCACATGGTGATATGCGTCATTCACATAGTGACATGCGTCATTCACATAGTGACATGTGTCATCCACATGGTGACATGTGTCATCCACATGGTGACATGTGCCATTCACATAGTGACATGTGTCATTCACATAGAGACATGTGTCATTCACATGGTGACATGTGTCATTCACACAGAGACATGTGCCATTCACATAGTGACATGTGTCATTCACATGGTGACATGTGTCATTCACATGGTGACATGTGTCATTCACATGGTGACATGTGTCATTCACATAGTGACATGTGTCATTCACATGGTGACATGTGTCATTCACATGGTGACATGTGTCATTCACATGGTGACATGTGTCATTCACACAGCGACATGTGTCATTCACATAGTGACATGTGTCATTCACACAGAGACATGTGTCATTCACATGGTGACATGTGTCATTCACATGGTGACATGTGTCATTCACATGGTGACATGTGTCATTCACATGGTGACATGTGTCATTCACATAGTGACATGTGTCATTCACGTAGTGACATGTGTCATTCACATGGCGACATGTGTCATTCACACAGAGACATGTGTCATTCAGATGGTGACATGTGTCATTTACATAGTGACATGTGTCATTCACATGGTGACATGAGTCATTCACATGGTGACATGTGTCATTCACATGATGACATGTGTCATTCACATAGTGACATGTGTCATTCACGTGGTGACATGTGTCATTCACATAGTGACATGTGTCATTCACATAGTGACATGTGCCATTCACACAGAGACATGTGTCATTTACATGGTGACATGTGTCATTCACATGGTGACATGTGTCATTCACATGGTGACATGTGTCATTCACACGGTGACATGTGTCATTCACATAGTGACATGTGTCATTCACATGGTGATATGCGTCATTCACATAGTGACATGTGTCATCCACATGGTGACATGTGTCATTCACATGGTGACATGTGTCATTCACATGGTGACATGTGTCATTCACATGATGACATGTGTCATTCACATAGTGACATGTGTCATTCACGTGGTGACATGTGTCATTCACATGGTGACATGTGTCATTCACATAGTGACATGTGCCATTCACACAGAGACATGTGTCATTTACATGGTGACATGTGTCATTCACATGGTGACATGTGTCATTCACATAGTGACATGTGTCATTCACATGGTGATATGCGTCATTCACATAGTGACATGCGTCATTCACATAGTGACATGTGTCATCCACATGGTGACATGTGTCATCCACATGGTGACATGTGCCATTCACATAGTGACATGTGTCATTCACATAGAGACATGTGTCATTCACATGGTGACATGTGTCATTCATATGAGGATTTTTTAGTTTTAGTACGAGGAGCAACAAATTTATTTGAATTTGTGGAGCATGATATCTTGAGCATTTCGGCCGAACAAGCAGATCAGCCAAATTTGCAGGTTGGTTGTCTTTTAGGGTTTTGAAAGTTATTGTGTTTATTTTAAAATGAAGGCGAAACTTGACAGGAAGCCGATGTAATCGTTTTAGAATAAGAAGCGTCTTGGACTAAATCGTGGGGCATTGGTTACCACTATTGCAAGGCAGTTCTGAATGCTTTGTAATCTAGTGATATCCTTTTCTGGAATATTGTAAAAAAGTGAGTTTCAATAATCGAAATTACTACTGATCAGTGCCACTACAACATACTTTTCGGAATTCGACACACAGATATGATAGAAGAATGTCCTACATGTTCGGGATAGTGTTTTCGGAAATTCAGGCTGCTGTCAAATACTACACCAAGATTTTTAGCTGATACAGATGGATTTGTGTCTTGACCTAGAATTAAGCATGGCAAATTACTTAAGAATTGTTCTCGTGTCTTGCTGGGATTGACCTGCAACAAAATTGCAATTTCTCAAGAGATTCCTTAGCATTGGAAGCGTATAGGGAGGTGTAAATCAGAGTTTCATCGAGTTTCATCGGCATAAAGATGGTGATTTATGTCAAAAATTGGAGATAATAGCGCCGATAGTCCGTGGTACAGATGGCAAAAAAAAGGTTATTGGTACCAAATGGAGGTACCAAAAAAAATATTGCTTTCCGTTTAGCCATACATCTGAGGAGTATAAAATGGTATGATGGACCTCTGTAAGTAGTAGCTTAAGGTTAGAAAAATCACTTTGTTTATATGTACTATCGTATGATTTTGATGATTCTCTCGCGGTAAATTATGCCATTATTTCATGTAAGTGATGAGTATTAAAATGCCTGTGGGGGCATTTTAATGCCTAAATTCATGCAGTGGTCACTAAGAATACCAAACACACTTTGATTAAATTTAAATAAATTTTAATATGCGAAAATAACCCTTTAAGCACTGAAAAAAACCCCAGACGAAACAAGTGACATGGTACGATTTGACTAGAAAAATATTCAAAATCTTCACGAATAATCAATGGAGATTATATTCATCATATACACAGTTAAGTACTACAACAACAGTTACTATAAACACTATGACATCAAATCAAAAAAATGTATGAATATCATTTATACACAAAGGCATAGCTCACTGCAAACTGAATAAGGCAGTTATTAAGACACATTTTACAAGCCGATCACATGATAATATTTTTAGAGATATGTCAATGCAGAAATGCATGCACTCGCAACTGAGAATACACAAACAAATTAAGTAAACTTATTAAAGGTATTTTAATATGTGAAAATAACCCTTTGAGCACTAAAAAATAAAATCCACACAAATCAATTGAAATTATTCGATTTCACCAGGACATAAGCAATATCCTGATGAATAGGCCTAATCATTCCAGATACATTTAATATGCATCATACCCAGCAAACACGACACATCGACATAATGTTGTACCAATATTGGGCCGACGTCATAGACGGCGGGCCAACATTGTGTCGATGTGTCATGTTTGATGTGTATACATACAGTTACAGACTACAACAGAGTCATTATTAATACTTTCAAACTGTATGTGTGTCATTTATGCACAAACGCTTTAAGTGATTATATCTTAAGTGATGTACTAAAAATGTAGCTGATATAATAAAGTAAGCACAATGACTATTACAAATACCTGGTTTGGGACAGATAATGTCACATATTAAAGATAAATGACTAGCTGCAACTGATATGACACTTTTTGTCTAGAATTATACAAAAAAAAATTATATGTTCTATACAGATAGAGTAAAATTGACTAAATAATTTAGTCATGATTATATTTGATTATATATCAGTGATATTTAAAAAAAAATTAAAGCTGACATGTCATTTAAAAACATTAACTAACTGTTCTTCAAATACTTAGCTTGCAACAGAGATATAGTTCATACAAGCGATGACTGACCAGCTGCAAATTACAAGCAACACATCACTAGCTGCAGATGACGGTTTGACTAGGGAAATAAACATTTTAATAAGTAATTTGTTTAAGACTAGTTATTATATAAACAATTACATAATCATTTAATCATGTTAACGAAACAGTCACCATAAACAGCTATTACAATTACTGATAAAATCAATACTTAAAAAGAATCACAATCTTCCTCTTCATCAGAATCTTGTTTGCGATCTTCGTCTTCTTGAACATTGGATCAGTCTTTCAGAAAACATGCATCTGTACATTTCAGTCCAGTGCTTACACATTGGCAGGATGACCCTTTGTAATCCTGTTTGCAGTTACAGGACATAAAATTGTGGACAACATCCGGAGCTGGAGAGCCACTCATACATTGCACTGTCAAAACGCCATTGTCCACTGATCAACCATGCCCGTCTACGGGGTTTGGTACACGAGGAAACTTCTCCAAACAGTGTTGCCATATTGCTGCTTGGTAGTTGGCTCTTTTGATATGAAGACAGAGGCAGTCACTACAGAGTGGGAGCTCTCCAGAAGCTACAACTTCTTTTTTGCTCTAGATAACTTAGAGCATAGATCATCTACATCACAGGTTGTAGACCGCAAGGAGTAGAGACGGCAAGTGAATTCTTGTAGTATGTCAAAAAGATCGTCTGGAACAGTACATTGATGACCAAATCAGGCAAAAGCATCTTGGAATTTCTTGTTATCAATCAGTAGTTTCAATGTGGTAAGTTTTCCATGGTCAGAAAATGAACTTGCATGCCAATCAGTGAGTTGCATACCCCCTTTTTTACATCTATCAGTCTGATCCGTGACTTGCTGGACCTCTGTATGTAGATATTGAAATCGATGTCATTGCAATATCGCGGGCAGTGAAGCAAAATGTCAGTGTCATCAGCTACTAAAATAATTGATTTGTAACCCGAAGCATACTTGACATGCAAGATAATGCGAGTGTCGTCTTCTTCTTGGGAGGTTTTCAACTCTCCAACCTCTAGTGTGGCTTCATGCATGATTCTGAAACACTTTTCATCACATGTTAGATGTAAAACTTTTGAGCTTCTCGTATGCGTGACTGCCTCCAGTCAACAGCAACGTATTTGATAAGTTGTGTTTTGCTTGATTTTGAGGTCAAAATTCGTCTCCAGCTTTTTATTCCATGGGCAGGCAATATTTGAGTAAATTGTATGCCATCACTGTACCTTCTGCTCAGAATCTCTGCATCTTTTATTAACTGATCCTTATAAACATCAAATACAATGTGAACTCCTTGGTTAGAACCTGCTGCTTGTAGAACCAACGAGAATAAATGATCAGATACTCAACAATTGTACGATTCTCACCAGGTAGTTTGTGTATGAGTGACATTCCATCGATGATGGTTAGTGATGGCACTGAGACAGATTCTGTTGCAGACACCTTTTCTTCAAGTTTTTTTGCTAATATAGCCTTGTTATTAGTTTTTTCATAGTACCATCACTGTTGTCTAGAGACCATGGTATTTTTAATGCGAGTTGATTGAAGATCGTGGTGACTCAGCCTTGAGCTCTGCTGGTCAATAATGTTATGAAGTTGTCTCACACATGTGCTACAGTATTCTGCATTTAGGAAGTAGCGTTGCAGGTTTCAAGCTAAAGCCCTCAGTTCCACCAGGAGTTTGTATGTCCTTGTTCAGAGTCTCTTCATTTGTTTGATCAATTGGAACTTTCCCAAATGGCTTTGTGCTCTGACCTTTGAACTGATAGCCCTCCCTGTTAATATGAAAATGGATGATCTTTAGGTAGGCTTGTCATTTGAGCATAGTAGATGGGAAGATAACGTGCATAGTTTTGTCGATCATATGCGAAGCACCAATGGATCATACAGTGAATGGCGTTCAAATGCAGTTGCCAATTGCCCTCTGAGGCTCTCTCGATGCCCTGATCAGACCTAGAAGTATATCCACTATGTCAATATAAAGGGCGGGGGCCCTAGGGTAGTGGTTAGCACCGCTGCCTTTCACGCCAGAGTCCGGGGTTCGGTTCCCGGTCTCGGCGGTTTGAAAGAAACAAAATTGTTTCTTCCCCATCCACGTGTGAAAGTTAGTATTGTGGGGAGCCTCCGTGACCGAGAGGTAGCGTGCTCGGCCTCAGACCGCCAGGGCTTGAATTTCGAATCCTGTGTCTGGAGGACAGTGTCATCTCAATCATCTCACCATCCTCAGGAGGTTCTCCTGGCCCAGTTTAGCCTATATGTGCACAAAGGTGGCCTAAAGCCCGATTCATTTCATTTCATTTTATGTCAATATAAAACATCCAGAATGATGCTATTTGGCCACTTTGTGCTCTTAGTTTTTCAAAATATGTGTTGTACAGCATGAATATGCGAGCACAAGATTCGTTTTGGATCACTTTATTCAGTCGACTTTGACACAGGTCATCATATAGTTCCTTCATTTTTAAGACAACCTCGTTCATATATGGCAGGTCATCAGGGTGATTGCCCTCTAGCCATGAGTGGAATCCTTTCCACAAGATCCTCATTAGTGCTTCATATATTACTTTGTGAAGTCGAACATCGTGATTGTATTGTTTGCAATCTAGTACACTGCCAACTGATCCTTCTGCAATTATACCACATTAAATTGCTACATCACGCAAACATGCATTGCTGGAAGGTAGCCCACAGTGTCTTTTGAAACACTGATGTTGTTTCTTGTTAGAATAATGAATCCTCGCGATATTAAAAATGCTGAAATGTATCTTACCTGTACTATAGATAATTGTTTGGGATTATTTTTATTCATTCAACATTCAATTCACAGACCTTGGATTTAGGGCCTATAGGCCTACTTCTGTGTAAGGAATGAGTCGTGAAATATGTGCATAGCAATAATGGAAATAGAACATGTTCATTGAAAGCTACATACAAAGAAAACCTGTAAAAAAAGAACAAGAAAGAAACAAAATACAAATACAAAGGTGGTTAGACGCAGGCGCCGCTGATTATCACCTGCAAACCTAATTAATTTGCTCGGAAGGACAGACGGGCGGACGGACGACGGACTGACGGTGGACGGACGGACGAACAATGAGCAGACGGACAGGCAGATGGGCGGATGGAAAATCCGTCTACATGATGTTTCTGGTCGCAGGTAGGCTGACGAGGGATAAAACTGTGTCCAAACACCCTTTATTATAGATTTTTTTATACTTAACAGTGGCGAAAGTTGAAAAATAATAAAATCGCTATATTTTTTAAAAGCTACTCCTTTCAGATGTCCATCATACATTTTTGACATGCCCTAGGCATGTCTAAGAAGCTGTAAAAGTTTCGTTTGGTACCTCCGAGTGGTACCAACTTCTGGTCTGTATCACGGACTACGAGTGGTGTAGCGGATAGGGTAAAAAGCACTGGTCCCAACACAAAGCCATGTGGAACTCTATATGAGAGTGTGACTTTATCTGACAGAGTGTCTTAAATTTTTACGGATAGGTGCCTATTTTTCATATAAGGAAGATAAATTGAGCCTGCTCAGATATTCCCTATCAATCTGAAAGTCTAATTGTTACATGTGTTATTCTCATATTGACATGTATAATTTATATGGGGACATAGTATACATGAAACGGTAAAATATCACATTATAAACTAGAGGGCGACTGTGACTTTACAAGTAACAGTAAGTTTGGACAAATGTTTTATTTTTGTTAATTTTAATTTTCTCGGTCATTTTGAAATTACACAATTTCGTTTCGCGTTTTGGTTTTTAAAGTATTTTATTTTTGACGGGCTTATTCAATTTTGGTGTGTATTAACTCGCTATCACTTGTTGGCCCTGGCATATAAACCGAAACCTATTACGCTCACCCCCTCGTATGGCACTATGTCGCCCCTCCCGGATAAACCCACTAAGTGGTCAGTTACATCCGGGACTTCCGCACTATAATGACTACTGTCACGACACCTAGCGTGCTGACCAGTACTATATCCCTCATAGAGATCAATGCAGACGGAAGTGAAAGTGAAGGACGCTACCGGAACCGGAAAACCCACGTGATCAGCTTGTCTTCCATAAAACCCACAGCGGCAAACAAAAGAAGTTTACAATTCTGGATGAATGATTGAAATGGCCAGAAAGCCTATACCGCTCATTCTGTGAGACGAAAGTATCGCAGGTAAATTATTATCATCTTCATAAGAGCCGAGACAGGATGCGAGAAAGGGAGTGCGTTTTAGCCTTTGATAACAAACATCGACATCAGGAAAGATAGATATAAAATGCAGTCCCTACGCTGGTAGTAACAAGGCATATGCTGCATTCGATAGTTCCCGTGTATTGGCAACTCTCAGAGTGCAGACTAGAACATAGCATTTCCATGTGAAAATAGAAAAAAAATCCAGACGTTTAACCCTTTAGCAGCCAAAATATTCAATTATAATTTTTACCCGCTTAAAGTTGTGTCTCGCTGACGCGATGCACAACTTCAACTGAGTGAAAATTGTTCAGACTGGTTGATTTACATTTGTTCTTTAACATATTTAAAATGTGGTACTTAATGTGCTAATAAAAAATTAAAACCCTAAAATATGCGGCACCGGCGGTTAAAGGGTTAAGCAGCCTTTTTATGTTTTTTATTGATAAAGTATATCCTGATGCTTAAAAAAATATATAGGTCAATATACATTTATTTAACTTAAAGAATGCTGGGAGTCCCAAGCATATGGGCCATTATACATGTAAGTCTATGGCAGGGGAGTTATGTGTCGTGAGACGTTAATGCTTGTCTCTGAAAACCATTTTTCAGGATACTGCCAGGTATGGTCTTCAAACATGGTCGTATTCCGTGCAAGACGGTAATGCTCAATGGTTCAAGTTCTCGTATTTGAACACTTTCAGAACCATGGCGTATATATATGTCATTATCACCCTGAAAATATCTTATTTACATTTCAGTCAATTGAACGTGTGTCTCGCTACCACAACTTTAAGTCACGGATAAATAAATGGTAACTAGAACTGTGGTAACGACTGATAAATAGCGACTAGAGATGTGGTAATGACTGATTGTCGAAGCTGGATTAATGTAGATCGAAACTAGACAGTGAGTCAGTCTGAAACTGCAAACCTCCTCCGAAAATAGCCCCTAGAACACTGATGTCGACCACAGTATTCTAAACATTTTGCGTTTTATTGGCACCTGTAAAACCAGTTATTAAATGTGCTGTCAATTTTGAAAATTGATATATGTTGAGACTTAAATTTCCAAAATAACACACATTTTCAGTCACTTGAAGTTGTGGATCGCGGTAGCGAGACACAACTTCAAGTGACTGAAAATGTAAATTAAATAGGTCAGTGCTTTACGGGTTAATGAACATCATCCGGATCGTGGATACGTAGCGTAATCCGAATCACCCTAAAATGTGTTGGTTTGGTCATTGGCCCGAGACACACCTCAAACGTAAATCAGGATCATAGATCTGGAGCATAATGCGTATCATGCTCAAAATCTAATCCATTGTTCCTTGGTCCGGATCACACCTCATGCAAATCCGTGCAGTACGTGTTAAGTAATCAGACAAACGGACATAGGTGAGAGGGGCAGACATCCCAACCAACCAACAAGATGTAGCCTCTACACGTAGTCAGGATAATGAATGGCAACACAAACTCTTGTCTAACACTGGTTTGATGATGGTCCGCCGTCTACGACGCTGGACCAACATTAAAGCAGTACTGGCTCAACGTGTACATATTCGGTAGGATACTGAGCTATGGTAAAGACGCAGCTCTACATTACAGCCACACTACAGCCGCACAGTTCCGTTTAACCCTAATACAGCGCTGAAATATTTTTGTATATTGAATTTTTTTTATTTCAAATCATCAAAAAATTCTTAGTAAGCTCTTTCCGTTTCATTTGAATACCTATGTTATGGGTCTACCGCCATTATAAATATGTCTTCTCTTTCAGTACGGGTACCGACTTGAAACGTCAGATTCAGACATGTAAAGTCTCCGCGCTGAAGTTAACCATTGTCCTGCAGATTTAAAGCAATTCAAGTACAATTGAAAATTAAAAATATATTCTGCGATTCCCAGATTTGTCGCCGACGCTGATCCAATAATAACCCATGTTCTGCTGGGCCAGTATTTTTACGGTTTCAGCCATATTAGATCAATAGAAATATCACTCTCTTTGATAGATGCTGGTAGATGCTTAGTTAATCAAATAATTAAATAGTGTAGACGGCTATTGTTCATATATATTTGTCATTTGTTTAGAAATTGCGCTCTCAATTCCCTCTTCAAATAAAAAAATAAATAATAATAATGAGTAGCGAAAAAAAAGCGGGTGAACATTTAAATTATTTTATTTATCTCTTTGAGTGTTGACGTTGGGTCTCTATACCTTGAATACCCAACATAGCATATTAAATCATATCTACGTTTGGTGTGTTCTATGTTTCAAACAGGAGGCGTAGCCCATGTGTCTGCCACATGTTTGGCAGAGAATGATGGTCGTTTGATGTTCTACATGTTACACAGCCTATAATAAACCATGACAGTGTAAACAACTACATTTATCATGTGATCTGCTCTACCAACTCACGACACGCTGCAATGTTAAAACCTATGTTAGTTGCAGTCAACTTCCACCAGCGCTGGGTGTTTTTCGCTGATTTCTTAGTCAATTCTTGACCAATTACCTTGAAATTTTGCAAGCACTCTTTGCAAGTATTCCGGCGCTTATACTAAAAAAGTCGTGAAATTTTAAAAAAGTTATACCATTTGACATGTAGTAGAACTTCGAAATTAAAGCTAAATGAAATTAATGGGTTTGTAAATTGAAATTTACTACATGTCAAATGGTCTAACTTTTAAACTACATACAATTTATACGAACGTTGCCGCTAGACTAGACAAGAATGCTTGTCAAATTATTTCATGACAATCGGATGAACATTGTGTAAGTAATTAGCGAAAAGCATGCAACAAAAAAGTAACAGATTTAATGTGACTTTTACTTTAGTCTATAATCACAAATAAAAGCCATTGGTGTGTAGCTCTCAACATATAAAAGCCATTGGTGTGTAGCTCTCAACATTAAAAGCCATTGGTGTGTAGCTCTCAACATAAAAACCATTGATGTGTAGCTCTCAATATATAAAAGCCATTGGTGTGTAGCTCTCAACATATAAAAGTCATTGATGTGTAGCTCTCAACATATAAAAGTCATTGGTGTGTAGCTCTCAACATATAAAAGCCATTGATGTATAACTCTCAACATATAAAGCCATTGATGTATAGCTCTCAACATATAGAAGCCATTGATGTGTAGCTCTCAACATATACAAGCCATTGATGTGTAGCTCTCAACATATAAAAGCCATTGATGTGTAGCTCTCAGCATATAAAAGTCATTGATGTGTAGCTCTCAACATATAAAAGCCATTGATGTGTAGCTCTCAACATATAAAAGCCATTGATGTGTAGCTCTCAACATATAAAAGTCATTGGTGCGTGGCTCTCAACATATAAAAGCCATTGATGTGTAGTTCTCAACATATAAAAGCCATTGGTGTGTAGCTCTCAACATATAAGGCCATTGATGCGTAGCTCTCAAATTATAAAAGCCATTGGTGCGTATCTCTCAACATATAAAAGTCATTGGTACGAAGCTCTCAGCAAATAAAAGCCATGACAGACACGGCGATATGTCATACCAGCAGCGTCATAAACCATTAACGGAAACCGTTACACAAAAGCGGAGCTAGTACAATGTTTGCTAAAACGCTTGAAGTGGAGGATTTAAAACGGGAAAAAATAATTAAATGTATATTTTGTTTACTAGACTGAAATTACATTCAGGGAAAGAGCGTAAGATTTCTAAATGTAGATCATAATGTGTGAGTATGTGAACCGACTCCATTTATAATGTTCATATTTCAGTGACATATTGACAGACTCACTTCAAAATGTTCATATTTCACTCATTGCATGCCCACTAACTGTGCTTTAACATGATGGACAAACTAAATTTGTTGCCCGTATGGCCCATATTACAACAACACCTCACAGGGGTCTTCCGCGTAATCCGATGTGTATCCCCAGCTGTGTGGGCTGTGTTCCCAGGGAGCAGATCATAAAGCTCTGAATGATGAATAATTCACAAGGCAATCATTCCCCGCCATCAGAACAACTCATGAGAGGCGTTAAACTGAATAATACAACACTGAGAAAAACAATTTATTAACCCCGCCTCAATGTAGTGCGTTAGTGAGTGAGTGAGTGAGTGAGTGAGTGAGTGAGTGAGTGAGTGAGTGAGTGAGTGAGTGATTGATCGATTGATTGATTGATTGATTGATTGATTGATTGATTGATTGATTGATTGATTGATTGATTGATTGATTGATTGATTGATTGATTGATTGATTGATTGATTGATTGATTGATTGATTGATTGATTGATTAATTGATTGATTGATTGATTGATTGATTGATTGATTGATTGATTGATTGATTGATTGATTGATTGATTGATTGATTAATTAATTAATTAATTAATTAATTAATTATTTAATTAATTAATTAATTAATTAATTAATTAATTAATTAATTGATTGATTAATTGATTGATTGATAGATTAATTGATTGATTGATTGATTGTTTGATTGATTGATTGATTGATTGATTGATTAATTAATTAATTAATTAATTAATTAATTAATTGATTGATTGATTGATTGATTGATTGATTGATTGATTAATTGATTGATTGATTGATTGATTGATTGATTGATTGATTGATTGATTGATTGATTGATTGATTGATTGATTGATTGATTGATTGATTGATTGATTGATTGATTGATTGATTGATTGATTGATTGATTGATTGATTGATTGAAGCCATGTAGCACTATTCTTTTTTTTTTTGAAAAAGTTAGTTTCTGGTAACCTTAAAATGTTTTTTGTCCTTTTAGAATGACTTGGGCTTTACCTACCCAGTTTATAGATGAGCAAGCAGCTCGGATCAATGCTTTAAAGCACCCCTCACTCTATGGAATGGATAACTGTATGTGATTATCTGGCCAATGACCATGGCCTGGAAGTCCCTGCTACCCTAAGATTTTCTGAGCTTCTGTTTTCTATATCCGCTCTGGGAAATCATTGGAATATCGCCTGCGAAGTACCAGCAACAAGAAAAGCAGTTGCAAAATTGCTTGGCCAAATTACTGCTAAAATCGCTTGCATGGAAAGCGGGCCAAACTGATTTAACACGTACATGTCTGAAATACATTCTTCTCGGCGAAAAGAAATAATTGGTCAATGGTGTGAAAATTAGATCCCATATATTGGCCCATCTTCCCTGTGCAGAATGTCAACATTAAAGCCCTAACTGACTCCTATACCTATATTGGACTATGACTTGATAATTTGTATTAAAACACACCACTACTTTTTTCTGTCCGACCACTACATTATATGCCGGGAATGGAGACCAATTATCATGGTATGCCTATGGTATTATAATCGGTCAGGTGTGACCGAGCTGTTGATTATGAAGGATCCTCATTATTGGCGGATGTGTTTTAAGTCAGTTAAAACCCTCGATATTCTACATTCTTAGTAGCGAAAATGGCATTGGCCCTTTTAACAGCTGTAAAACTCGGGTATTAAAACTCGGGCATTATCCTATGCTTAAGACACACCACTACATTTTTTTCTTAGTCTGGCCACTACATTCTAAGCCGGGAATGGAGAGTTATTGCTGGTCAAGTAGAGATAAATTATTATGGTATGCCTATGGTGTTATAATCAGTCAGGTGTGACCGAGCTCTTGATTATAAAGGATCCTCATTATGCACGGATGTGTTTTAAGTCAGTTAAATCCCTCGGTGTTCTAAATTCTTAGCAGCGAAAAGGACCTTGGCCCCTTTAACAGCAGTAAAACTCGTCGGGCATTGTCCTATACGTAAAAAGGCTATTTTATCCGCTTGAGAAATCATGTTTAAAGCGCAGTAGCAATTGTTATTGACACAGAGAGGCCTGGGTGTTACCAATAGGGCTGAGGAGTTAACCCTTTAAACCCTCACAGCGCTAAAATGTTTTCTAAAAACCTTGGAGACTAAAGGGTTTTAGCAATTTGAAATCACAATAAATGTCGTAGTTAGCTCTTTCCGATTCATTCCCTCACGAAGCATTCAAGCATCCTTTTTCAACTCTGAAGAATGACCTAATTTTCCCGAACCAAGAGGGCTTAGAGCTCAAATTGTGATGTGATTGTTTTAATAATAACAATATATCAAGTCGGGAATTGCGACAGCAATTCGCGGCTTGTAGTGGATGAAGATGACACCGGTAAACCCAGGCTCGAAAGAGTTATCTGGATGGCCAGAGCGGGAATCTATCCAGTGCGTCATGCACACACCTGAGATTGGGAAGGATCGCTGTTTATTTAAGGACAGCTGATCCCGCGCCACTTCCGCTTCCGGTAGCGTCCGTCTTGCCAAGGAAAATACAATCAGATGTTCCTTGGTCTTGCAAAAATATCTTCTCGTACATCATCTTTCTATCATGGATGTAGCTTTGACCAGCTGACTAGATGGCGTCTTCCTACATGCCTGTCTGTCCTCCTGTCTGTTCGCCTGTCTGCCTGCATGACCACCTGTCTGCTTGGTTGCCTGTCTGGCTTCCTCTAAACCAACTTTGTACCTGACTGTCTGTCTGTTTGGCTATCTGTCTGCCTGCCTGTCTGCTTGCCGGTCTGCCTGTCTACTTTTCAGCCTGTTAGCTTCCTTTCCTTTAGGCCACCTGTCTGTCTGTCTGTCTGTCTGTCTGTCTGTCTGTCTGCCTGCCTGCCTGCCTGCCTGCCTGCCTGCCTGCCTGCCTGCCTGCCTGCCTGCCTGCCTGCCTGCCTGCCTGCCTGCCTGCCTGCCTGCCTGCCTGCCTGCCTGCCTGCCTGCCTGCCTGCTGGTCTTCTGATAGAGGGACGTAGCGCATTGGCAGAGTTTGCTTCTTTTCTAATCTTAGGACATTGTTAAGATGGTGTGTCCTTGGGCAAGGCATTTCGCCCTCCAATGCTTCACTTGACTCAGGTGAAAATGAGTACCTGGTAGGACAGAGATGGCAATGTGTACGATTAGTTCAATGCGCCGAAACGGCTGCAGGACTGTATGCTCTCCGTGGAATTGAAATGGCACACGAATGAACAGGTCCAGTGACCAGGGGATAAGATGTAAGCTCGGATGATAGGTCTTCAGACTTGATATCAGACTATAAACCTGCACCTTTACCTTTTACCTTTTACGTTAAAACAGTGGAGTTACGACATTTTGGTGGTACTTAATCGGTCTCTAGATAAGTCTGGTTGATGATATTGAAGGAAATCGTGGCTGAAAATATGCACCCAATTATCAAATAAAGTATAAGCAGAAATGATATTTTAACGTCTATCTCACTCTATTGTAAGTGAAGAAATGAGGATTTATTTTTTCCTATCCATCAGGTCATGTAGATTTTGGAAAGTAACAATAGTAAAAAAATATATAATCTTGCTGTAGTATCCCACTTTTAGGCGATAGTATGGATATTTTTGCTTTGTCCTAAAATTCACTTTCTAAAAATTACCATTTTTTCGCTAATGTTTTATGAGAACAGTACCAAAGTCTCCACCTTTGCGCACATATATGCTAAGCTGAGCGGTTACATTTAGTGTCTAGTGTTTTTAGTCAGTTGATTTATTTTAAGATTAAACAACTGTTAAAGTTCTCATCAATAAAGATACAATTGAATTTGACAGTTGATGCAGTTGGCATGTTTTAAATTCGACAAAATTGGTCGGCCAGTACCTTCAATTTTGAACCACTCTTCCAGTACCTGGTTTCAGCAATAGGATTGAGGGAGTCATTTGTAGCCAGTGCTGATGGGATAGTTCACCGCGTGCACCCGAGGGTCAAACACTACATCTATTATCTGTATTACCGCTGTATAACCCGCTAATCCTTACAGTGCGGGGATCGACTTCTGTCGTTAGCATCTGAGATTCAGACGACTAAAGTCCATCCCCGCACTGTAAGAGTAAACATATTTATAATGGTCGTAGACCCATAACATATGTATTCAAATGAATCGGAAAGAGCTAACTAAGACATTTATGATGTTTTTCCAATTGAAAAAACCCTTTGGTTTCCGTGGTTTATACAAAAATAATTCAGCGCCTTAAGGGTTAAAGCACGGGACACATTTTTATATAAACTATTGAGATCAAAGGAAATTATCATAAATGTCTTATAGTTAGCTGTTTCCGCTTTATTTGAATACATATGTTATTGATCTACGGCCATTATAAACAGTTTACTCAGTGCTGGGATGGAGTCGGTTTCCACAGTCCATTTTACGTGTACATATGTATTATCGTTGCAGAACCTTTTAACCTGGATTTAGCAGGTAGCTACAGTGCATCTTACGTTTATCTGCATTATCGCTGCAAGACCCGTGATGTGATAAGATATATATCCGTATTATCGCTGTAGTACCCGTTGACCAGGATTTACATGATTTGGCTGTTAGCCCTTACAGCGCGGGGATCAACTTTAGGAGTCAGGATCTGACGTCTGTAGACGTCAGATTCTGACGTCTAAAGTCGATCCATGCACTATAAGAGTCGATATATTAGTAATGGCCGTAGACCCATCAACATAGTTATTCAAAATAATCAGAATGAGATAACCAAGACATTTATAATGCTTTCAAAATGAAAAAACCCTCTTTGGTCTCCATGGTTTATACGAAAATATCTCAGCGCTTCAAGGGTTAACCTGGATTTACCACAGTACATCTTACAGGCCACATCTGGGATGTGATTAGATAATATAAATCAAAATGGACCAAGAAAACACGAAAGGTAGACCAAATGTTGTCCCAATTCTAGGCGATGGTCTTAAGCGATGGCCCAACATTGTATTAGCGTATTGTGTTTGCTTGTAGTAGTTTCTCCTTGAGCGTTTCACTTGTCAAACATCCAGAGGCAAGAGCAGGCTAATTACAAAAACCAGGCCAAATTACAATGTTGCAAAATTTACAATGTACACACGATATGGGAATAGTATTATCATTAAATTAAGTCAATGAGGAAGAACGAGAATCGATAGATTCGTAGATGTACACACAATATGGGGATAATATTATCATTAAATTATAAATCCGAATGTACGAGGCGCGCAGCGCCGAGGATATTCAGATCTACGAATTAGATCTACGAATTTATCGTAATTGAGTTCTTTCTTCGACTTAAAATACAGAAATAGGTGGGCTACATGTGCTCCAAGATTAATAGATAGATGAAATAGTCAAAAACATTAGGCCTGTAGTGAGATGGTAAAAGCTGCATAATAATCACTGTGCCCGCCCGGGCCAGTATGAAAAATAACAGAAGATTCGTAGAATCTACTGTTTTAACAATAGACTGACGTCACCGGTGTATTTTAATATATTCTAATATTTAGTGACTAAATCAGCTTGACATGTTTAACCCGTTCAACTCGGGGATCAACTGCAGACGTTAGAATCTGTGATATTGACAAAACTAAAACTAAATATACATTTTTAGGTAATGGCCGCAAAAATTTGCATGAAGATAGCACATGTGATATTTTAGAAGTATATTTCTTAGGGTGCACGAGAAGCCTGACTTCTCGGCATCTTCGCGACAACAAGGCTTGACATAGCGAGTCTGTGACCTTGGGAGTAGTGAGCATTGCGCGGGAAGATGGAGAAGTCTACTTTTCGACTAGACGATATGGTATCCCTAATAATACAACCACCCAGACACAGACACACTAAGGACCCTAATTATTCTGGTTTAGTGCGAAATGATATGCTTAGTTTGTAGCTGACCCACGCATGTCTAACACTCTGAATACGAGGTAACCATAACGACAACCCAGCAGACACGAGACGTTCGCCCAGAATTAAAACAACATTGGTTCAACGTATCCGCTAAGAAGACTAGCGATTGCAGTTCGGGTCTTGACCTGGAGAAGTATATGGTTTCTCCACGTACTAACGAGGCCGAATCTGCGGATATTAATGTTGATGCTGGTTGATCAATCTCTACCTTTCCTTATATGTCATACACATAGAAATTTATTGTACCTGCCAGCGGCACATGTTGTTCCCCTGAGCTAAGTTCAGCTCTTTCTACGTCATGGCCAGAGCTGAGCTAAAAGCATTAAAAAAGACGGTATCTGTGACGTCACTAGTTGTATCTGTGACGTCACTAGTTGTTTTGCCATCAGTTCAGCTCAGCTCTGGCCACTTCCTAGCCAACTTTCAAGGCTTCTGGCTCAAGTTCGAGGAGGTTTGAGAGTACTCTGCTGAGTGGAGTAAGATCCATTTAGTCCAACATACCGCAATGGCTGCAATGCTGCATAACAAGCTTGTCAATTAATACATACCTGTATGCCAACGTATATATAGTTGTACGAAATAAAAACCATGTTACTATTACTGGATAGTTACATAATAAATGTAAAATGCAGTTTAATAATTTCATTATTTGTCACACAAATTGTGAAAAAAAAATGTTGTGTCATATTTTTATAGGGCACATTGAAAAATCACATGTAGCTTTAAGTGATAGATGCTGGTAAATGCTTAGTTATCGCTCTCTTTGATAGATGCTGGTAAATGCTTAGTTATCGCTTTCTTTGATAGATGCTGGTAAATGCTTAGTTATCGCTCTCTTTGATAGATGCTGGTAGATGCTTAGTTATTACTCTCTTTGATAGATGCTGGTAAATGCTTAGTTATCACTCTCTTTGATAGATGCTGGTAAATGCTTAGTTATCGCTCTCTTTGATAGATGCTGGTAAATGCTTAGTTATCACTCTCTTTGATAGATGCTGGTAAATGCTTAGTTATCGCTCTCTTTGATAGATGCTGGTAAATGCTTAGTTATTGCTCTCTTTGATAGATGCTGGTAAATGCTTAGTTATCGCTCTCTTTGATAGATGCTGGTAAATGCTTAGTTATCGCTCTCTTTGATAGATGCTGGTAAATGCTTAGTTATCGCTTTCTTTGATAGATGCTGGTAGATGCTTAGTTATCACTCTCTTTGATAGATGCTGGTAAATGCTTAGTTATCACTCTCTTTGATAGATGCTGGTAAATGCTTAGTTATCACTCTCTTTGATAGATGCTGGTAGATGCTTAGTTATCACTCTCTTTGATAGATGCTTGTAGATGCTTAGTTATCACTCTCTTTGATAGATGCTGGTAAATGCTTAGTTATCACTCTCTTTGATAGATGCTGGTAGATGCTTAGTTATCACTCTTTTTGATAGATGCTGGTAAATGCTTAGTTATCGCTCTTTTTGATAGATGCTGGTAAATGCTTAGTTATCGCTCTCTTTGATAGATGCTGGTAAATGCTTAGTTATCGCTCTCTTTGATAGATGCTGGTAAATGCTTAGTTATCGCTCTCTTTGATAGATTCTGGTAAATGCTTAGTTATCGCTCTCTTTGATAGATGCTGGTAAATGCTTAGTTATCGCTCTCTTTGGTAGATGCTGGTAAATGCTTAGTTATCGCTCTCTTTGATAGATGCTGGTAAATGCTTAGTTATCGCTCTCTTTGATAGATGCTGGTAGATGCTTAGTTATCGCTATCTTTGATAGATGCTGGTAAATGCTTAGTTATCACTCTCTTTGATAGATGCTGGTAAATGCTTAGTTATCACTCTCTTTGATAGATGCTGGTAAATGCTTAGTTATCACTCTCTTTGATAGATGCTGGTAAATGCTTAGTTATCGCTCTCTTTGATAGATGCTGGTAAATGCTTAGTTATCGCTCTCTTTGATAGATGCTGGTAAATGCTTAGTTATCGCTCTCTTTGATAGATTCTGGTAAATGCTTAGTTATCACTCTCTTTGATAGATGCTGGTAAATGCTTAGTTATCACTCTCTTTGATAGATGCTGGTAAATGCTTAGTTATCACTCTCTTTGATAGATGCTGGTAAATGCTTAGTTATCACTCTTTTTGATAGATGCTGGTAAATGCTTAGTTATCGCTCTTTTTGATAGATGCTGGTAAATGCTTAGTTATCGCTCTCTTTGATAGATGCTGGTAAATGCTTAGTTATCGCTCTCTTTGATAGATGCTGGTAAATGCTTAGTTATCGCTCTCTTTGATAGATTCTGGTAAATGCTTAGTTATCGCTCTCTTTGATAGATGCTGGTAAATGCTTAGTTATCGCTCTCTTTGATAGATGCTGGTAAATGCTTAGTTATCACTCTCTTTGATAGATGCTGGTAAATGCTTAGTTATCGCTCTCTTTGATAGATGCTGGTAAATGCTTAGTTATCACTCTCTTTGATAGATGCTGGTAAATGCTTAGTTATCGCTCTCTTTGATAGATGCTGGTAAATGCTTAGTTATCACTCTCTTT
>OZ024908.1:5506643-5556643 GCA_964017125.1 Flabesymbios commensalis
TTTCAACTCTAAAGAATGACCTAATTTTCTCGAACCAAGAGGGCTTATAGCTCAAATTGTGATGTGATTGTTTTAATAATAACAATATATCAAGTCGGGAATTGTGGATGAAGATGACACCGGTAAACCCAGGCTCAAAAGAGTTATCTGGATGGCCAGAGCGGGAATCACTCCAGTGCGTTATGCACACACCTGAGATTGTGAAGGATCGCTGTTTATTTAAGGACAGCTGATCCCGCTCCACTTCCGCTTCCGGTAGCGTCCGTCTTGCCAAGGAGAATACAATCAGATTTTCCTTGGTCTTGCAGGAATATCTCCTCGTACATCATCTTTCTATCACGGATGTAGCTTTGACCAGCTCACTAGATAGCGTGACAGTAGCCATGGGCGACACTAGAGCACGGAAGTACCGGAACTGCCTGGTCATTTAGCGGACTAAGCCGGAACGGCTGAAAGGAATGCATTGTAAAAAGACAAACGAACCTGCTTGTGTGCCTCCTTGTCAGCTCACGAGCCTGTCTGCGTGCCTGCCTGTCTACCTTCCTGCCTGCCTGTCTGTCTGTCTTCCTGTCTGCTTGCCTGTCTGCCTGCATGTCCACCTGTCTGCTTGGTTGCCTGTCTGGCTTCCTCTATACCACCTTTGTACCTGCCTGCCTCTCTGTTTGTGTATCTGTCTGCCTGCCTGTCTGCTTGCCGGTCTGCCTGTCTGCTTTTCTGCCTGTCTAGCTTCCTTTTCTGTAGGCCACCTGCCTGCCTGCCTGCCTGCCTGCCTGCCTGCCTGCCTGCCTGCCTGCCTGCCTGCCTGCCTGCCTGCCTGCCTGCCTGCCTGCCTGCCTGCCTGCCTGATGGAGGGACGTAGCGCATTGGCAGAGTTTGCTTCTTTTCTACAGTGGAGTTACGACATTTTGGCGGTACTTAATCGGTCTCTACATAAGTCTGGTTGATGATATTGAAGGAAATCGTGGCGTAGATTTATTATAAAATAAAACTTTTCATCTAAACAATAAAGATACAATTTTATTCACAGTTGATGCAATAGGCAATTTTTAAATTCGACAATATTAAAACTGTGTGTTCGGCCAGTATCTTTAATTTTGAACCACTCCACCAGTGCTGGTTTCAGCATTAGAAGTCATTTGTAGCCAGTGCTGATGGAATAGGTCACCTCGTGCACCCGACGTTCATACACTACATCTACTATCTGTAATACAGCCGTATAACCTGCTAACCCTTAACCATTACAGCGCGGGGATCGACTTTAGACGTCAGAATCTGACGTCTGTAGACGTCAGATTAAGACGACTAAAGCCGATCCCTGCACTGTATGAGTAAACATATTTATAATGGTCGTAGACCCATAACATATGTATTCAAATGAATCGGAAAGAGCTAACTGAGACATTTATGATGATTTCAAATTGAAAAAACACTCTGGTCTCCGTGGATTATACAAAAATAATTCAGCGCCTCAAGGGTTAAAGCACCGACAAATTTTTATATAAACTATTGAGACCAAAGGAAATCATCATAAATGTCTTAGTTAGCTGTTTCCGTTTTATTTGAATACATATGTTATTGATCTACGGCCATTATAAACAGTTTACTCAGTGCTGGGGTGGAGCCGCTTTCCACAGTCCATTTTACGTGTACATATGTATTATCTCTGCAGAAACTTTTAACCTGGATTTAGCAGGTAGCTACAGTGCATCTTACGTTTATCTGCATTATCGCTACAAAACCCGTTAACCTGGATCTTACACTTACAGGCGGTATCTGGTATGTGATAAGATATATATCCGTATTATCGCCGTCGTACCCGTTGACCAGGATTTACATGATTTAGCTGTTAACCTTTACAGCGCGGGGATCAACTTTAGGCGTCAGAATCTGAGGTCTGTAGACGTCAGATTCTGACGCCTAAAGTCGATCCATGCACTGTAAGAGTTGACATATTAGTAATGGCTGTAGACCCATGAACATAGGTATTCAAATGAACCAGAAAGAGCTAACCAAGACATTTATGATGATTTAAAAATAAAACAATCTCTTTTGTCTCCATGGTTTATACGAAAAAATCTCAGCGTTTCAAGGGTTAACCTGGAGTTACCACAGTAGATCTTACGTTTACAGGCCGCAGCTGTGATGTGATTAGATAATATAAATCAAAATGGACCAAGAAAACACGAAAGGTAGACCAAATGTTGTCCCAGTTCTAGGCCATAGTCGTACGCGATGGCCCAACATTGATACAGCATTGTATTAGCGTCTTGCGTTTACTTGTAGAGGTTTCTCCTTGAGCGTTTCACTTGTCAAACATCCAGAGGCAAGAGCAGGCCAATTACAAAACCCAGGCCAAAAGGTGCAATTACAATGTACACACGATATGGGGATAATATTATCATTAAATTAAGTCAATGAGAAAGAACGAGAATTGATTCGTAGATCTGAATGTACGAGGCGCACCATGTTGTGTTTTCCAGACAGACCGCAACCCTTTCACTACTAAATTAGCAAGTTAAATCACTATTATTGGGAACGAAATTTGCCTTTGAACATCAAAATTTTAGGTATCGAGTTAAACAACTATGAGTAATTTTCAGTCATTTAAAGTTGTGGGTCCCGGTAGCGAGACACAACTTCATATCGGTACAAAATTAATACCATCCTGTAGAGACTTCAGTTGTATTTTTTCTCACTCTACAGGGAACTACACCTGTCAATGACGGGATGCGGGATAGGGGATAACAGAAAAGGTTTGCAGGGCGGGGCAGTAGAAGCCTGGAGGACAGAGCGAGGAATCCTGGTGTGATGCGGATATGAGAGACTTAATTATATCACTGGTGTCGTAGCCTTAGGTCAGGGATTATATGCAAAAACAAGCAGCAGTAACTGATTACTTAAAAAGTGAGCAGTTACTACTGCTCGCCTTTGTACAGAATGACAGTAGGAGCCTATTGGGCAAAGCTGGAAAACCTGTCTGTTGCGGATATGTGATACTTTAATATTATTTAAAATACACAGGTGACGTAATTTGTCCAATTATTCAATAACAGTTACTTATCTCTGTTTTTTTATTGTGCGGGAAACAGATATCATGTACTGTATCATTAACACCTATATTTAATATAATTATAATAAATACATATCCTCTACACATGTATTTATATTATTATATCATGCACTGTATCACTTAATGCATACTGTTCAATTCAATGACGTAAATGTCTGACTTGACTGACAGTCGTCGATAAATATCTATCTAATATATACAACAAATTGACAGCTTAGGTTATCTTAATTTATGTAAAATCAATGAACGAACCTTATTCATCGGACTAGTGCTGTATTTTCCCATATCGCACTCGAATGAGCACCGTTTGCATAGCATATAGTGTATTATTGCAATATGTTTAATTCTAGAGCTTAAAATGCTAAAAGATCCATCAATTAGGGCTCTCAGCCAATCCCAGGTGGCATTACATCATTCAATCCCAGACAGCCTCACAACACCGAATTCAGATGAAAGCGAGGCTGAGTAGTTGAATGGGGAGGAAGGTGATTCATCAATGTTAGAGGCTAATTGGTAGTCCGTTTTCAGCAGGCGGAAATACGATATGGAGCATGACAATCATGTATTAACAAAGGTTCATGATATGTTCTTGAAAAGACACAATCCATTTTATCTGCGTTTCTAAAAAATGGGGTTAAACATTAAAGCGCTAATTCAAATAATGTAAATTTGCTACCATTTTCACTACCGCGACCCATAACCTAATGTGAAGGTTTCTCATATGTGTTCAATTTGAAACCAAACATTTACAAAATGTAGATGTTTAACCCTCCCATGAATGAAGATGACTTGAGGTGGGTGAAAAATTAAAGAAAATACTGGAAAAAACGTTTCATGGATATTTTCATTCTAAAACCCTTGGTTGTAGGAGAATTAGGTCCGTTTTTCAGGGATGTAAAATGATATTTTAATGCATCGTGAGGGCTTAAAAGGGTGAACACTGTGGATCTTTAATGTCAAATAAATGTGATTCAACCTTCTAATACCAATTATGTATAGCATATTTCTATTTAATTTTACTTTTAAGTGTAATTTTAAGTGTAATTACCATGTATATAAATTGTATCCTGGATGTCGAACTTAGTTAAGGTGCTGGTCACCTGTATTCGACATCCTGATGTACACAATTTTATTTACAATTGCTTATTTGTACTATTATTGTATATATTTGTGTATATAAAGCCTAATAAATAAATAAATGAAAAAAACAGATTAAACTTGTTGAAAAACGAGTATAGTCGTGCTCAGCGATGTAAGAGTTATTGTCGACTAAATTAATGTTAGAATGTAAAATGTAATCCGTCAAAATAAGGTCGTTCTTAGCTTTCCTGTTGTTTATTACACTCGCCACTTTGTAATTTATGGAGCAATTTACACATTAAAGCGAACAAAAATGAAAAGAAGCTGAGTGCTAGATATAATCAGGTAAGAATGAGAATTAGCTGAGTATCAGAAGAAATAAGCAATAATGAGCTTGGAACACAGCACTGTCAAATGAAAACAAAAAAAAGCAGACTCCGTTTGTGACATTGTTTGCTTCCAGATTATCACTAAACCTGGGCTGTGAGGGGGGTGTAGTTTGTAACGCTCATTCACTGTATCCGACTTTAGTTTGCTGGGCATGAAATCCGAATGATTTGTGATACTAGTTGTAAGTTTTCGTTACGTTTCTACATGTATGTTGTTAGACAATACTCTTTGCTCAGATGTACGGTCTTTCTTCAGTCGTGAATACTAAAAAAAATATCAAATCGTGACCTCACATTGAGCTGGATTAGGCAACTTTCAAGGCTTCTGGCTCAAGCTTGAGGAGGTTTGAGGGTACTCCGCTGAGTGGAGTAAGATCCAATTAGTCCAACATACCGCAATGGCTGCAATGCTGCATAACAAGCTTGTCAATTAATATATACCTGTAGGCCTACGTATACATAGTCGTAGAAAAAAAAACATGTTACTATTACTGGATAGTTACATAATGAATGTAAAATGCAGTTTAATAATTTCAGTATTTGTCACACAAATTGTGAAAAAAAATGTTGTGTCGTATTTTCATAGGGCAAATTGAAAAATCACATGTAGCTTTAGATGTATATAAAGATCACGCTTAGCAAGATACATAAGTGATTCGCTAGCTATAATCGAACTTATAATAGCCTCCAGGGATTTTGCCAATCTGGAATACCTGCAGAAAAAGCTTCTCGTGACGAAGCTTATTTACTCGTGGTAGCTTCTGGCAACACAATTATCGTTTTCCCCCTGCTGGCTGCACGAGTCCTAAAACAATATCAGATGAGTTTTCTAGTTATCCATCCATACCTGAATATGCTCTATACGCGCATGTATCATTCACATGCCGCCATAGCTCTATTACCATCCATACCTTTACATGATATCATCAATGGACCAAAAACAGCTGCGTGGTAAACGTTGATGCATATAGATCTTCTTCATATATACATACCATGATTTATGTTAATTTCCTTGCGTTAAAACTATTTTTGATAATTGCCTTGGTAATTACCTTCATTGCGTTCGATGGTTCACGTGATAAATGTTGAAATAGACACTTGTAAATATAGTTATGTATATAGCTATATATATAAATATATTAGGATGTCGCACGTGTAAAGTAGGTCCCCGCATTGAAGTAGAAAATAAAGTGGAAAATAAAGTAAAAAATAACACTTTTTTATATTTTATTCCGAACATACCTGTTGTTGTGTTAAGCAGCTAGCACAAGCACTTTGGTAGATGTATTGCCTCCTGCATAAAATATGACCTACTTTATGAGGAACGGAAGTGCTCCCATAAACAAATCTACGTCATCTCCGTTTGAGAAAAACGTCAGTCGCTGCAGTTCAGCAGATCCATTTATAGTTGTCATCATTCGGCAGGGCAGATGCTTGTAGCGGACATAGCAATAAATTATTCGTGCACAGTTAAGCAAATAAGAACATAAGAAATTTACATTGTCCTACTAGAGCAGTATGTATAGAAAATGAAATGAAATGAAATGAATCGGGCTTTAGGCCACTTTTGTGCACATAAAGGCTAAACTGGGCCAGGAGAACCTCCTGAGGATGGTGAGATGATTGAGATGACACTGTCCTCCAGACACAGGGTTCGAAATTCGAGCCCTGGCGGTCTGAGGCCGAGCACGCTACCTCTCGGTCACGGAGGCTCCCCACAATACTAACTTTCACACGTGGATGGGGAAGAAACAATTTTTGTTTCTTTCAAACCGCGAGACCGGGAACCGAGCCCCGGACTCTGGCGTGAAAGGCAGCGGTGCTAACCACTACCCTAGGGCCCCCGCCCAGTATGTATAGAATATCACTGAAAATGCTAAAATTCTTATATCAGTTCCTCAAATAATTCAATTTGCGATATATATTTGAATCTAATTATTAAATCCGGCTTCAAATGAATGAAAACACAAACAGATATTTCAGCAGCACACAGGTTGATCATAACCCAGTTAATAACCCAGACATTTCGCCCCTTTAAAGTGGCAGATACACCCTTTCATATTCATGCGAGCAATTTGTCTTACATAACCAATATTTGATGCGATATTAAAAAAACAATGTAATCATGATGAGGGCTATAAACAGCTCCCACCGTATACCGGTACTGAAGTCTGTACTGGGGATTGATTAAAACTGGAATCAAACACACGTGATGGTTTTTGTGCTGACGTCATCACATTGAGAAATGTACCTGTCATTCAGAATGATGTAGAGCTGACATGGATGTTGTGATATAATAAAAGGCTTTATTATATCACAAGCATCTTAGCCTCAGGTCTTGATTAGACACACAAACAAAAAGCAGTAACTGCTTACTTAAACAGTAAACAGCTTCTGCTGTTTATATTTGCACGGTAAGACAGTCAAAGCCTATATGGCAAAGCTGGAAAACCTGTTGTAATGCAGATATAAAATGATTTAATAAAACATCGCACAACCTCATGTCAGGGGTTATATATGCAAAGACAAACAGCAGTAGAACGTAAGCAGTTACTGATGTTTGTATATGTGCATGAAAGCCCATAAGGCAAGCCTGGAAAACCTGTTATAATGCGGATATGAAAAGTTATAATGGTGTATAACTGTGCTGTGGTGTGGCTGTCATTATAGCCTCTTGTCAGGGATGTGGTATAACTGAGCAAGTATCCCCGTCAGAGAATACTCACATCACAGAGCATCCTCTCAGGTGTGACACTTAGCACTTTGAGCGGCAGAATTCTATAATTTAACTCTTTTTCCTGCCAGGTACGGTTTACACGGTTTCAACCATGTTTTTAATCAATATAAATATCATTAAATTTGATTTAAGAAATGGTGATAGATGTTTAATTTGTCCAATTATTCAATAACAGTTATTTATCTCTGTTTTTTTTATTGTGCGGGGAACAGATATCATGTACTGTATCATGTACTGTATCATTAACACCTATATTTTATATAATTATTATAAATTCATATCCTCTACACATGTATCCATTTTATTATATTATTCACTGTATCACATAATGCATACTGTTCATTCCAATGACGTATAATAAGTCTGTCTAGACTTACCGTCGTCGATAAATATATATCTAATATATATAACATATTGACAGCTTAGTTTATCCTGATGATGTAAGATCAACGAGTGCACAAACAAACGAACGAACGAATGAATTGATGCATACATGAATGAATGGCAGATTAAATAAATAAAATAAATGAATGTATGAATGACATACTTAATAAATCTATCAATATTACACT
Organism: Flabesymbios commensalis; assembly: GCA_964017125.1. Taxonomy (NCBI): domain Eukaryota; kingdom Metazoa; phylum Annelida; class Polychaeta; order Terebellida; family Flabelligeridae; genus Flabesymbios; species Flabesymbios commensalis. The sequence continues at coordinate 5,514,492 of OZ024908.1, forward strand.
CCTTATACACAATGTTTGACCAGCAATTTTTAATTCTGCTATCGTATAATAGATACATTTGTAAAGGCTGTGTATACTAGGCCTAGCTACAGTAAATAAGACATAATTACTTCATATTTCTCCCACTCTGGTTTCCACTATGAGACGTATCTTGGTATCAGCTCATATCACACTCTGTGCAGTGGTTTTCACTATGAGACGTATGTCAATATCAGCCTATATCGCAATCTGTGCAGTGGTTTCCACTATGAGACGTATGTCGATATCAGCGTATATCGCACTCCGTGCTGTGGTGTGAGCTGCAATGTATAATAGTTATATCATGTGTGACGTGAAGCAAATACAAACGTTATGCATTCTCGTGCAATAGCGGAAAATACAGCACTAGTCCAATGAATAATTTGTTTGCCTAAAGGCCCACACCTTATTCATTGTACTAGTTCTGTATTTTCCTATACCGCACTCAAGGAACACCGTTTGCATAGCGTATAGTGTAAAGTTTCATTCTGTTTGATTCTAGAGCTAAGAATCTTAAAAGATCCATCAATTATGGGTGTCACCCAATCCCTGATGGCCTCACATCATCCAATCCCAGACAGCCTCACAACCTCGTATTCAGATCAAAGCGAGGCTGAGTGGTTGAATGGGAATGAAGGTGATTCATAAATGCTAGAGGCTAATTGGTAGTCTGTTTTCAGCAGGCGAGAATACGATATGGAGCATGACAATCATGTATTAACAAACGTTCATGATATGTTCTTGAAAATACAAAATGAGTTTGATCTGTGTTTTTTAAAATTCGGGATTTCAAAAATAAGTTAAACATAACCACGCAACATTAAATAACATACATTTTCGACCATTTTCATTACCGCGACCCATAACTAAATGTGGGTGAAAGTTTCTCATATTTGTTTAATTTGAAACCAAACGTTTACAAAATGTAGATGTTTAACCCTTTCAAGCCTGAATTTTCCATTGTCATCTTCATCCACCACAGGCCGCAAATTGCTGTCGCAATTCTCGACTTGTAGTGAATGAAGATGACTTGAAGTGGGTGAAAAATTAAAGAAAATACTGAAAAACAGTCTCATGGATATTTTCATTCTAGTTGTATGAGAATTAAGTCGGTTTTTCAGGGATGTAAAATGATGTTTTAATGCATCGCGAGGACTTAAAAGGGTAAACACTGTGGATCTTTAATGCCCAATAAATGTGATTTAACCTTCTAATGACATTTATGTATAACATATTTCTATTTAATTTTACTTTTTAGTGTAATTTTTAGTGTAATTACCTTGTATATAATTTTTATCCTGGATGTCGAACTTAGTTAGGGTGCTGGACACCTGTATTCGACATCCTGATGTACACAATTCTACTTACAATTGCTTATTTGTACTATTATTGTATATATTTGTGTATATAAAGCCTAATAAATAAATAAATAAAAAACAGATTATATTTGTTGAAAAACGAGTATAGTCGTGCTCAGCGATGTAAGAGTTATTGTCGTCTACATTAATGTAAGAATGTAAAATGTAATCCGTCAAAATAAGGTCGTTCTTAGCTTTCTGTTATTTATTACACACGCCATTTGGTAATTTATGCAGATATGGAGCAATTTACACATTAAAGCGAGCGAAAATGAAAAGAAGCTGAGTGCTAGATATAATTAGATAAGAATGAGAAGTAGCTGAGTATAAGAAGAAATAAGCAATAATGAGCTTGAAACACACCACTGTCAAATGAAAACAAAAAAGCAGACTCTGTTTGTGACATTGTTTGCTTCCAGATTATCAGTAAACATGGGCTGTGAGGGGAGTGTAGTTTGTAACGCTCATTCACTGTATCCGACTTTAGTTTGCTGGGCATGAAATCCGAATGATTTGTGATACGAATTGTACATTTTGGTTGCGTTTCTACATGTATGTTGTTAAACAATACTCTTTGCTCAGATGCACGGTCTTTCTTCAGTCGTGAATACTAAAAAAAATCTCAAATCGTGACCTCACATTGAGCAACTTAAGCAACTTTCAAGGCTTCTGGCTCAAGTTCGAGGAGGTTTGAGAGTACTCCGCTGAGTGAAGTAAGATCCAATTAGTACAACATACCGTAATGGCTGCAATGCTGCATAACAAGCTTGTCAATTAATATATACCTGTGGGCCTACGTATATATAGTTGTACAAAAAAACCATGTTACTATTACTGGATAGTTACATAATAAATGTAAAATGCAGTTTATAAATTTCATTATTTGTCACACAAATTGTGAAAAAAAAATGTTGTGTCGTATTTTTATAGGGCAAATCGAAAAATCACATGTAGCTTTAGATGTATATAAAGATCACGCTTAGCAAGATAAATAATTGATTCGCTAGCTATAATCAAACTTATGAAAGCCTCCAGGGATTTTGCCGATCTGGAATGCCTGCAGAAAAAAGTTTCTCGTGACGAAGCTCATTTACTCGTTGTAGCTTATGGCAACTCAATTAATGTTTTTCCACCACTGGCTGCACGAATCCTAAAACAATATCAGATGAGTTTTCTAGTTATCCATCCATACCTGCACATGATCTATACTCGCATGTATCATTTACATGCCGCCATAGCTCTATTACCATCCATACCTTTACATGATATCATCAATGGAACAAAAACAGCTGCGTGGTAAACGTTGATGCATATAGATCTTCTTCATATATACATACCATGATTTATGTGAATTTCCTTGTGTTAAAACTATTTGTGATAATTGCCTTGGTAATTACCTTCAACGCGCTCGATGGTCCACGTGATAAATGTTGAAAAAGACACTTGTAAATATAGTTATGCATATAGTTATATACATTAGGATGTCGCACGTGTTAAGTCGGTCCCGGCATTGAAGGACTTAAAGTAGAAAATAACACTTTTTTATATTTTATTCCAAACTTCCCTGTTGTTGTGCTAAGCAGCTAGCACAAGCACTTGGGTTGATGTATTGCCTCTTGCATAAAAAATGACCTACTTTTATGAGGAACGGAAGTGCGCCCATAAACAAATCTACGTCATTTCCGTTTGAGAAAAACGTCGGTCGCCGCAGTTCAACAGATCCATTTACTTGTCATCATTCGGCAGCGCAGATGCTTGTAGCCGACATAGCGATAAATTATACGTGCACAGTTAAGGAAATAAGAAAATAAGAAATTTACATTGTCCTACTAGAACAGTATGAATATATCACAGAAAATGCTCAAATTCTTCTCTCAGTTCCTCAAATAATTCAATTTGAGATATATATTTGAATTCAATTATTAAATCCGGCTGCAAATGAATGAAAACACAAACAGATATTTTAGCAGCACAAAGGTTAATAACCCAGTTATTTCGTCCCTTTGGATATGAAAGGGTGTATCTGCCACTTTACAAAGTGGCAGATACACCCTTTCATATCCAAGGGAGCGATTTTTCTTACATAACTAATATTTGATGCGATGATAAAAAAATGATTTAATCGTGAACAGGGTTATAAACAGCTCACAACATACCTGTACTAAAGTCCGTACCGAGGATTGATTACTCAGGTTGTGAGACAAATTCAAGCCTTCTTTAATAATCATATACTAAACCACGCCAGAATGGTTCAACCTACAACAATCGGATATTAGCATTGTTCATATTACCAGTTGGGTAGCTCACACCATACCTGTACTGAAGTCTGTACTGGGGATTGATTACGACTGGAATCAAACACATGTGGTGGTTTTTAGTGCTGATGTCATCATATTCAGAAATGTACCTATCATTCAGAATGATGTAGAGCTGACATGGACGTTGATCCAATGTTGATTGAGCTAGTGTCACATACTGTATCCCAGCCTTAAAACAGCATACAGGCAACCTCCCACTTTATCTGCTATGGACACTACATAATGTGCACTGTAATGCTAGTAATAATATGCTCGCTGTCAGCACACAGGCTGGTTATACGTCAGTTTGGATGCGTCAGACTTTTTTCACTTCCTTTTTTTTATTTTTCAATTTTTTTTTTCAATTTTACTTGGTACATTGTCCTGATTAGCTGTTAGTTTTACTGCCCTACATTTTCACCTGTCTTTCGTGCCTTATAATAGTCACCATGATGAGCTGATACATCGTGACCAAACATTGGTAATGCACATACATATCCCATTACACTGTCCGATTTGCTGAAGTATTTACATTTTTATTTATGATGTATTTAGGGAATGGGTGACAAAATCTATGCTATGAAAATGAAAATGCTTAATTTCCTGCTCTTTTAAAACGAGTACTCTGTGTAATAAAAAGCCTACAAATGTGTTTCATTTCAGATATACTATTTGCATTTTTTTGCTGATTCAAGTGAAATGTCCTTCAGAGAAAACCATTAGCATGATAACAGTGATGCCTGGTGCTGACAATGTTAGCTATACCTTTTAAAATCTAGGAGCATCAAAAGTTGGAACTGGCGAAGAAACAGTTAAATCTATTTATTTAACTATTTTGTGACAACTTATTAATATGTAGAAGTAACAGTAATCGCAGTTAATGTGTAGCAGCTGTAATGTTGTATGTTACAGCCGTTACTCTACAACGACTGTATCTGGAGAGTGATAGTGTACGCTTAGTTGTTCATTAACCCTTTCAGCGCTCACGATGCATTAAACCATCATTTTACATGCCTGAAAACAGATTTAATTTTCCTACAATTATGGGTTCTAGAATGAATATTTCCATGAAACTGGCTTTACCAATACATGGCAATTTTCTTTATTTTTTACACCACAACAAATCATCTTCATCCACTCCAAGTCGCTATTCACGGCTTGCAGTGGACGAAGATGACAATTGTAAATTCAGGCTTGAAAGGGTTAAAAAACAATACCACAACTGTATTGGAGCAGGGAACTATCGGATAGACCGCTATAATCCACACTTAAACATTGCGTGATCATATGGGCAGTCTTGGGGATGTATATTGCCTCCATTTTGTGAACAAAATCACTTTTTTTCACCCCGCTAGCCGTAATATATATAAAGACTTTAGATATTATTGTCACCTCCGGCTATTTAAATTCCAACTTTAATTCATCAGACTTTTCACCATTTTTGTATTATTTAATTTGTTTTAGCATACCTTTCTAAACTCTAGGAGCACCAATAGTCGGAAGTGGGGATGAAAGAGACAAATCTGTTATATTGAACTATTTTGTGACAACTTAATATTGTGGAGTAATATTTGAAAATCCTTTGCTAATTTCTTTGCTAATATCAGTGATTTAATCAGCTAATAAAAATGTTTAAAAAGAGTCGTGATTAACGAATCAACCCTTACAGCGCGGGGATCGACATTAGATGGCCGAATCAGACCGTCTGTTGACGTCAGATTCTGATGTCTAAGGCCGATCCTCGCACTGTAAGAGGTAACATATTTTAGTAGCCGTAGACCCATAATATAGGTACCGGTATTCAAATGAATCGGCAAGAGCGAACTAAGACATTTATGGTGATATCACATTGAAAAATAACCTTTGGCCTCCAAGGTTTTCATTAAAATATTCAGCGCTTTAAGGGTTAATGTTCTGTTTATCGTAAGCTTCGAAACCATGCCACCAAATTGGTCATCAGTGATTAAAAATTCGAAAGGAGACTCTAAAACAATATGGAGTAGCCAATGTCAATAAGCGTTTCCAAAGATCGAATGGGGTTTAGAATTATCGATGCATATTTATCGATGGTGATGGCGTAAACACAATATCGTGATCTTCCCTAATATTCATGTTATTAGACAGAGAAGGAAATGAGAAAGGAAAAGGAAATGGCGAGTCCCCATTTATCTGGAGATCACAGCCTGTCCCGACCATCTGGTGTAAATCTCTGATCTCATCGTGACCTTATGACCTGACACATTATCTGCTGATCCACGTGATCACCTTATGACTTCTAAATGCAGTTAGATCTTCCTCCAGATCTGCCCTGATCTCTTCCTGACCCTTTAGGCTCTGATCTCCTCCTGACCCTTTAGGCTCTGAGTCTGACACGTGTCATGCTAAACACGGAAGTATACGACAATTTATAGCCTGCTTCAAACAAAGTAAAAATGACACAAAAAATATGCATTACAATTGCTTGCGTGCCATTTGTCTCATATTGTGGGCGTGAAATTTACACATGTAATAAATTTCCATCATCTTAAGCCATGGGTCGCAGTAGCGAGACGCAAATTAAATTAAAAAAATAATGTACTTTAAAATAGCGCTTTGATGATTTTCAAGCTCACTTGCCATGCTAAAGCCGTTTACATACCATAGTTTCTAGCCTGTTTCATGTCAAATGAAATGACACTGAAAATGATGTATTTAATTCACACGACTGGCAATTGATTCCTATTATTGGCTACATAATAATGTAAGTACATTTCACTCGTCCTAGGTTGTAGGGCGCTATATTCAAATTCACCGAAGAGTCGCAAATTCAATACAAATTTTTGTTTGTTTTGTAAATTAGTGCTTTTAAATTTACCCCTAGCCATATGTGGTTTTCACACAAGTTTCAAGCTGTTTCTTGGAGTTGTTAACTCTTAAAGCACTGAATATTTTGTTAAAAACCATGGACACCGAAGGTTTTAGTCGATTTGACATCATCATAAATGCCTTCGTCAGCTCTTTCTGATTCATTTGAATAACGATGGTATGGGTCTACGACAATTATTATTATGTTTACTCTTACAGTGCGGGGAGTGTCTTTAGACGTCAAAATCTGACGTCTACAAGTTAATAATAATAATAATTAACTGCCTAACTAATTTATCAACTGCCGATGAAAAAACTGACTGTAGACGAAATAATTAATTGTCCATTAAAGTAATTACTCTGAACAAATATTCCGAAGTGATTTATTTCGCCCACAGCTGCTAAACAGCTGATTATGTGGTATATTTCACTGCTATATTTCATTGTACATTATTTTTGTTCACCCTTTTACTGCCAAGTTATTTATTAGAATGTTTCGACTTATATTGATCAAGCAAAATTGCTTTCTTACATAGACAGCTATAAATGGGCTTGAAATCATGATAATATGTAATTGTCATCGAATTCCGCCTATGTATTTTATATTTATTATTGTATAGTTACTTTATATAATTATTTGTATGATGACACGATTTTATGCTCAGGCATTGGGACCCATCAAAAGATCCATGTGTGAGAAATTATCAGGACTATTATCAATGATCATTCCTTTCATGACAAATAGGCCCATGTATCAAAATGATACAACTAACCTACATACCATTTAGTAGAGGTGCTAAGGTCCACAAATCCACCAAAGTGTTCGGATTGTGATAAAAGCACCAAATTTCACACACGGGTGCCTTTTCATCTCCCATGTCATATAAGAGGAACACCCCAAGCGATTTTGACCCGTAAATTGTCCTAATTTGCATATTTCAAAATGGCCGCAAAGTAAAACTAAAATGTTTTTTTGTTTACATTAAATCTCGATTTGTTCTCCGTATTTTGTGATTTTATTTACTTCTATGACTCGTGTAACTGTATCTTAGTATATTTGGATATATTTATGATTATTAAAGAAGCCCAAAACCGCCCAAATCAGAATAACGGAATTCAAAATGGCTGCAAACATCACATTCAAATGATTTTCTCCATTGAAGATAAAACGTAATCCGTAAGTTATCCTAATCTGCATAATTTCAAAATGGCAGCCATGACCAAAGTGGAATGAAAATATTGTGATTACATCTTGTGGGCAAAATATCGCCTTACATACATTGCGCAAGTTCCAGATAGCTCTGTTTAAATAGCCAGCTATATAAGGTGATGCTGTGGTGACATAATCCCACCTGAAGCACACGATCTCCTTCGTATATAAAATATCAGCACATGCATATAGACCTATTATAAGTTAAATCTGTTTACATTAGAAGTAGGCCTACTAGCTGTGTGGGCAATTAGATGCACCTGTGGAAGAGTCATACAGCACATGCACCCGTTTATCTCATTTTTTTCGCCAATCCAGTCATGTGGATTAAGACGTTTAAGATAAAGCATTCAATGTCTTTCGCCAGATACGTCCATCCTGATATGTAGCCATTGGGGGTGGGGGGCTGTTTCAGATACAAGTTGTGCAGTCTGGAAAAACTATTTTTATTGCTGTATCTGGGCCTACACCACACAGCTCAAAGTTTTTAAAAGTTATTCACAAGAACTGTAAATATATGCATGTTGATAAAGATATATATAGGACTCGTATACGAGCATCTGTATACATTTAGTAATCATATTTTCTTCATGTCAGAGAAGTGAAGCATGATGCACAAGTATCTTCATAGCGACATTACTGTAATGTGTTTACATTTTCACATAGACTGATGTGGATTTGTATTTGCACACGGTCAGCACACGAGATAACACAACAGAACTATTTTCCTCTTGTGGCATTTTTGAAACTTATTGACGCGTATATATCCACGCCTTCTGCTTTCTCGATACTTTAACCATCCTCCATAGTTGGTTTAGACGATACTGAGATGAGACACTGCATATCAATCGGAAGTAGCATATAGGAAAAATATACATGTGTACATGCACAAGGGTTTTCTACTTGCTTCCCCTGTCCGAACAACCTATGTACGAGTGCATGAAGGTATGTTATGTTCACGAAGACATACCTGCTACGAGTTTGTGCTATACACATTGATGCGTCTTGTCTCCTATATGATATGTTATTTCTCCTATATGTATTCTATATCGAGCTTGAGCTGTCCCTGGCTGGTGGATTAAAAAGTATTATAGTAGTAAAAGCTTCTAGTATATTTATGTATACGTTTATAATAAATTGGCTCTACCTGACTCTCTGGGGCTTTTTTACCAATCCAGTGGCTGATATAACTGGAATTTCAGATGGATTAATAATAAGTATGTTAAGTTTCAAACGTAGAATGTTCATTATCCCCAGAATCTGGATTTCAGCTGGACAAGAAGGTATAATATAATATATTCGTATAAATGATAATATATGAGCTAGACCTACACTATGTGCTATGTCGGCCCTACGTATTTGTTTTAATGTTGACTAATACAACTGATGATGATGGAAAATGTTATTTACACCTGCAATTTCAAGTAAAAAAGTACCAACCTAGTTTATTTCAATACATTTGTTTTAATCATATCGTTGAAGTTTTTTTTAAAACAACTTTCATTGTAAATTTAAATGCAATCCTACACACAGTTCACAAACTTTTTGTGCGGGCATCGTATTTAAAAAAAATGTACCATTATGTGTTCATGTCAGAAAAATGCAGAACGCTTTATATAAGCATAACGAAAATATCGCGGATGTTTGATTAGTTACAAAATATTTAGCTTCAAATAAGGGAGTGTATGCAGTACAATAACCTGAAGATTATAGCTTAAATTGAATCTGTCACTATGATAATATTGGCGGCCATTTTCAATTTCGTTACCCGAATTGGCAGATATTTTATTAATTACATTTTCTTAGCTGTAATTAAGTAGTGTGTACAGTGAAATAAAGTTTTATAATGAGAATTATAACTTCAATAAAACATTTGAATATGATAATTCTGTTGTGATAATTCGGGCGGTTTTCTGGTTAAATAAGCAGCAGAAATATATCCAAAGATACTGAGACACAACTATAGAAGAGATAAAAGCAGATTAAATCACAAAATGAAGAGAAAAAATTGAGATTTAGTGTAAACAAACTCGATTCAGTTTGACTTCGCGGCCATTTTGAAATATGCAAATTATGATATTTTATTGGTCAAAATTGATTGGGGTGTTCCTCCTATCTAATTCAGGACATCAAAATGTACCCGTGTGTGAAATTTGGTGTTTTATCACAATCCGGACACTACATCGCCTTAGCACCTCTACTAGTTACACAGAACACTGTGTATCCTGCTCCAACCAGACACAGACGGCTCACGCATCTCTAAATGCCGACACAGGTGTGTGCCTGACCCACCCCTCCCCCTCCATGAGATGTGTACACATCTGCGCCAGCCGCTCACAGAACATTTAGCACAACAGCCGGCCAATCATAAGCTTACTACTACCAGTCGAAAGCTTAGTCGAAAGTTAGAGTGAGGGATATATGACATCAGCCTTCTGCAAATTTTAACACACAGGGATGCAGTGTCCCTCGGCGGGCAGTGTAACATACTATGTTCTGATCCATATGACTTTTTTGCGCACATATTAAATCTTTAATCGTGATGCTTTCCAGGTAATTTTCTACTCAATCCACAATCTGCGTCAGAAATAAATAATTAAAATGTGTCGAAATAAATGTGAATAACTTGTACACCTTACTTAAAATAATATACCAAGTGGTGAAAAAACGTTAGAATATTTGTAATCCATGTTAAAAACCTTCTTAATGATTTGTTATCCGGATCCTGGATTTGGATTGTAATTCGAATCATTCCTAAAGTTTAATGCATCGGTCCTCGGCCGCGATACACCTCTGGTAACCGTTTCCTGCAAATCCGTTCATTTATTTTTAAGTATTTCGAGGGACGGACAAACAAACAAATAAACAAACACTACCAAAACATATACTGCACATGCATATGTTTTTTCTAGTTTTTCGCTCAATATCAATATATTGATCCATGATACACACTATAAGAATCCACTAACACTAACACGAATTATGACAAACCCATGCGATTTATGATTATATTGAGAATCAATCCCAGGAACCGGGAATTCAGTTGATCACACAGTATTCTAGATGGCATCAAGATTTTTGCATAATGTTGGTTTGATGTTCGGCCACCGTCTGCGACGCTGGCCCAACATCAAACCAACATTGTATTTTCTGGGGTACGACTATTCTTATGACGGTGTACTCAGACCCCCGTATCACGAGCGTCGTCTGTCACTGTGACAGGCAATCTAGGATTTTGGAAATATGACCATAAATAAGGTCATATTCTGGACAGATCCCTTCACCAAATCCTGATTCACACGGTGGATTTAGTCTATCGGGGCATGAATGGTTATCTCTGTATATATGATATGCATTTAAGAATCCGGTCATTCACCGAGCCATTCATTATTGGTGTGTGCTTTTTCAAATATTTTGTCGGAGCACACTTGTCATAAAACTTGATCATTCAATCATCCGTTGTTTTATGTCTGTTCTGTCAATATTACCACGAAGGCATAAAACTAGCACACCGCGTTAATGGACATTTCCTTCTTCGTAACCATAATACCTGAATATGGATTATGTCGATACTTAATACACATAGAAACGTCAATACTGGACATCTGCGATGGGCTGGCTCAATGTTGGGCCAGCGTCGCAGACGTTGGCCCAATATTAAATCAGCACTGCGCCAACGAGCTGTGTTTCTGAGGATTCGTATTCAATGCTGGACATGGTCGAAGACTGTTGTCCAACATTGAATCAGCACTCGTAATAAACAGGTCATGCAAGGCTAGCACATTTTTTCCTGTCAAGGTTTTCTCGGTGGATTTAGCTATCTAAAACCATACTGTTTAAAATAAGCTTCTGGGCCACCTTAAGATATTCCTTAAATTGAACATGGCGACCAGATATCTAAAATGGCCGCCAGATTACTAACCTATCCTTAACCATGGCCTAGAATTGTAATTTTTTGGAGTACTCCCAAAAACTTTAATGTTCAAGTAAGATTATTCGGTCATCTTGAATGCACGACAGCACAGCACACTTCATATAGTGTTGGTTCAATGTTGATCCAGCGTTACAGACTGTTGTCCAGCATTGAATCAGAACATGATCAGCGTGCTGTGTTCACTTAATCCTGATTTAATATTGGCCCAGCCTTAAAGAAGTTACACTAGCATTACACCAGCATCAGGTTAACATTCTGTATTTATGGGAAACACGCTCATCATGGCAACAATGGTAACATAACGACATAATATGTTTGTGCCATCACAATAATTACGGTGATGATGTCATGGTTTTAAACCTTGTATTAACACTTCTCATTTTGATTTATAACAGGACACTTTCTTATAAACACATTCATTTTACCATGGTTACGCTAATGTGACAAATGATGTAAGATATCCTCACAGGCGACATTTGCCTCCACTATAATCTAGGCACCAAAGCAACATTTAAACACGATATTGTAGCCTTATAATATTAACCCTTGTAGTGTTGCGGCCACATATACATTTTCAAGCAATTTTCAAAACAAATAAATGTCATTAAAATTAGAAACAAATCGTATTTGACAGCTGATTAGTTAACCCTTTAAGCCCTCACGATGAATTAAAGCATTATTGTTCATCCCTGAAAGCAGACTTATTTTTCCTACAACTAGGGGGTTTGAATGAGTATTTCCATAAAATTGGTTTAACAATACATAGCAATATTTTTAATTTCGCACCCACATCAAGTCTTTTTCATCCACTACAAGTCGAGAATTGCGACAGCAATTCGCGGTTTGTAGTGGATGAAGATGACAATGGTACTTTCAGGTTTGAAATAATTTATCAAATAGTCTAATTTGATTTATGTCTAGCTCATATCTTTAATATATCATATAAAATACAGATATATTCGAGATGGCATTGGGTGAGTACACACAAGACTTGATCAAAGCCAGTCATCAGCATGATAAACAGCGTGCGTCGCGTCACCATGATCACGTGTTACCATAGTAACCACGTATCTAGATATGAAAGTGCTAATGGATCAATAATGTGAAGAGATTAAATCTTTACGCACATCCTCCTGGGCTGAAACAGCTGGTTCTTAGATTAGATTAACCTTTTCTATGCTGGAGTAACAGATAAACACACGATTATGAATTGTCATTTTGTAATTCAGGGCAAATACCACCATCAACGACAAATACCACTCTTTAGTACAAAGGTCGATATGTTACCCGAACGTGTTGCATTACATTTAGTGTTACACTCATTATAGTAAGTGTGACATTATAGTAAGTGTGACATTATAGTAAGTGTGACATTACAGTAAGTGTTACATTAGAATAAGTATTACATTAATGTAAGTGTTACATGATAGTAAGTGTTACATTATGGTAAGTGTTACATTATAGTAAGTGTTATAATAGTAAGTGTTACATTATAGTAAGTGTTACATTTTAGTAAGTGTTACAGTCAGCTGGATAAATCTGTTCTGTGCATATGCTTGTAAAGCCATGAAAAAAACACACTCATTCATGGCGTAAATGATGTGTTTTATATATATACAACAAGTGATAAAAAAACAACACAAACAAATCTTTCTGTATGAAAGCACACTACTACATTTTTTCTTTCTCTGACCACTATATTCTAAGCCGGGAAAGGAGAGTTATTGTTGATCTAGTACAGACCAATTATTAGGGTAAGCCTATGATATTAAAATCATTCAGGTGTGACCGAGTTGCTGATTATGAGGGATCCTCATTATAGTCGGATGTGTTTAGTAAATATATATAGTAAGTCAGTTTAAACCCTCGGATTTCTTCATTCTTAGCTGTGAAAAAGGCCTCGGCTTTCGGGCTTGAACCTTTTCACAGCTATGAATGTAGAGCTCCTCGGGCTTTATCCTATACTTAACCATTTTGATGCGTCTCGGCCACGCTCAATACGTATGTATGCATGTGATTTGTGGTACACCGAGTTGCTAAACCTGTAAACCACAGTCACTGATTACTCATTTTGCTGGATCATAATACGTTTATAACTGAATGATGAACCAGAAAGAAATATATAAAGGAGTACTCCACTGTGTACGAACAACAGGACACATCTGTACCCAGAAAGCACGGCACTGATTACAGAGATACAGGGAGATGGGGTGCAACTAAACCCAGAAACATTTTCTATGCAAAACAGAAAGTGATAACAATTTATCTATAGAAGGATGTTGAATCTGGAATATCTTTGCTTATATTTCTAAATACTGAGCCATAGATGTGTCAATAGGATTTCCCTTCAGCGGAATACCGAAAAAGAAATATTTTAGTTAATCTATACCATGATTCCCACTCATTTATTATATATGGCAGCAGGAGAAAGAGAATAATTGAAATATCGACGCAAAGCGTCCTCATTGACGTGATTATCTGTTAGTGCAAGAGCATTAGGGTTGAACCTGGAATAAAATTGCAGAAAGCTGATTTTTTCATGAATGCTACCTGGACATCTCCCCAGACGAATTCCGAAGAGGCCCCAAAAATCCCCCTTGTGCATTTTTTATTAATTCAAGATGGCCGCCACAATGTAACGCCATTTTCGAAAAAAACAGGGGTATACGATAATTCCTCACTTTTGCAGTTAGGAAAAAATATTTAGGTATCTCTACTTATGTTTGAGGACACAAAGAGCTCATCCAGATGATCAGAAATGATATCAGTACTTTTCTCAATACCAAAAATCCAAGATGGCCGCTATATTGATATACTGAGTATGTTGCGCGATCTCTTAAAAAAACGAAAATATGAAGTAACCATCTCGTTGTTGAGCATAAAATGTATTTTTTTTTCTAAACCCATGGTGTCTAGCTCTTATTTAGATCACCACTATTTTATTATATTAAATTTATCAACATAAAACCCACATAGTTAAATGTTATGTAACACCATATAACGTCATTTTCCCCCAAAAAACAGGAGTATACTTCAATTCCTCACTTTTGCAGTTCAAAAAAATATTTTGGTGCCTCTACACATGTCTTAAGGCACAAAAAGCTCATCAACAGGATCAGAAATGATATCATTCCTTTTTTTATCTCCACAAATCCAAGATGGCGACCATTATGTCAAGCGTTTCCCCTTCAGAAAATCACTTACATGCCATAATTATCATGTTGTTGAAACTTTTTTTCAGAGCCATGGAATCTAGAATATATTTCCATCACCAATTGTTTTAATAGAATGTGCTTATCAACACAAAATGCAACATGGCTGCCATATTGGTAAGCTCTTTTAGCGCAGGTGCCACGATTAAGCGATGTCCAACTGCTTTTTCATATGGGAATATAGATATAGATTTATCAAATTTACAAAATATCATGTCAGAAATCATTGATTAAAAATTCTAACATGTCTCATTTTTAAATATAAGGGTATTTTTCATTCATTTGAAGCTTGAGATAGCGTAAGAAATTCCAGTTTCAAACCCAGCGACTAGTTCCAATGTAGGTATTTTATGTAGTAGGCCTATATAAAATGTTTTTTGATTTTGGTTAAGTATTAGTTGCGATTATTCTAGGATATGAATATTAGCTAGTTTTATGTGAATGTACATAATAACAGAGCTAAGTACAATATTACACCAGCTTGAACACGTGTCCTACGAGACTGTTGGTTATTTACATGTACTACTAAATAAGAAAATGTTTTAAATCACATCATTTTACTGGCAGAGTTTGGCCATCTAGGCCTACGTAATTTGGTCAATTTCCTGAAAATGGTAATAAATACCTTGGATTATAGATTAGAATATTCAGATATTTTATTTGAATATTAGTCTATTACGTAATAAATATATGACATTGTATGATATTGCAATGTGATATTACATATGATAGTTTTGTGTCAGGATATATGAATATGATATCAGGATATGACACTTTAATATCATGATATGTAATATAATGTCCAATATAGCAAAATCACGTTATGATGGCTCAATACAGCTTTTTAAGGGCAGTATATAGTGGCTAAACATCACGTTGCTGTATTAAAAAGAAAAGATATGGCATCATAGTATCACGAAATGCATTACAATTTCGTGATATATCATCTTAACATCAATATGACATCTTTCTGACATTTGAATATTAGGATATGGTACTTGAATATTATGATATGACTTTATACATTGATGAAATGACACATTGAGGTCACAATATAGCATTGTTATGTGATGATGTGTCATTATAATGAAAAAAATGCTATTTAATATCAAATATTGTATAATAGACTTGTCGAATTATGACATTAAAATAGGAAAAACATAAAAAAACAGCTCGAAGTCAGGATCTGGCATATTTATGCCAGGATATTGGATTGTAATTTATCAGAATATGACACTTTACCGTCATGAGATGGTATTTATTATAATGTCCAAATTTTATCCTTTCATATCACACAATAAGATTTGAATGTCAAGATATTCCATTTTTTATCAAATCAAGATATGGCGGGCTTGGTGGCATTCTAATGTGACAAAATAATGACTGAATTTGACACTACAATGTCACTTCAAAGTCTGGATATGGCATTTTAATGTTATATTGTCATGTCAAGGTATAACATTTCAATAACATTATATTGAGAGACGCACGTTACCATATGGTAATACAGAAGCGACATAGAACATTCCAATATCAGGATGGCACATGTCAGTTCAACATATATATCGCAATATAATTCAGTAAGTAAAGGCTTCTACATTGCTCAAATACCGGTACTCCAAAACTGCCAACAACAAAAGCACTTCGGAAGATTTAATAAAATGGAAAGTAAGATAGGGGTAAGACACATGCTCTTTGAACAGCATGTGTCCTTACCCTCACTTACTTTAATTTCCTCTTAAACTAAAATATCATATTGTGATGTTAATATGCTATATCATGATATTATAATATCGTGACAATGCACTAAAAGATCCTGTCACTTTAATAACATACCGTGATGCTTAACAACTATACCCTGCATTTATAAAGCTGTATCCAGACATCATAACGTCATTTTATTATAATAAAGAGCCATATTTGGACATTACAAAACCATATCATGACGTTAATGTGTCTTGTCCTCCTATTATCGTGCCATAAAAAGATCCTATCCTGACGATAAACTGTGACATCGATTAATTTAATGTCATATTCCGATATTCTGATGTAAAGTCATCTCATTACAACACCACACAATGCCATAACTTCATTACAGAATATATATATCCTAATATTCAAAATGTAATATCTTGATATTTAAATGATATATTTCATGATAATAAACATATTGACATTCGCAGATCATGGACAAAAGTAACTATTTAAAAGAGCATTGTTACAGGACGATTATCAAAGATGTCATGTACATGTAACGTGTGAGGCGCAAGTCCTTATCTTGTAATGGATTTTTTTTCTGGAAAGCCTCCCTTCAACGTCACCTACTGCCCCAGCCAACACGGGGCATTAATCCAATTCTGTTTAATTTTTGGAACAGCGTCGAAGACGGTCAGCCAGTATTAAAACAGCATTGGATGAATGCCTCGTGTTTAAACTCCATTATGATACAGAGCATATTTTGCTGTACAGGAGAGTGTGGAGTCTACAGTCTGGGAACGGATTTCATCTCATGGTCGTTTGTCACCAACACAAACTGAAAGAGCAGTCGCTCCAGAAAGAGTTCTAAAAAGAGTGAGTTGCGGGTGCAGAGTGGCTTGTTCAAAGGGGGGGGGGAATCACAAATCTAGACTATATTGTACAACGATGTGCTCTTTTTGTATTGGCCAAACATGTAAAAACTGACAGCTCGGATGATTGAAACGCAATAATTTCATTATTTACCGGAGATTAATTTGTTAACTTGACAAATCTCAATCTACATTTCTAGTGGGAGAGCTGTTCGAAAACACTCCAAAGCGTCACCCACCATGGTAGAATTAACTACCATGTGGGATTCATGTCGATAAACTCAATATAATAAAATATGGTCATTTAAATAAGTTCTAGACTCCATGGGTTCGGCTAAAAAAATACATTTTAGTTTCAACAACGAGATAGTTATCGCATATTTTCGGGTTTTTCAAGAGATCGCTTAACAAAATATAATGGCGGACATCTTGAATTTGTGGTATTAAGAAAAGTACTGATATTATTTCTGATCCTCTGGATAACCTCATTGTACTTTAAAACATAGGTAGAGACACCACAATCATTGTTTTAACTTCAAAAGTGAGGAATTAGGGTATACCCCTTTTTAAAAAAAATGGCGTCACCTGGTGTTATTTTAAATTAACTACTATGTGGGATTTATGTTGATAAATTCAATATAATAATGTAATGGTGATCTAAATAAGTGCTAGATTCCATGGGTTTGGCCAAAAAATACATTTTAGGTTCAACAACGAGATAGATATCTCATATTTTCGGGGTTTTTTAAGAGATCGCTTAACATAATCAGAACAATATGGCGGCCATCTTGGATTTTTGGTATCTACTCAATGTTGGACCAATGTTGGGCCGGCGTCGTAGACGGTGGACCAGCATTGGTCCAACATTGGGTGGATGTCTCGTGTTCGCTGGGTTCCATGTTGAGGGGCGATCCTTCTCCAGCTGATGGCTGCAGGCGCTGTAAATCACAGAACCCAGAACGCCACAGATGTAATAACCACTGCAATAATTGGAGCAATTACAGTCAGGTCACTGTGATCATTGACCTCCACTGACTAAATTTACTGACTCTGCCTCATTTCGGCTTCAAATGGTCGTATCTGACAGTTTACAAAGTGTCAGATACGGCCTTTTAACATCGAAGTGACGTTCTGTGTTTTATTGCCACCATAACCATCTGCATGCTGCCTCAGTTAGCAAAACTGTCGAGTCAGCAGTAACCTGCTTTAAGGGGGCAATTTCGCTGGAAATGGTGCACTTTTCTTCTTGTATCAACTGATAGCTGAACTGTACTTTTTTTCTAAATTGCAGTTGTAATTACTCACGCATATCCCTCACCTATTGGTGAAAATATAAATATTTGATAATTGAATTGTCAATGTGTGTGGATCTTTACATGTTTTTGTTTCCTAAATATCTTTGCAAAACTCTTTATAAACAGCTACGCATAAGTAATCATACTCTTTTTAAATCACAATATAGATTTTTAAAATGCGTTTGAAACATACATTTTTTAAGCAACCCTTTCAAAATCCGACACAAAATGTAGGCCCTTGTTATCAAGTGGCTACATTATATATATTTCATTATTTTATCTAGCATTGTATTCTTTCATTCTATTATTCATTCATTCATTATTCTTCCATTCATTAATTCATTCATTCATTTATTCATTTATTCAATCAATCAATCAATCAATCTATCAATCAATCAGTCAATCAATCAATCAATCAATCAATCAATCAATCTATCAATCAATCAATCAATCAATCAATCAATCAATCAATCAATCAATCAATCAATCAATCAATCAATCAATCAATCAATCAATCAATCAATCAATCAATCAATCAATCAATCAATCAATCAATCAATCAATCAATCAATCAAGCAATCAAGCAATCAAGCAATCAAGCGAGCAAGCAATCAGTTATCTACACTTTTGTAATATTTTCCTGGGGATAGATGTCCACATCAACTCACATGTCGATGCTAATCTCAGCGAGGAAGAAATTACAAGTCCTTGTTTCACAAATAATCTTAAAATTAAGATCATCTTAGCTTTCTCTTATTTGCATTAAAAAAGTTAATATGATCTTAACTTTTCTAATGCAAATAAGAGAAAGTTAAGATGATCTTAATTTCAAGATGTTTAGTTGTATGGTCCCCTGGTTCTTGTTACACTGTCTCCCTCCCCACCCCACCACAGAAATACTGCTATTTAAATTAGGGTTTTGAAAACCACACAGCTAACCTTATGGCGTACATGGGGCCTTATTATGGGTCACGTGGCAATGGCGTCCCAATATAACACTTATTAGTCTGAACGAGAACGAGGCTTAATCCAGAATGAGGAATGTCAAGGTCATTGCGGTGAGGTCCGCCGTCTAATGATCATCATGCGACGCTGGCCCAACATTAAAACAACCGCGGTCAAATGTGTCATATTTCCTAGGAATGATCATGATGAGGTATAATGACACAGCTGTTGTGATAGGTTTAAATAACGTTGCTTTAATGTTGGTACAGCATTTAGACCATTGGTCATCATTAGATCTGTATTGGGTCAAATCATATCCTAACCCTTGTCATGCTACGACCGAATATGTTTTTTAAATCGATTCTAAAACAAAGTAAAATATTATTGAAATTATCAAATTATTTGTTGTTGTAGGTCAGTCAACATGGTGGATCAAATATGAGAAAATATTATTAAGAATTCAGTCATTCAGCAGAAAATAGGTAGGCCTGTTACAGAGGCAGTTATTTCATAACGACTGTAAAAAACAATACAGATATAGCCGGTCCTAATCAGAACAAGGACAAGCCATGGGACGCGGGATGCTGAACCAGTATTCGCTGCTTGTTGGCCCATCGCATACGACGCTGATTCGATTTTAAAGGCCATGTGAAGTGATGTTACTTGACCTGTTGACCAATATAATTAACACGACGGGAGTTTGTTCTGAATGTAAACCATTCCTCTGGCTGCGCATGCGAGGCAGACAAAGGATACATATGGTCAGCTCAATGATCACTAGCGAATACTGCAAGATGTCACATGTACCTAAAAAATTCCCCTTAGGCATCGAATCAGACAGAAACATTATCTTTAAGTAACATTTACTTGTCACACAGGTATTCATGTTTCAAACAAACTACATGTTTCATCCCTACATACTGGTACACTCGTAAAAAATCAGTATTTTGGGGAACCCCTGTAAACGATAAGTATCGTTCTTGACATCAGAACGCAGTATTCTCCCTTTTTTCAATTAAATTTGAGAGTAATGAACATTACATTTGCTATATTAGCATATATTTTAATTTAAATTATGTATAAATACGCAATTAATATTGACCCGCTTGAGGTTGTGGGTCTCGATAGCGAGACGCAACCTCAAGCGGGTGAAAATAAAACTATATAACAAGCTCAAATAATCGTACACAGTGGACATGTGTAATGCAATTATAAGCAGAATAAATGTGCAGGTGGCACTGGAATGTTACAAGAAATTAATTAAAGTAATTTAACTAATGAATAATGGAATGAATAATAATGATACTGTACTATATGTTTGCATGTTTTCAACTGGAAAGTCAAATAAAATGAAATAAAATGAAATAAAAATAATTATTGCCGAAATGATTAAGCTGGCACAGAGACAGTTCACGCAGACACACACCCGTGGATTATGGGAGCTCTACATTCTTAGCTGTGTAAAGGGCCGAGGCCGAAGCCCGAGGCTTCTCTTACAGCAGAAAATGGATAACTCCGAGAGTTTTAACTGACTTAAAACACATCTGCCCATAATGAGGATTCCTCATAATCAACATCCCAGTTAAACCTGCCTGATTATAATACGGTAATCTTACCAAGATAATTATTCTGTACTTTGTCAACAATAACTCTTCATTCCCGGCTTAGAATGTAGTGGTCGGACAAAGCCAATAATGTAGTGGTGTGTTTTAATGCGAAAAGGCAATAACTATTTTCTTGCAAAATAACCAGTTATGCTATTTTGTGAACATTTTGGCAATGTATATTTGAAAATATATGTTTCATTGTGAAACTTTGTAGGATCCTGACATCGCTCAGTTAATGTGGCGCTTATCCCCAGATTCCTGGACGCGGGCGGACGGGGATGACCGCCTCGTTTTCATACCGTGATGACGTGCGCACACAGAGCAGTGTGTGCGGCCTCGGTATTATTCCCGCACTTCAAGCATAATACTCAGCGACTGCGGAGGTGCCGTAGCTCGCTCTCGCTAAGTCCATAGAGACGTGCCGTGCGCGGATGGTTGTGCTTTGCTGTTATCGCATGTTAATCAAATAAACATGACAAGAGAGAAGAGAGTTTCCTGGTTTGTTTGATACCGTCGACCAGACGGATGAGGAGGATATTTGAGTTTTGATGGTGAGATTGGGCGGAGTCCCTCGTCGGCCGTTGTGACCCCATAACGGAATTCCCGGCGTAGGCCTATCACGACATTTTGGTAACTACGACGTCCCATCTCGCCATATTGGTGACCCCTGATGACTGATCGTTTACGCAACAGTGTTTTCACCTAGACGCCAGTTGAAAACCGCTGTTTTCAAGGATAGTTTCATTAATTTTAGGGGATTTTGTTGAAAAAAATCAATAGCATTTTTTTCACAAGGTACGTGAAAGCTGTAGGTCAAAATATATATATGCCAGTTTTAATTAGTCAGAAAGAGTTATCAGACGAGAAGCACGTTTCTTTACGTCGAAAACGGCGTAAATTTCTAAACTTTTGGTCGAAATCCCACGTGTTTGGCGCCTTTTCAAGATGGCGGCCTTGCCGGTTTCTCTAGAAGAATCCAGAAAATTATTCTTATAGACATAGTCTATCATTTTTTTATCGTAAGAGTTTGTTTAATGCCTTCATCCTACTAATGCCACTGTAGGCGAGTAGGAAGTGGGTATTTTCTGTAACTCATTTTTATCGTTGATTACCATAATTGGGTAACTCGATCTTAAAGTCCACAGACGAAATCTCGTCAATTTTTCCCGATTTTTTCTACAAATCGACAGAAATTTTTACTATCGCTTCGACTCGGGTAACCTTTAAGAGGTTTAGGGCCAAAATAAATTGTTTCCCTAAATGAATGTCAATAAACGGTCTTATTTGGTCTGTTTAAAAATATTCCCAGGACCGTAGGTCAATATTTTGTACTATTATCATATGTTATTTCAGAGAATGCTGAATATTGTATTTGTATTTGGTAGGTGTGCGCCATCTTGGCCGCTGGTTTCCCTAACTTAGCTCAAAGCCCGCCGTGGGCACCCACGTGTTCCCCCCTAACCGGCATGCATCGGGACAGTGAACCTGTGTCGCCGCATCACATTAGCATAAAGTAAGCCGCCATTTTGATTTGGTGGAGATTATTTGTCACGTGTTCCAAATTTTACACGGACAGATTGTAATAAAAAAAATTTTTTTAATTGTTTATAAATTTTCTTTTTCAACACGATTGAGGGAGAAAATGTGTAAATAAGTCGTTTCGGAAACGAAATTCTGCCACTAATTGTGCGAGACTTTTTGTTCACTTTGAAACGCCTTTCGGTGTTTGTAATCGTGCTAGGCTATTCAGCGCCTTATTTGGGCGCGCAGTAGCTGATGAATATGCTAATGTGAGGCGAGACGGGGATGCTGACTGTATACTATGTACGCACCGCTCAAAGCTTACCGTCACAGACTATAAGCCACATGCTGCCTGCTGCATAGGCTGTGAGCACCTACAATACACCACACACACACCCATCACAGGCGACATAACAACAACCGCACCGAACACAGTCAGTTTATACGTCAACCAATAAATCGATGCGAGCGATTGATTCGGACGTTCATGAGAATGATTCGGTGGTGAACGTACCATTATAAAAAAAAAAAACGTGGAATGTTCATCACAGATATCATTTTTCAGCGAAATGATATACTTTATCATTTATCAGCATAGACTACTGTCAGTCACGTTTTAGATATTATTCTTAAATCATAAATGTCACTGTTTTTCTTCGCAGTCACATTTAGTCTATCAGTTTGAGAACGAAATTTTCTCACGATAGTTATTTCTGAAGTTTAAATTTTTTATAAATACAGAAATATTCGATTTGACAGTTGCGCTATTGCGAAACATTGCAAATATTTGAATGTGTTTTTCGACTTGTGTGAATTTTTTTTTTTTCACCCAGGTCGATTTACAAAATACTATTATCATAGCTTAGCATAGCTTATCACAGTTATACCTGGCAGAATTGTGTACATATATATAAATGTAAAGACATTTTCTTTTAGCAAGCTCATTGCTAAAGCATTAATAGCAATTCTGTTAATTAAATGAATGGGTTGATCGCAGCTTGCAGCACATGAATAATATATAAAGGACAGTTGGTGTTAAGAGGATAGGACAATTCACGTATAATGCTGCGCTTTCAACCACCCACGCTGTAACCACACTCGCTATATTTTTTTTTAAAGAAAACTATGCTTAGTATAAGAGGTTACATATTTGACAACCCTGCTACTTGCACGAAGCAGTCTCCTACACGTCAGTTTGGTCCTACGTTGTCACTCAGCCGGGGGTAATGTAGGATCCTGACATCGCTCAGTTAATGTGGCGCTTATCCCCAGATTCCTGGACGCGGGCGGACGGGGATGACCGCCTCGTTTTCATACCGTGGTGACGTGCGCACACAGAGCAGTGTGTGCGGCCTCGGTATTATTCCCGCACTTCAAGCGTAATACTCAGCGACTGCGGACGTGCCGTAGCTCGCTCTCGCTAAGTCCATAGAGACGTGCCGTGCGCGGATGGTTGTGCTTTGCTGTTATCGCATGTTAATCAAATAAACATGACAAGAGAGAAGAGAGTTTCCTGGTTTGTTTGATACCGTCGACCAGACGGATGAGGAGGATATTTGAGTTTTGATGGTGAGATTGGGCGGAGTCCCTCGTCGGCCGTTGTGACCCCATAACAGAATTCCCGGCGTGGGCCTATCACGACATTTTGGTAACTACGACGTCCCATCTCGCCATAACTTTGACATGCCCACAGAGATATTTTAACTCTTTTTCCTGCCAGACACGGTTTATACGGTTTGAAGTATGTTTTAGATCAATAGAAATATCATTAAATTTGATTTAAAAAATGGTGGTAGATGTGTAATTTGTCCAATTATTCAATAACAGTTATTTATCTCTGTTTTTTTATTGTGCAGGGAACAGATATCATGTAGAGTATCATGTGCTGTATCATTAACACCTATATATTATATAATTATTTAAATAATTATCCTCTACACATGTATCCATATTACTATAGTATGCACTGTATCACATAATGCATACTGTTCATTTAATGACGTATAAGTCTGTCTAGACTTACCGTCGTCGATGAATATCTATCTAATATATTGACAGCTTACGTTATCTTAATGTATGTAAACTCAAAGAACGAACGAACGAACGGACAAACGAATAAATGGATGCATACATGTATGAATGGGATATGGAATAAATAAATGAATATATGAATGACATAATTAATAAATCCATTAATATTACACTTTTTATATACATGTACAATGTTTGACGAGCAATCCTGATATCGTAGAGTACATACATATGCAAAGTTTGTGTATACTAGGCCTACAGTAAACAATACATACTTCTTTGATATTTATTACTAACTCTGTGTGGTGTTTTTCACTATGCGACGTATGTTAGGTATCAGCTTGCTATAGTTTGAACTGCGTTGTATAGCAGCTATATCATGTGTGACGTGAAAGAAATACAAACGTTATGCATTTTTGTGCGATATGGGAAAACACAGCACTTGTCCAATGAACAAGGTGTTCGTCTAAAGGCTCACACGTTATTAATTTGACTGGTGCTGTATTTTCCCATATCACACTCAAATGAACACCGTTTGCATAGCGTAAAGTGTAACATTGTATTCTGTTTGTTTTTAGAGTTTAAAATGTTAAGAGATCCATCAATTATGCTGTATGCACTTAGCACTTTGAGTGGCAGAATTCTATAATTTAACTCTTTTTCCTGCCAGACGCAGTTTATACAGTTGCAAGCATGTTTTAGATCAAAAGACATATCATTAAATTTGATTTATAAAATGGTGGTAGATGTTTATTTTGTCCAATTATTCAATAACAATTATTTATCTCTGTTTTTTATTGTGCGGGGAACAGATATCATGTAGAGTAGCATGTGCTGTATCATTAACACCTATATAATATATAATTATTTAAATAATTATCCTCTACACATGTATCCATATTACTATAGTATGCACTGTATCACATAATGCATACTGTTCACTTAATGACGTATAAGTCTGTCTAGACTTACCGTCGTCGATGAATATCTATTTAATATATTGACAGCTTACGTTATCTTAATGTATGTAAACTCAACGAACTCAACGAACGAACGAACAAACGAACGAACAAACGAATAAATGGATGCATACATGTATGAATGGGAGATTGAATAAATAAATGAATATATGAATGACATAATTAATAAATCCATTAATATTACACTTTTTATATTACATGTACAATGTTTGACGAGCAATCCTGATATCGTAGAGTACATACATATGCAAAGTTTGTGTATACTAGGCCTACAGTAAACAATACATACTTCTTTGATATTTATTACTAACTCTGTGTGGTGTTTTTCACTATGCGACGTATGTTAGGTATCAGCTTGATATAGTTTGAACTGCGTTGTATAGCAGCTATATCATGTGTGACGTGAAAGAAATACAAACGTTATGCATTTTTGTGCGATATGGGAAAACACAGCACTAGTCCAATGAATAAGGTGTTCGTCTAAGTCTAAAGGCTCACACGTTATTAATTTGACTGGTGCTGTATTTTCCCATATCACACTCAAATGAACACCGTTTGCATAGCGTAAAGTGTAACATTGTATTCTGTTTGTTTTTAGAGTTCAAAATGTTAAGAGATCCATCATGTGGGTGTCACCCAATCCCAGATGGCCTCACATCATCCAATCCCAGATAGCCACACAACACCGAATTCAGATCAAAGCGAGGCTGAGTGGTTGAATAAGAATGAAGGTGATTCATCAATGTTAGAGGCTAATTGGTAGTCCGTTTCAGCAGGCAGAAATACGATATGGAGCATGACAATCATGTATTAACAAACGTTCATGTTATATGTTATTGAAAAGACAAAATGAGTTTTATCTGTGTTTCTAAAAAATAGGGATTTTAGAAATAAGTTAAACATTGAAGAGGTTAATTAAATAATTTAAATTTCGACCATTTTCACTACCGCAAGCCATAACTAAATGTGAGTGAAAATTGCTCATATTTGATTGTATTGAAACCAAGCGTTTACAAAATGGAGATGTTTAGCCCTTTCAAGCCTGACTTTACCATTGTCATCTTCATTCACTACAAGTCGCGAATTGCTGTCGCAAATCTCAACTTGACGTGCAGTGGGTGAAGTGGGTGAAAAATTAAAGAAAAATGCCACATACTAGAATAACAGTTTAATGGAAATTTTCATTCTAAAACCTTTAGTTGTAGGAAAAATAAGTCGTTTTTTCAGGGACGTAAAATGATGCTTTAATGCGTCGTGAGGGCTTAAAGGGTTAAACAAGTTGAAAAACGATGATAGTCGTGCTCAGTGATGAATGTCGTCCACGGGAATGTAAGAATGTAAACTACAATCCGTCACAACAACGTATCAAGCTTTATATTACACCTGACATTTCGTAATTTAAGCAGCTATTCACTAATTCACACCTTAAAGTGTATGGGAATGAGAAGTAACATATTATAAACAAAATATATAAGCTTATCCTCTCCAATCATTTAGTTGTTATTTAGGTTGGAACTGAATACATTACATAAGTCATAATGAATAAATTGGAATACTTCATGTTTTCTAAGATGACGTAGCTATGTAGTCGGTGAAGCATTTTTCAAAGCGAGGCTGAATCGTTGAATGGGAAGTAAGGTGATTCATCAATGTTAGAGGCTAATTGATAGTCTGTTTTCAGCAGGCGGAAATACGATATGGAGCATAACAATAATGCATTACCAAACGTTCATGATATGTTCTTGAAAAGACAAAATTATTTTTATCTGTGTTTTTAAAAGATGGGGATTTCAAAAATAAGTTAAACATTATAGAGCTAAACTATATAACGTAAATTTTCGACCGTTTTCGCTACCGCGACCCATATTGCTCATATTTGTTTAATTTAAAACCAAACGCTTACACAATCTAGATGTTGAGGCAATCTTGATATTTATTTCCTAATAAATGTGATTTAACCTTCTAATACAAAAGATTAACCCTTTCTGAATTTACCATTGTCATCTTCATCCACTACAAGCCGCGAATTGCTGTCACAATTCTTGACTTGGAGGGTATAAAGTTTGATGGAAATTTTCATTCTAAAAGCCTTAGTTGTAGGAGAATTAAGTTTGTTTTTAGGGATGTCAAATGATGCTTTAATGCATCGTGAGGGCTGAAAGGGTTAAACATGTTAAAAAACGGCGATAGTCGTGCTCCGTGATGAAAGAGTTATTATCGTCCACGGGAATGTAAAAATGTAAACTATAATTCGCCACAACAACGTCTCATGTTATTTATTACACTTCACATTTCATAATTTAAGCATCTTAAAGTGTATGAAAACGAAAAGAAGTTGGGACTTTATTCCACCCCACGACGAATCATTTGTAAAACCTTATAAGCTAAAATATGTAAGCTCATCCCCTCCAATCATTTAGTTGTTATTTAGGTTGGAACTTAATACATTACATCAGTCATAATGAATATATAAGAATACTTTATGTTCTGTCAGATGATGTATCTATGTAGTCGGTGAAGCATTGCACATTCATTGCAAAGTGAAACATCACATACATGTATAGCATAAAACACGATCCAAATTAGTAAGGTAACTGTAAATGATTGATTCGTTCGGGACAATCCGGCTTATAAAAACCTCCAGGGAATTTGCAAATCTGCAATGTCTACAGAAAAAGCTTCTCACTGACGAAGCTTATTTGTTGTTGATATAATAAATAATTGGCTTTTCACACGAGTCCTAAAAATAATGACAGATGCATCTTCTAGTTAGAGCTCTATCACCATCCATACCTGTACATGTTCCAAGTGCATCATGTTGGTGAATGAAGACATAAGTATGTGGGAAAAGCTGATTTATATCCAGTATATCAGTCACAATGAATAAATAAGAATACTTCATGTTTTCGCAAATGATGTATCTATGTAGTCGGTGAAACATTGCACGTTCATTGTAAAGTGAAACATCACATATAGCGTTAGCTGTATATACCAATCATGATTAATAAGGTAAATGTAAATGATTGATTTGTTTGGGACAATGCTGCTTATAAAAAACCTCCAGGGAATTTTCAAATCTGCTATGTCTACAGAAAAACCTGCTCACTGACGAAACTTATTTGCTGTTGATAGCTACTGGCAACTAAAAATAATGACAGACGCATCTTCTAGTTAGAGCTCTATTACCATCCATACCTGTACATGTTTTAAGCGCATCATCTGCGTGAGTAAAGACTACACAGTGGCATATACAACATTAATACCAAGGTGGCCATATATAATACAACCATACAACAGTAAATCTGTTTTATTTAGGTTTATATACACGAATATATACAATTAGTGTACAAATATACACTTGTAAGTATAATTATGTATATTAGGATGTCAAATAAATGTGGCTAGTACTCTTACTTCGTTTGGCATCTAGAATGAAATGTATATGTCAATGACACCTACGATTTAGTTGTAGCTTAAATCATTATTATAAATTAAATCAGTTGTTTTGTGGTTACATAACAGAGATTGCATTACATTTAATATTAAAAGTATACACTTTATTTCACTTTCTGAATGATGTCTGAAAAGTATGATTTTTTGTATTACGAATCTACCGCGCTACTATATATCACTCTATATGTCATAATATGCAGCTTTAATGTTTTTGAAAATGACGAGTTTGATAGCTGTCACTTCCACCATATGAGATCGAGTTTATTTCATCTTACCCCCTACAATGGTCTTATTTTTTTATTTATTAGGCTTTATATACACAAATATATACAATAGTCGTAGAAATAAGCAATTGTAAGTAAAATTGTGTACACCAGGATTGTCGAATACAGGTGACCAGCACCCTAACTAAGCTCGACATCCAGGATAAAATTTATATACATTGAAATTAAACTAAAATTAGACATACAAATACAATTAAATAGGAATACAGTATAGTATACAAAATTGTTGTTTCTCGTGCTAAAACCGGAGATAAAATAACTACGTATTAGTATAAAAGTAGCAAAAAAAACCTCTGGAAAGCGTACAAACTTAAAAAACAACTACAAGTAGAGCAATATTTAAAGCATGCCACTTTAAAATAATGTCATTATTTTAGTTTTATAAAGTCTTCACAATCTCAACAATGTAGATATTTGCTTGACTGAGGAGCAAATAGAAGATGACCAGGGTGCCCTGAGCCACCACACAAGATAACCTCATTATGCACTCCACTGATCATAGGGCCAAATACTATATAATATCATAATAATACGATAAAACAATACTATATTAGAAGTATATGTAAAAACAATATTACAACTATGTGGTATTAACTAGAGCCCCCAACACGTACAGAACGTTAGTCCCTTTAGAATAAAAGTAGAGTGAAGATATATTTCAGACATCCCTGTTGTTGAGCTAAGCATTGTAAACAAGCGCCCAGGTGGATGTTTTGGCTCCTGCATAAAATATGATCTGAACGGAATTGCCTCCATTAACAAATCGACGTCATTTCCATTTGAAAAAAACGCAAGCTACCGCAGTTCAGCAGATCCATTTATATTTGTTATCATTCGGCAGCGGCAGATGTCTGCAGACGATTTTTCATCTACTAGTCCTGCGGCATGTGTAGTCCCATTGGCTTTGAATGTTCCAATTTTTCAGTCCAGTAAACACATTTCTGTGTAAAATAAAACAGGAGCCGACAAGGCTATTAGTTGTAATATACAGGTTTACTCTCTGTCCATCTATAATATAAAACTTTATAATACTTACCCAGTTTCAAATAAAATAAAAATGCCACTTACATTCTTAATATGAAGTATGTACTGAGGATTGATTACAACTGGAATCACATCCACACTTGAAGGTTTTTGTGGTTTTTGTATATCATCTCATATTCAGAAATCTACCTGTCATCAAGAATGATGTAGATCTAAGTACGACACATAGAAACAATGCTGATCTTATACTGGGCCAGCGTCGCAGACGTTGACCTAATATTAAACCAGCATTGTTTCTATGTGTCTTGTTTGCTGGGAAACATGGACGTTGAACCGATGTTGACTAAATGTTGAGGCAGCGTCACATGCGGTAACCCAGCTTTAAAACAACATACAGATAACCTCCCACGTTATCTGCTATGGACAATACATATGTGCACACAGGCTGCTTATAGGTCAGTTCGGATGCGTCCGACTTTTTCACTTCTCTTTTTGTATTTTCAGTTTTTTTTTCAATTTTACTTTTTAATTTTCCAACTGTCGATCGTGTCTCAGTCATGATCATGATGAGCTGATACATCGTGACTAAACATTGTAGATACACTGACATGTCCCATTACATTGTCCAATTTGCTGAATTATTTACACTTTTATTCATGATGTATTGAGGGAATGGGTGACAAAATCTATTCTGAAAATAAAAATGCCTATTTTGTTGCTTTTTTGAAACGTGTACTCTGTGTAATGAAAATCATACATGTTTGTTTAATTTAAGATTTACTATTGCTATTTTTTGTTCATTAAAGTAAAATGTCATTCCGAGAAACCTTTTTTCTATTCTAATTAGAAGGATGGAAACTATAAGCATGATAATAGTGGTGACTGGTGCTGAAAATGTGAGCTACACCTGTTAAAATCTGAGAGCAACAAAAGTCGGAATTGGCGAGAAAAAAGGTAAATTGTTTTATTTAACTATTTTGTGACAACGTAATAATATTTAGAAGTAACAGCAAACGCAGTTAATGTGTAGCAGATATAATGTTGTGTGATCCAGACGTTGATCTACAACGATTGTATCTGGGAAGGGACGATGTACGCTTAGTTGTTCATTAAGGAAAAAGACTAAAAGTTCTAGTCATCTCTAGTCCTAGTCATCTCAGACAACCTAGAGACTTTTTGTTGCAAGTGCCTCTGACACAGAGGTCAGCCTCAGAGGCAACTTTTAGTGTACAAGGGCCTGTCCTGTGGAATAAACTTCCACATGATATCAAGACAGCAAACTCTGTGAATATTTTTAAAAGAAGGTAAGAACACATTTTTTTTAGAATTTACTTTACCTAGTTAATGACGATATTTATTCATAACTATGTTTATTTTAATTTTTTTTAACATAACTTTTTATTTAATGATGTCATATTATTGTAAGCGCCATGATCAGCTGTGCTGGATTTGTGCGTATGTTTTAAAGTACTGCAAATAAATAAATCACTTTTTTGTTCACCCCACTAGCCGTAAGATATATACACACTTTAGACACTATTGTCAACTTCGACTATTTAAATTCCAACTTTAATTCATCAGATTTTTCACCATTTCTTGTATTATCTATTTTGTTTTTGCATTTATATATATTGTATTAAATTCATTGAATCTCTTTCTGCGTTCGTGTTCTTTGTTTATTCTCTGTACGCTCATGGTTCTATGTTGAAACCATTTCAACAACTCCTTAATTATAACGTTATATTGTCATCTCAGCGATAACAATAAATACGACATTACATGTGAAGTAGCAGTAATCCTAATCTATGGTGTAAAAATATTATGTGTTTAATTAGCTGCTCTTTTATCACTCACATGTAGGCTATTGTGTGTTATGAAAATCATCTATATCTGTCTCATTTGAGAATAATTATTTTTAATTACTCAAATGCCACTCGCAAGAACAGTTTTTTATGCTAAGTGGATTTATGAAACTAAAAAATCGTGATGATAGTGGTACGTGTTCTAAAGATGTTAGTTACAAAATGTAGTTATGCCTTTCTTAAATCTAGGAGCACCAAGAGTCGGAACTGGTGATGAAAGAGTCAAATCTAATATATGTATCTATTGTGTCAAAACTTAATATTGAGAAGTAATTTTTGCAAATCCTATTTTTTAAGCACGCAAAAATTATGTGCTAATATCAGTGATTTATTCAGCTAAAAAAATGTTTTAAAACGTGATTATCGGTCTAAGGGTTAAGCCTTAAAGCTTTAGACGTCGGAATCTGACATTGTAGACGTCAGATTCTGACAGCTAATGTCGTTCCACGCACTGTCAAATATTTCTAATGGTCGTAGAACCATAACTTATGTATTAAAATGAATCGGAAATAGCTAACTAAGACATTTATGGTGATTTCAAATTGAAAAGAAAACTTTGGCCTCCGGGGGCCTGTTCAGCGTACCATGTCACCAAATTGGTCAGAAAATCTAAGACCAGCTTTCAACATCAGCAATACAAAATTCTAGAGGATACTCTAAAACAATATGGAGAAACCAATATCAATAAACTTTTCCAAAGATCAAGTGAAATGGGGTTTAGGATTATCGGTGTAAGGAACAATGCATATTTATCGATGGTGATGGCGTAAACACAATATCGTGGTCTTCCCTTATTAGAGAGAGAAGGAAATGAGAATGGAAAAGGAAATGGCAAATCCCCATTTATCAGGAGATCACATCCTGTCGCCGCCATCTGGTGTAAATCTCTGATCGCATTATGACCTTATGACCTGACGCTTTATCTGCTGATCCACGTGGTCACCTTATGACCTCTAAATGCAGATAGATCCTTCTCGGATCCGTTCTGATTTCCTGACACGTGTCATGCTAAGCACGGAAAATACGATAATTTCTAGCCTGTTTCAAACGAAGTAAAATGACACAAAAAATAATGCATTACAATTGCTCGAGTGCCATTTATTATTATTGCGGGCGTGAAATATACACATGTAATAAATTTTAATCATATTGAGCCATGGGTCGCAGTAGCAATTCGCAAGCTGAGTAAAAAAAATAATGTACTTCAAAATAGCGCTTTGATGATTTCCAAGCTCTGAGTGTAACACTTGTCACGCTAAAGCCGTTTACATACCATAGTTTCTAGCCTGTTTCATGTAAAATGAAATGACACTGAAAATAATGCATTTAATTCGCTCGACTGACAATTGATTCCTATTGTGGGCTACACAATATAAATAAATTTCACTCATCTTAAGTTGTCGGTCGCGATATTGAGACGCAAATTCAAGACGCATTTTTGTTTGTTTTGTAAATTAGAGCTTTTAAATGTGCCCCTAGCCATACGTAGTTTTCAAGCAAGTTTCAAACTGAAAATGAGCAAATTGTTTCTGAGAGTTATTAACGCGTAAAGCGCTGTTAAAAAACATGTTTTTTTCAATTTGAAATCACCATAAATGTCTTAGTTAGCTCTTCTCGATTTATTGGAATAGCTACGTTATGGATCTGCGATCATTAATAATATGTTTACTCTAACATTGAGGGGATCGACTTTAGTCGTCAGAATCTGACGCACAGACGTCAGATTCTGACGACTAAAGTCGATCCCCGCGCTGTAAGAGTTGATAATAATAATAATTAACTGCCTAACTAACTAATTAACTGCCGATGAAAGAAATGACTGTAGACGAATTAATTAACTGTCGATTAAAGTAATTACTCTGAACGAATATTCCGACGTGATTTCTTTCACCCACATCTTTTAATTAGCTGATAATGTGGTATATTTAACTGATATATTTCATTGTACATGTTTTTCGTTCACGCTTTTACTGCCATGTTTTTTTATTAGAATGTTCTCACTTTAATTAGTCATGCAAAATAGTCTGTAGTTATTTCTTACATACACATCTACAAATGGGCTTGTAATCATGTTAATGGGTAATTATTATTGATATTGGCCTATACATTGTATATTTATTATAGTATACTTACTCTTTATAACTACC
Organism: Flabesymbios commensalis; assembly: GCA_964017125.1. NCBI lineage: Eukaryota > Metazoa > Annelida > Polychaeta > Terebellida > Flabelligeridae > Flabesymbios > Flabesymbios commensalis. Next base: position 5,549,041 of record OZ024908.1, read on the forward strand.
TTTATGATGACACGTTTTCATGCTATATTGAGACACAACACAAGATCTATGTGTGAGAAAAGATCAGGAATAATACCAATGCTCATTCAGTTAATGACAAGTAGGCCTATGTATCAAATGATACAACTAACTTTTTCAGTTACATAATATGGCCATGTTCTAATCCATATCACTTTTGTGCACATATATTAAATCTTCTATCGCGATGCTTTCTAAGTAAATTTTTACTCATTCTACAATTTCATGTCTGAATAAAGGCAAATGTCCTACGTAAAATATTATCCCAGATGTTAAAAAAATGTCAAAATATTTGTAGTCGTTGTTAAAATGATTGTTGTTAATGCTTTGTAATCCGGAGCCTGGATTCGAATTCGAAAGGAAACACACAAACAAACAAACAAGCGCTTCCAAAACATATACTGCACATGTATATGTTTTTCTAGTTTTTTTCGCTTAATATCAATATATTAATTCACAATAAACAATGTAAGAACCCAGAACTCTTCTCCTCTTTTCCTGAAATAAAACAGTTCCTAACCGTTTAATGTAAATCCGTTAATTCATTTTTAAATAATCTGAGGAACGGACAAACAAGCAAACAAACCAGCAAACAAACCAACAAACCAACAAACCAACAAATCAACAAACAAACAAACAAACAAACAAACAAACAAACAAACATGAAAACAAACAAACAAACAAACATAAAAACAAGCATAAAAACAAACCAGCAAACAAACAAACACTACCAAAACTTATACTGCACATGTGTATGTGTTTCTAGTTTCTCGCTCATTATCAATATATTGATCACTGATAAACAATGTAAGAATTCACTAACACTCCCCCGAAATATCACAAACCCAATGCGGGTTATTACTATATACACTCAGCTATCAGTGAGATGTCACAGTCACTCACTGACCTTTTGAGTGGAATTTACACATATTCAACACCAGGTGTCTCTGTCGTCTGGTTCGTCACCGTCTTCTAACCGGCAGCCAGCAATTCATAAATGAGGCACGAGCGGTGAGGTAGATCTTGATTGGTCAGTTATGTTTAGAAGCACACCTGCCCACCCACTGCCAACACATGGGAATTTGTGCACGCAGTGCTCGTCATACAAACCTGAGGGTATCCATGAGTGTTCCACTTTCAATTTTATATTTATTGATAATTAGTTTAATGGAGTTTTTAAAAGTATAAGCTAAGCACAATTTCTACTATATACGGTATATATCAGTGTATATTCAGCCTAGATATTTTTATCTCATTTTCAGAAGCGTCAATAGTAATATCATAAATCGGGTTATTTTGCACTCTGTGAGGCCATCGTTCTGAAAGAAGCTGCGTTTTTCCCACGCACCTAGATGCGGCAGTACAGAGAGTGGCTGTGAAATCTCTGTCCCCTGGTGGTGGATATTAGCTGATCTGGGGAAGATGACCAGTGTCTGAAGTAGAGAGAGAGACACTGGTGACACGAGTGAAATTACTATATTGAGAATTCATCTCTAGACTAGAATATAAACCGGAAATTCAGTTCATCAGACAGGATTGCAGATGGTATCATGATGTTCACTTAGTGTTGGTTTAATGCTGGTCTACCGTCAGGGACGCTGGCCCAAAATCAAACCAACATTGTGTGTTTTCTGGGGTACGACCATTATTATGGCGGTGTACTCAAACCCCCGTATCACGAGCGTCGTGTGTCACCGTGACAGGCAATCTAGGATTATGGACATCTGACAATAAATTAGGTCATAATCGAGCAGATCCCTTCACCAAATCCTGATCCACACGGTAGATTTCGTCTGTCGGGGCATGACTGATACTCTCTGTACCAGATTGCACTGGAGTTATGTTCAATCATTTTAGGCTGGAATTCAGCTACCAACTCTACCTTCAAATTAAGGAAAAATAAATTAAATCATTTCTTTAGTGATAATTTAGCTATACAATTGTATTATTATTTGTTCTGATCATGCAGCTTAAATCGAGAGTTGTAACAGGTTGTCCTGTGAAGCCTATAGATAATCACCCATTCCATTCCCAATATCAGCGATTTTATTGGTTAATAAAACAAACTAAAAACGTCAATCTTGAAACAATGATATAGATATTTATACTCAAATTTCTCAAATGATATACATTTTCAGTCAAATTAATTTAGAATTAACAGGATTAAACTGGTTTGCACTTACTATAGCTACAAGTGTTAAAATAATGCTCGTGAAGACTCACAGTCATGTTTACGGTATCGAAAGTGCCATAACAATGCCACTGAATCATCCATTGTTTATACTTGTTTGTCAATATTACACCTGCTTTTAGGAGCTAAACATATATCGTTTGAATTATGTTAAGATAACTTCACAATATGATATGCATTTACGAATCCGTGCATTTACCGAACCATTCATTATTGGTGTGTGTTTTTTCATATATTTATATCGAAGCACAAAACACACTTGTCATCCAAATTTGATCATTCAATCATCCGTTGTTTCATGTCTGTTCTGTCAATATTACAGCGAAGTGAAAGGAAAACATAAAACTAGCACACCGCGTTAATGGACATTTCCTTCTTCGTAAACATGCCACCTGAATATGGATTCTGTGGAACCTGATACTTAATACACGAGAGAAACATAAACACTGGACGTCAGCGCTGGGCTGGTTCAATGGTGGGCAAGCGTCGCAGACATTGGCCCAATATTGAATCAGCACTGCGCCAACGACCTATGATTATCCAGCGTGTATTCAATGTTGGACATTGTGGAAGAATGTTCTCCAGCATTGGATCAGCACTCGTTATAAACAGGTCCATGCTAAGCAAAAACTGACATTTTTTCCTGTCAAGATTTTCTCGGTGGATTTAGCTAAAAAAATACACTGTTTGGTATAAGCTTCTGGGCCACCTTAAGATATTCTTTAAATCCAATATGGCGACCAGAAATCTCAACTGGCCGTCTGATTACTAACCTGAACCTAAACTAGAATTGTAATTTTTTTAAGTACCCCCAAAAACTTTAGTTATGGAGTTTAATGGTGAAGTAAGATTATTCACTCATCTAGAATGCACAACAGCACAGTACACAGCACCCTTCATCCAGTGCTGGTTCAATGGTAATCCAGCGTCGCATATTGTCGTCCAGCATTGAATCAGAACCAGAACATGATCAGCGTGCTTTGTTCATAAAGTGCTGATTGAATATTGGACCAGCGTTGAGGACGTTACACCAACATTGAACCAGCACCGGGTCAACATTCCGTATCCATGGGAAAAGCGTTTATCATGGTATAGTAACCATGGTAACATAACGAAATGATTTGTTTGTTACACCACAATAATTACAGTGATGATGTAATGGTTATCCACCTTGTATTAACACATAGCAGTTTGATTTATAATAGGAAACTTTCTTATGAACACATTCATGTTAGCATGGTTACGCTAATATGAGAATGACAGATGATGTAAGATATTCTTACAGGGATATTCTGCTCCACTAAAGGGCGGAGGCCCTAGGGTAGTGGTTAGCACCGCTGCCTTTCACGCCAGAGTTCGGGGTTCGGTTCCCGGTCTCGGCAGTTTGAGAGAAACAAAAATGCTTCTTCCCCATCCACGTGTGAAAGTCAGTATTGTGGGGAGCCTCCGTGACCGAGCGGTAGCGTGCTCGGCCTCAGACCGTCAGGGCTCGAATTTCGAATCCTGTGTCTAGAGGACAGTGTCATCTCTATCATCTCACCATCCTCAGGAGGTTCTCCTGGCCCAGTTTAGCCTATATGTGCACAAAGGTGGCATAAAGCCCGATTCATTTCATTTCATTGCTCCACTAAAATCTAGGCACCAAAGCAACATTTGAAAACAATACAGTAGCCTGATGATATCAACCCTTGTAGGGCTACGCTACATATACATTTTCAAGCAATTTCCAAAACAATTAAATGTCATTAAATTAGAAACAAATTGTATATGGCAGTTGATTAGTTAACCCTTTAAGCCCTCACGATGAATTAAAGCATTATTTTTCATCCCTGAAACTTAATTTTCCTACAACTAGGGGTTTTGAATGGATATTTACATAGAACTGTTTTACCAACACATGGCAATTTTCTTTAATTCCCCCCCCCCTCCACATCAAGTCATTTTCATCCACTACAAGTCGAGAAAATGAGAGAGTAATTCGCGGCTTGTTGTGGATGAGGATGACAATGGTTCTTTCAGGCCTGACAGGTTTAATCAAATAGTCTAATTTGATACACGCCTGGCTTATCTCTTTAATATTACCCCACCAGATTACATAACACCAAATTACTCCCTTTGTCTTTTTAAAATATATCAACGACTTGTGTTTTCTATTTAAATGCATACATAATTACATAGATATAGATATTAAACATATTATTTCTTCCTATAACGCTGACACCTGTAGAGCTAGGCTAGGTCAACAGGTATTGCCTTGAAGATCTGCACGCTTTAATTGTGAATTGGCTGGGCTATTTTTCCCTAATCGGGTAGTAAAAATGTAGAGTATCCTGCCGAACACAATAAAACAATTTAATTGCAGCAATAGATTTGTCAAACCTTTTAAGAAACTATTATAATTTTTACATTGTAAAGTTGACCACGCCCTATGATATTGACAAATCCTGCACGTGGGTTACCGTTTGTCGCTGTCCGAGATGTCGCCAGGCATGTAACACTTTTCTTTCTCTTTCTTTTTTACACATCCCAGCAGGCACGGGACGTCCACCTGGTGTTGAGTCGGTGTTGGACCAGCGTCGAAGACGATGGGCCAGCATTGATTCGGCGTTATAAGCGTCTCGTGTTTTGCTGGAATGCGTTTTTCATAATTGCTGCACACGTACTTTATTAACATTGTTATCAGGTTATGGGACAGGCCTAGAATAGATATCACATAATCTGATGCCATGTCCCAGCTCACAGTCTTATCATGACTATTTTGTTTTGTTATCATTGAACAAAGTACTGTATAGTGTATATTTGGCGAATCCTAATAAATATAAATAAATAAAATAATAATATATCATTTAAAATATCGATATATTCCAAGTGGCATTGTGTGAGTACACACAACACTAGATGAAAGTCCGTCATTAGCTTGGCTATATAATTAGCGTGCGTCACGTCACCATGATCACGTGTTACCATAGTAACCACATATCTAGATATGAAAGTGCTAATGGATCAATAATGTAAAGAGATTAAATCTTTACGCACATCCTCCTGGGCTGAAACAGCTGGTTCTTAGATTAGATTAACCTTTTCTATGCTGGAGTAACAGATAAACACACAATGCAAACAATTATGAATTGTCATTTTGAGACTCAGGGCAAAAACCACCATAAACGACAAATACCACCCCTTAGTACCAAGGTCACGATATGTTACCCAACAGTGTAACATTATAGTAAGTGTTACATTATAGTAAGTGTAACATCAGTAAGTTGTACAATATAGTAAGTGTTACTTTATAGTAAGTGTTACATTATAGTAAGTGTTACTTTATTGTAAGTGTTACTTTATAGAGGGTGCCACATTATAGTAAGTGTTACTTTATAGTAAGTGCTACATTATAGTAAGTGTTACTTTGTAGTAAGTGTTACATTATAGTAGGAGTTACATTATAGTAAGTGTTACATTATAGCAAGTGTGACATTATAGTAAGTGTTACATTATAGCAAGTGTTACATTATAGTAAGTGTAACCTTATAGTAAGTGTTACATTATAGTAAGTGCTACATTATAGCAAGTGTTACATTATAGTAAGTGTTACATTATAGCAAGTGTTACATTATAGTAAATGTTACATTATAGCAAGTGTTACATTATAGTAAGTGTAACCTTATAGTAAGTGTTACATTATAGTAAGTGTTACATCAGTAAATTGTACAATATAGTAAGTGTTACTTTATTGTAAGTGTTACTTTATAGTAAGTGCTACATTATAGTAAGTGTTACTTTGTAGTAAGTGTTACATTATAGTAGGAGTTACATTATAGTAAGTGTTACATTATAGCAAGTGTGACATTATAGTAAGTGTTACATTATAGCAAGTGTTACATTATAGTAAGTGTAACCTTATAGTAAGTGTTACATTATAGTAAGTGCTACATTATAGCAAGTGTTACATTATAGTAAGTGTTACATTATAGCAAGTGTTACATTATAGTAAATGTTACATTATAGCAAGTGTTACATTATAGTAAGTGTAACCTTATAGTAAGTGTTACATTATAGTAAGTGTTACATCAGTAAATTGTACAATATAGTAAGTGTTACTTTATTGTAAGTGTTACTTTATAGTAAGTGCTACATTATAGTAAGTGTTACTTTGTAGTATGTGTTACATTATAGTAAATGTTACTTTATAGTAAGTGTTACATTATAGTAAGTGTTACATTATAGTAAGTGTTACGTTATAGTAAGTGTTACATTATAGTAAGTGTTACATTATAATAAGTGTTACATTATAGTTAGTGTTACATTATAGTAAGTGTTACATTATAGTAAGTGTTACATCATAGTAAGTGTTACATTATAGTAAGTGTTACATTATAGTAAGTGTGAAATTATAGTAAGTGTGAAATTATAGTAAGTGTTACATTATAGTAAGTGTTACATTATAGTAAGTGTTACATCATAGTAAGTGTTACATCATAGTAAGTGTTACATTATAGTAAGCGTTACATTATAGTAAGTGTGAAATTATAGTAAGTGTGAAATTATAGTAAGTGTTACATTATAGTAAGTGTTACATTATAGTAAGTGTTACATCATAGTAAGTGTTACATTATAGTAAGTGTTACATCATAGTAAGTGCTACATTATAGTATATGTATAACATTATAGTATATGTATAACTTCATAGTAAGTGTTACATTATAGTAAGTGTTACATCATAGTAAGTGTAACATCATAGTAAGTGTTACATTAGAGTAAGTGTTACGTCATAATAAGTGTTACATTAGAGTAAGCTAGATGAATTTGTTCTGTGTGTATGCCTGTAAAGCCATAAAACACTCTCATTCATGGCGTCAAATATTTGTATTAAATATAAAACAAGCGATAGAAAAACAACACGACATAGCAAGTCTTTCAATAATAATATTTTTTATGCGTCTGTGCTACGAGCAATACGTGCGAATGCCTATGGTTTGTGGTACACCACTTGTTGCTAAACATGTAAACCGCAGTCACTGATTACTCAAAAACTGGCATTTTGCTGGATCATTCAGGGGTACAAAGAAAACAAACTAATATGCCTTTTTATTCACAATATTATGTTTCCCTTTAGCAGAATACTGAACGAGAAATATGTTAGTTTATCTATACCATGTTTTCCCACTCAGCAATTTGGCAGCATACTTTCATTTATAATATATGGCAGCAGGAAGAGGGGAATAATTGTAATAGCGACCAAAGCGTCCTCAGTGACGTGATCATCTCATGCATTGACTTCACCATCACGCATGCTGCGTGTGACTCAATAAACATTTACCCGAAAATGTTGACCCAGCATTCGACTGACTTATCGTATTCTGAGGAGCTGTAGGAGCTGTAGATCACCGCCAGCTA
>OZ024908.1:5561643-5689143 GCA_964017125.1 Flabesymbios commensalis
AATGTGATTTCCACGTCTATCTCACTCTATCGCAATGCTTGACCATTTAAAAAATGGGGATATACTATTTTCTATAACATGTACGTAGGCTATACAAAGTAACAATGGTAAAAAAATATATAATTTTGCTACATATCCCACCTCCAGGAGCTATTTTTAATAGTGATAGATCTAAGGGGACTTAATCAGACTAAAATCATAAAAAAATCGGTGATTTTATTTTGGTTTCTTAATATGACCATATGATGTAAACATGTACATAGACTATAACTGCAAACGTTTTTTATTGTTTGTGCTGCGCATTTGCCAGTTAGGCTAGATAGAGGGACGACATTCCTGTATTTCTTATTTTGGACATGCATGTCCAAATTAAGAAGTCGGGAACTTCGTCTTTATATCTCGCTTAACTGATGAATGCGCAGCACAAACATTTTGCAGTTCTAATCTATGGACATGTTTACATCATATGGTCATATTAAGAAGCCATAAGAAAATCACTGATTTTTTTTACAATTTTAGCCTGATTGTGTCATTTTAAGTGAAAAAATGAGAATTTGTTTGTTTCTATCCATCAGTTCATGTACCGTACGTAGGCTATGCAAAGTAACAATAGCAAACAAATGTATAATCTTGCTATAGTATCCCACCTCGAGGAGCAATTATAGATATTTGATATTGTTAATATGTTGTAAAATGCACTTGTTCAAAATTACCATTTTTTTTGCTCATGTTTATGAGAACAAATTAATTCTTATACCAAAGTCTCCACCTTTCTTTATGCACATATATGCTAAAATGAACGATTCCATTTATTATCTGGTGTTTTTACAGTCAGTTGATTTATTATAAGAATAAACTTTTCATTAATAAGGATACAATTTCAATGACGGTTCATGCAATTGGCAAGTTTTAAATTCGACAAAATTGGTCGGCCAGTACCGTCAATTTTGAACCACTTCACCCGTGCCTGGTTTAAACATTTGGAATGTGGGGGGTCTTGTGTAGCCAGTGCTAATGGAATAGTTCACTGAGTACACCCGAAGTTCACACACTACATCTTCTATCTGTATGACCGCTGTAAAACCCGCTAACCCTTCACCCTTACAGCGCGGGGATCGACTTTAGACGTCAGAATCTGACGTCTGTAGACGTCAGATTAAGACGACTAAAGTCTATCCCCGCACTGTAAGAGTAAACATATTTATAATGGTCGTAGACCATTAACATATCTATTCAAATGAAGCGGAAAGGCTAGCTAAGACATTTATGATGATTTCAAATTGAAAAAACACTCTGGTTTCCGTGGTTTATACAAAAATAATTCAGCGCCTCAAGGGTTAAAGCACTAACAATTTTTTATAAAAACTATTAAGACCAAAGGAAATTATCATAAATGTCTTAGTTAGCTGTTTCCGTTTTATTTGAATACATATGTTATTGATCTACGGCCATTAAAAACAGTTTACTCAGTGCAGGGGTGGAGTCGGTTTCCACATTCCATTTTACGTGTACATATGTATTATCTCTGCAGATTTAGCAGGTAGCTACAATGCATCTTACGTTTATCTGCATTATCGCTGCAAAACACGTTAACCTGGATCTCACACTTACAGGTGGCATCTGGTATGTGATAAGATATATATCCGTATTATCGCTGTGGTACCCGTTGACCTGGATTTACGTGATTTAGATGTTAGCCTTTACAGCATCAACTTTAGGCGTCAGAATCTGACGTCTGTAGACGTCAGATTCTGACGCCTAAAGTCGATCCATGCACTATAAAAGTCAATATATTAGTAATGGCCGTAGACCCATCAACATAGGTATTCAAATGAATCAGAAAGAGCTAACTAAGACATTTATGATGATCTCAAAGTTGAAAAAACCTCTTTGATCTCCATGGTTTATATAAAAATATCTCAGCGCTTCAAGGGTTAACCTGGAGTTACCACTGTAGGCTACATCTTACGTTTCCAGGCAGCATCTGGGATGTGATAAGATAATAGAAATCCAAGCGCACCAATAAAACACGAAAGGTGGACCAAATGTTGTCCCAATGTAGCCCTGAATACAAGGCTATTCCGCCCGAGATGCAGCTGGGGCGAAATAGACTTGTATTCAGGGCTAGTCCCAATGCTGGGCCATGGTTGTTGACGATGACCCTTCATTGATCAGACATTGGACTAGCGTCTTGTGTTCCCTTGGTAGAGGTTTGACCTTGATAGCTTCACTCATTAAACATCCAAAGGCAAGAACAGGTAAAAAATTTTTTTCAAAAACCAGGCCAAAAGGTGCAATTACAATGTACACTAACCCACGATATGGGGAAAATATAATCAATTAATTATTATTGACAGAACTATAACTAAATACACATTTTTAGGCAATGGCCGCACAAATTTGCGCGAATATAGCACGTAGCTTGTTTACATAGCTAATTATTCTCTACAGGATTTTCCAAGCTAGATACACTAATTAGAAATATATTTCCGAGGGGGTACGAGAAGCCCAACTTCTAGGCATCTTCGCGACAGCAAGGCTTGAGATAGCGTGTCTGCGTCTTCGTGAGTAGCGAGCATTGCGTGGGAAGATGGAGAACCCCAGGCCTACTTTTCGACTAGACGATATGGTATCCCTAATAATATATCCACCAAGACACAGACAGACTAATTACTCTGGTGGAAAGTATATGGTTAGTTTGTACCTGGCCCACGCATGTCTAACACAATACGGGGTAGCCTTAACGACAAAGCTATCGGGGATCTGAGTCATTGACCAGCGATTGCAGCTCGAGTCTTGACATGGAGAAGTATATCGGTTCTCCACGTACTCCAAACAAGGCCTAATCTGTGGATGTAATGTTGATGTTGGTTGATCAAGCTCTGCCTCTTCTTATATATCATACACATAAAACTTTAATTTACCTGCTGGCGCCACTTGTTGTTCCCTGAAAATACAAAAATACTATTTTCAAAATCAGCTCAGTTCAGCTCTAGCTACGTCGTAGCCAGAGCTGTGCGTCTCACCACACATAATACCCGTCCCTTGACTTACATGTATTATGACCATAACGTCTCACCTCACATAATACCCGTCCCTTGACTTACATGTATTATGACCATAACGTCTCACCTCACATAATACCCGTCCCTTGACTTACATGTATTATGACCATAACGTCTCACCTCACATAATACCCGTCCCTTGACTTACATGTATTATGACCATAACGTCTCACCACACATAATACCCGTCCCTTGACTTACATGTATTATGACCATAACGTCTCACCACACATAATACCGGTCCCATAGACTTACATGCATTATGACCATAACGTCTCACCGCACATAATACCCGTCCCTTGACTTACATGTATTATGACCATAACGTCTCACCTCACATAATACCCGTCCCTTGACTTACATGTATTATGACCATAACGTCTCACCTCACATAATACCCGTCCCTTGACTTACATGTATTATGACCATAACGTCTCACCTCACATAATACCCGTCCCTTGACTTACATGTATTATGACCATAACGTCTCACCGCACATAATACCCGTCCCTTGACTTACGTGTATTATGACCATAACGTCTCACCACACATAATACCCGTCCCTTGACTTACATGTATTATGACCATAACGTCTCACCACACATAATACCCGTCCCTTGACTTACATGTATTATGACCATAACGTCTCACCACACATAATACCCGTCCCTTGACTTACATGTATTATGACCATAACGTCTCACCACACATAATACCGGTCCCATAGACTTACATGTATTATGACCATAATGTCTCACCGCACATAATACCCGTCCCTTGACTTACATGTATTATGACCATAACGTCTCACCTCACATAATACCCGTCCCTTGACTCACATGTATTATGACCATAACGTCTCACCTCACATAATACCCGACCCTTGACTTACATGTATTATGACCATAACGTCTCACCACACATAATACCCGTCCCTTGACTTACATGTATTATGACCGTAACGTCTCACCACACATAATACCCGTCCCTTGACTTACATGTATTATGACCATAACGTCTCACCACACATAATACCCGTCCCTTGACTTACATGTATTATGACCATAACGTCTCACCACACATAATACCCGTCCCTCGACTTACATGTATTATGACCATAACGTCTCACCACACATAATACCGGTCCCATAGACTTACATGTATTATGACCATAACGTCTCACCTCACATAATACCCGTCCCTTGACTTACATGTATTATGACCATAACGTCTCACCTCACATAATACCCGTCCCTTGACTTACATGTATTATGACCATAACGTCTCACCTCACATAATACCCGTCCCTTGACTTACATGTATTATGACCATAACGTCTCACCACACATAATACCCGTCCCTTGACTTACATGTATTATGACCATAACGTCTCACCTCACATAATACCCGTCCCTTGACTTACATGTATTATGACCATAACGTCTCACCACACATAATACCCGTCCCTTGACTTACATGTATTATGACCATAACGTCTCACCACACATAATACCCGTCCCTTGACTTACATGTATTATGACCATAACGTCTCACCACACATAATACTCGTCCCTTGACTTACATGTATTATGACCATAACGTCTCACCACACATAATACCCGTCCCTTGACTTACATGTATTATGACCATAACGTCTCACCTCACATAATACCCGTCCCTTGACTTACATGTATTATGACCATAACGTCTCAATACACATAATACCCGTCCCTTGACTTACATGTATTATGACCATAACGTCTCACCACACATAATACCCGTCCCTTGACTTACATGGATTATGACCATAACGTCTCACCACACATAATACCCGTCCCATAGACTTACATGTACTATGGCCTTAACGTCCCACCACACATAATACCCGTCCCATAGACTTACATGTATTATGACACATGCTCTCAGGCCTCCCAGCATTCCTAAAATAGGGAAATGTAAATAACCCCATATATCATTTTAACCATCTGTCTGTTCTCTTTCAATAGACAAAATAAACAAGGTATGTAAACCTGCTTGCTTTTCTGTTATTTTTGCCTAGTACACAATGATATTCCATTCTCATGAAACATCTGTAAGGAATTGTCCTCGTTTTTCAGAAGAGCCTTGTTACAGCCAGCGCAAGGATTTCCTGTTGAATCTATCTTTCATAATTTCGATCCTTTTGCTACAACAAACATCTATAGTCGTGTTAATTAGGAGTTTAAATCACTATTATTCTGAACGAAATTTGCATTTGAACATCTCAAATTATTCAAATATGAGTATATGAGTAATTTTCACCCACTTAAAGTTGTGGGTCGCGGTAGCGAAACACTTCTTCAAGTGGGTTAACATAAAGTTTTTGCAGAACGGAGCTGCAAAAGCCTGGGGGGAAGGGCGTAGAAACCTGGTGTCATGAGGATATAAGAGGCTTCATTATATCACAAGCATCGTAGCCTCCAGTCATGTATTGTAAGCAAAAACAAGCAGCAGTAACTGATTACATAAAAGGTAAGCAGTTTATGCTGTTTGTCTTTGTACAGAATGACACAACACATTTGTATAACATTTGTGCAATGTTGGACCAACGTCGAAGACGTTGGGTCGACGTTGTAGGCTATAATGTTTTACACATGTTTTGTGTTTGATGGGTAAGAGCATATAGGGCAGGGCGGGAAAACCTGTTACGGGTGAATGCTTTAATATTATATCACTGTAGTGTGATGTGATGTGGTGTGGTGTGGTGTGGCTGTCATTATAGCCTCCGGTCAAGGATTAGATGCTCGGGAACTGAATAATTATCCACGTCAGAGAATACGGAGCATCCTCTCAGTTGTGGCACTCAGCACTCTGAGCAGTAGAATTCTATTATTTAACTCTTTTTCCTGTCAGGAACGGTTTACACGGTGTCAAGCATGTTGTACATCAATGGAAATATAATTAAATTTGATTTAAAATAGGGTGGTGGATGTTTAATTTGTCCAATTATTCAATAACAGTTATTTATTTCTGTTTTTTTTATTGTGCGGAGAACAGATATCATGTACTGTATCATGTACTGTGCCATTAACACCTATATTTAATGTAATTATTTTAAATACATATCCTCTATGCATTTATCTATATTATTATAATATGTACTGTATCACATAATGCATACTGTTCATTTTAATGACGTATAATAAGTCTGTCTAGATTTACCGTCGTCGAAAAATATCTATATAATATATACAACAAATTGACAGCGTAGGTTATCTTATTGTATGTAAAAACAACGAAAGAACGAACGAACGAATAAATGGATGCATAAATGTATGAATGGAAAATAAAATAAATGTATAAATAAATGAATATATGAATGACATAATTATTAAATCCAGCAATATGACACTCATTCTATACAATGTTTGACGAGCAATTTTTAATCCTGCTATCGTATAATACATAAATTGGTAAAGGCCTTAAGGCTCACACCTTATTCATTAGACTGGTACTGTATTTTCCAATATTGCACGAAAATGAGCACCGTTTGCATAGTGTATAGTGTATCGTTGCATTCTGTTCGATTCTGGAGCTTAAAATGTTAAAATACCCATCAATTATGGGTGTCAGTCAATCCCTGATGACCTCACATCATCCAATCCCAGACAGCCTCACAACCCCGAATTCAGATCAAAGGAGGCTGAGTGGTTGAATGGGAATGAAGGTGAATCATCAATGCTAGAGGCTACTTGGTAGTCCGTTTTCAGCAGGCGGGGATACGATATTGAGCATGACAATCATGTATTAATATAACAAAGGTTCATGATATGTTCTTGAAAAGACAAAATGAGTTTTATCCGGGTTTTCTAAAAATTGATAATTTGAAAAATATGGTAAACATTAACACGCAACATTAAATAACATACATTTTCGCCCATCTTCATTACCGCGACCCATAACTAAATGTGGGTGAAAGTTTCGCATATTTGTTTAATTTGAAACCAAACGTTTACAAAATGTAGATGTTTAACCCTTTCAAGCCTGAATTTACCATTGTAATCTTCATCCACCACAAGCCGCAAATTGCTTTCGCAATTCTCGACTTGTAGTGAATAAAGATGACTTAAAGTGGGTGAAAAATTAAAGAAAATACTGGGAAAACAGTTTCATGGATATTTTCAATCTAAAACCCTTAGTTGTAGCAGAATTAGGTCGAATTTTCAGGGATGTAAATGAAATGAAATGAATCGGGCTTTAGGCCACCTTTGTGCACATATAGGCTAAACTGGGCCAGGAGAACCTCCTGAGGATGGTGAGATGATTGAGATGACACTGTCCTCCAGACACAGGATTCGAAATTCGAGCCCTGGCGGTCTGAGGCCGAGCACGCTACCTCTCGGTCACGGAGGCTCCCCACAATACTAACTTTCACACGTGGATGGGGAAGAAACAATTTTGTTTCTTTCAAACCGCCGAGACCGGGAACCGAACCCCGGACTCTGGCGTGAAAGGCAGCGGTGCTAACCACTACCCTAGGGCCCCCGCCCTTTCAGGGATGTAAAATGATGTTTCAATGCATCGCGAGGGCTTAAAATGGTGAACACTGTGGATCTTAAATGCCCAATAAATGTGATTTAACCTTCTAATAACAATTATGTATAACATTTAATTTTACTTTTAAGTGTAATTTTAGGTGTAATTACCATGTATATAAATTGTATCCTGGATGTCGAACTTAGTTAAGGTGCTGGTCACCTGTATTCGACATCCTGATGTACACAATTTTACTTACAATTGCTTATTTGTACTATTATTGTATATATTTGTGTATATAAAGCCTAATAAAGAAATAAATGAAAAAACAGATTAAACTTGTTGAAAAACGAGTATAGTCGTGCTCAGCGATGTAAGAGTTATTGTCGTCTACACTAATGTTAGAATGTAAAATGTAATCCGTCAAAATAAGGTCGTTCTTAGCTTTCCTGTTATATATTACACTCGCCATTTTGTAATTTATGCAGATATGGAGCAATTTACACATTAAAGCGAACAAAAATGAAAAGAAGCTGAGTGCTAGATATAATTAGGCAAGAATGAGAAGTAGCTGAGTATCAGAAGAAATAAGCAATAACGAGCTTGGAACACACCACTGTCAAATAAAAACAAAAAAATGCAGACTCCGTTTGTGACATTGTTTGCTTCCAGATTATCAGTAAACCTGGGCTGTGAGGGGAGTGTAGTTTGTAACGCTCATTCACTGTATCCGACTTTAGTTTGCTGGGCTACTAATTTTAGGTTTTTGTTACGTTTCTACATGTATGTTGTTAGACAATACTCTTTGCTCAGATGCACGGTCTTTCTTCAGTCGTGAATACCAAAAAAATATCAAATCGTGACCTCACATTGAGCTGGATCAAGCAACTTTCAAGGCTTCTGGCTCAAGCTCGATGAGGTTTGAGTGTACTCCGCTGAGTGGAGGAAGATCCAATTAGTCCAACATACCGCAATGGCTGCAATGCTGCATAACAAGCTTGTCAATTAATATATACCTGTGGGCCTACGTATATATAGTTGTACGAAAAAAACATGTTACTATTACTGGATAGTTACATAATAAATGTAAAATGCAGTTTAATAATTTCAGTATTTGTCACACAAATTGTGAAAAAAAATGTTGTGTCGTATTTTTATAGGGCAAATCGAAAAATCACCTGTAGCTTTAGATGTATATAAAGATCACGCTTAGCAAGATCAATAATTGATTCGCTAGCTATAATCAAACTTATGATAGCCTCCAAGGATTTTGCCAATCTGGAATGCCTGCAGAAAAAGCTTCTCGTGACGAAGCTTATTTACTCGTTGTAGCTTATGGCAACTCAATTATCGTTTTTTCCCCGCTGGCTACACGACTCCTAAAACAATATCAGATGAGTTTTATAGTTATCCATCCATACCTGCATATGCTCTATACGCGCATGTATCATTCACATGCCGCCATAGCTCTATTACCATCCATACCTTTACATGATATCATCTATGGAACAAAAACAACTGCGTGGGAAGCGTTGATGCATATAGATCTTCTTCATATATACATACCAGGATTTATGTTAATTTCCTTGCGTTAAAACTATTTGTGATAATTGCCTTGGTAATTACCTTCGTTGCGTTCGATGGTTCACGTAGTAAATGTTGAAATAGACACTTGTAAATATAGTTATGTATATAGTTATATATATATATTAGGATGTCGCACGTGTAAAGTCGGTCCCTGCATTGAAGGAGTTAAAGTAGAAAATAACAAAAAAATATATATTTTATTCCAAACATACCTGTTGTTGTGTTAAGCAGCTAGCACAAACACTTGGGTTGATGCATTGCCTCCTGCATAAAATATGACCTACTTTTATGAGGAACGGAAGTGCGCCCATAAACAAATCTACGTTTGAAAAAAAAGGCAGTCGTCGCAGTTCAGCAGATTCATTTATACTTGTCATCATTCGGCAGCGCAGATGTTTGTATCCGACATAGCTTTAAATTATACGTGCACAGTTAAGGAAATAAGAAAATAAAAAATTTACATTGTCCTACTAGAACAGTATGTATAGAATATCACTGAAAATGCTCAAATTCTTATCTCAGTTCCTCAAATAATTCAATTTGCGATATATATTTGAATTAACTTATTAAACTCGGCTTCAAATGAATGAAAACACAAACAGATATTTCAGCAGCACAAGGGTTAATCATAACCCAGTTAATAACCCAGATGTTTCGCCCCTTTAGATATGAAAGGGTCTAACTGCCACTTTACAAAGTTGCAGATACACCCTTTCATATCCAAGGGAGTGGTTTGTCTTACATAACTAATATTTGATGTGATAAAAAAAACCCGATTTAATCGTGATAAGGGTTATAAACAGCTCACACCATACATATACTGAATTCTGTACTGAGGATTGATTACAACTGGAATCACACACACACGTGATGGTTTTTTTGTGCTGACGTCATATCATATCATATTTAGAAATCTACCTGTCATCCAGTATGATGCAGAGTAGGTCAATTAGCACGGAGTCTGGTCAGATGTTGATTTAATGTTGAGCCAGCATAACAGCTTTAAAACAACATACAAACAACCTCCCACATTATCTGGTATCGACAATACATATGTGCACTGTAATACTAGGAATAAGATATATGCTTGTCGTAACACACAGAATGGAAATAGGTCAGTTTGGATGCGTCAGAATTATTTTAATTTTTTCAGTTACTTTTTTTCCGATTTTTTTTTCAATTGTACTTGTTACGTTGTCATGATTAGCGTTAGTTTTACTGCGCTACATTTTCACCTGTTTATCGTGTCTTATAATAGTCATCATGATGAGCTGTTACATCGTGACTAAACATTAGAAATGAATTGACAATCTCAGTACACTGTCTAATTTGCTTAAATATTGACATTTTTTATGATGTATTGATGGAATTGGTGTGAAGGGGATGATTTTTTTCATGCTTATAATGATTTTTTTTTTCTTTAAGTAGCCAAGTATTTATTTATTATTTTATTTTCACTCTTTCAGGGTAGGGACGGAATGTATACATCAGAATCTAACGTCTGTAGACGTCAGATACGAGAGATGATACACATGCCACGGTTTTGAATTGTATGAAGTTAAATTTACTCCAGCCTCCTTATCAGGGCCACACTAGCACAGCTAGGTGGCCCTGCTACAATGCCTTGAGATTTCTTCTGTAATTGCTGCGTTCTGACCCACACTGACCCCACTGACCGTGACCCACACCTGACCCTGAAACTATGTCAAGCTCGAGGATTCCTTGCACCTATGAGAGACAAGTTTATATAATTATGTCTCCACTATACAGGGCTATAGTTCTCATTATATGCCTAGTATTATTATAACCAGTACATGCGATCAACCTGTGTTGTATTATAGTTGGTCCATACTATACAACGCCGGCCCAGCATTAAAGCAACATCAGATGTGTGTCGGCTCAACATTA
Organism: Flabesymbios commensalis; assembly: GCA_964017125.1. NCBI lineage: Eukaryota > Metazoa > Annelida > Polychaeta > Terebellida > Flabelligeridae > Flabesymbios > Flabesymbios commensalis. Next base: position 5,572,719 of record OZ024908.1, read on the forward strand.
AGAAAACATTGGGCCGATATAGACCTATCCTGTTTACGCTGTAGGATTGACAATGCTGGATTGATGTATGTCAATTATCTATGATGCTGGTCAAGCATAAAATCAACATTGACCATGTGTATATTAACTTATATAATAAAACTATACTAATAAGATCAGTCAATACACATAATACATGTACAGATGTAGGCCAATATCTCGTCAGACAATACTGATAGGAGCACATAATGTCAGGCCTGAATATCCACAAGATGTCAGGCCAAATTGAACACCAAATGTAACATTTTAGAAGTAGTAATGTAGTCTGGTCCACCCTACCCTCTGTGAAAGAGGTTAAAAAAAGCTGTTAATTTCATAAAAATAGTCACGTGCCTGGCTACATTTATTCTTCGGCCTGACCTTGTGGTTTAGAATGTCAACGACACCATTTTTGTCAGGTATTGCCTTATTGGCCAGATTCAAAATCAGGTCAAATTCATGAATACGTCTACAGAACACATTTTAGTGTGCAATCAATCAGTCCTACTAGCTGTCGCTAGTGGAAGGATAGTGGATCTGATGATTGTGAATGAGTTTACCTATGATAGTGTCACTGGTAGTACAGCAGTAGTCGAGGTGTGGACGTACAATGATGTTAAACATTAAAGCCCGGGTCTTGATGGGTAGAAAAGGTGCGGTCCTTTTCAAGACTCCTAGTCCTATATCAGCTTTAATATATATATTATTGGTTGGTATGTTAAAATTGTTAGGTTTTAATCAATAGTGATGTCCAGGTATGGGAGGACGTGTTCAATATGGTTGTCATTTGCGGATAGATCCAGATTATCATGGGACATGCGTCGCCTGTGTTCAGGTGTTGAGCCAATGTGACATACATACAGGTCGTCTAGCAATGTGCAGGCTTAGTCTATTTGCAAACAGCCAGTTATAGTCCAGGAACATTGTGTCGTAGCGTACACATTCTTATTGACATTTATTTAGTTACAATAATAATGTCTTATGAATTCGTGGATGTACATGCAGGATTCTAGAGCAGGATGCAGGATGTTCCCGTCAACCAAAGTTGATAACATTGAATTTGCTGAATAAATTATAACCGTTTTGCACCATTTTTTAGCCTACATGTTTTCAACTGCAAAGTAAAATACTTGATTATGACTTTACATTTTAAAGATAAAAAAGTATTCCAGCAGAGACCCGTTCTTGAATTTAAATGTTCGTGAATTAAAACTGTATAAAAATGTCACTTTGGAAGCATACATGAGAATGCATAAATAACAATGCCCAAGTAAGAGATTAAGTAGAGCTACATGGAGTAAAAGCAAGCGTAATCTATGTTATGAAAATAACAATGTTTAATTTGTTGCTCTTTTATAACGTATACACTGTGTAATGAAAAGCATACATGTATATGTGTTTCATTTGAAATTTACTATTTCTATTTTTTATATGCTGTTTTTGTATGCTAAGTGGAATGATGAAAACTAATAGTATCATGATCATGGTGGTGCCTGGTGCTGAAAATGTTTGTCATAAAAATGTAGCTATACTAAAATCTAAGAGCACCTGGACAAATATATTATATCTATCTATTGTGTCACAACTTAATATTGAGAAGTAATATTTGCAAATCATATTTTTTAATCACTTTTCTTTATTGACACATTTCAATATCAGTGATTTAATCAGCTAATACAAATGATTAGAAATATTTATAATAGCTGTAGATCTATAACATAGGTATTCAAATGAATAAGAAAAAGCTAACCAAGACATGATTTCAAATTGAAAAAAAAAAGTTTGGACTCGATTATTTAAACAAAAAATCCGCGCTTTAATGGTTAAGGGTCTGTTTATCGTAAACTTCGAAACCAAATTGGCCAGAAAATCTAAGGCCAACTTTTTAAATCAGCGATTCAAAATTCTAAGGGAGACTACAAAACAATTTGGAGTAGCCAATGTCTATAAACTTATCCAAAGACCAAGTCAAATGCGGTTTATGATTATCAGTGTAACGAACAATGCATATTTATCGATGGTGATGACGTAAACACAATATCGTGGCCTTCCATTATTAGACAGAGAAGGAAATGAGAAAGGAAAAGGAAATGGCGAATCCCCATTTATCAGGAGATCATTGTCTGCCCCGAACATCTGGTGTAAATCTCTGATTCCATCATGACCTTATGACCTGACACATTATCTGCTGATCCACGTAATCACCTTATGACCTCTAAATGCAGATAGATCTTCCTCGGATCGGATAATATCTCATCCTGACCCTTTAGGTTTTGATCTCCTCCTGACCCTTTAGGTTTTGATCTCCTCCTGACCCTTTAGGCTCTGAGTATGACACGTGTCTTGCTGAACACGGAAAATACGCAATTTCTAGCCTGCTTCACACAAAAAAATAATGCATTACAATTGCTCGAGTGTCATTTAATTTGTGTAAACAAAAAATATTTACTTTAAAATAGCGCTTTGATGATTTCAAGCTTCGAGTCTAACACTTGTCATGCTAAAGCCGTTTACATACCATAGTTTCCAATCTGTTTCGTGTCAAATTGAATGTCACTCATCTTAAGTTGTGGATCGCGATATTGAGATGCAAATTCATTACATATATATTTTTACTTATTTAATTTGTTTTGTTAATTAGCGCTTTAATTTTCCCCCCTAGACATACGTGGTTTTCAAGCAAGTTTCAAACTGAAAATGATCAAATTGTTTCTGAGAGTTCTTAACTCTTAAAGAGCTGAATATTAAAAACCAAAGGGTTTTTTTCAATTTAAAATCACCATAAATGTCTTAGTTACCTCTTTACGATTCATTTGAACACCTATGTTATGGATCTACGACCATTATTATTATGTTCACTCTTACAGTGCGGGGGGGGGGGGGGGCGACTTTAGACGTCAGAATCTGACTAATGTCGATCCCCGCGTTGTAAGAGTTAATACATTTAATAATAATAATTAACTGTCTAACTAGTTAATTAACTGCCTATAAAGGAAATGACTTTAGACAAATTAATTAACTGTCGATTGAAGAAAATATTGTAAAACGAATATTTCCGAAGTGCTTTCTTTCAGCAACAGATTCTAGACTGCTGATAATGTGGTATATTTAACTGATATATTTCATTGTACATTATTTTCGTTCACCCTTTTACTGCTAAGTTATTTATTAGAATGTTTTCACTTTTATTCGTCATGCAAAATAATCTGTACGTATTTCTTACATACGGAGTTACAAATGGGCTTTTAATCATGGTAATGGGTAATTTTCATCGATATCGGCCTATGTATTGTATATTTATTATTGTATACTTACTCTTCATAATTACTTTTATGATGACACGTTTCTATGCTCAGGCATTGAGACACATCAAAAGATCCATGTGGGAGAATTGATCAGGAATAATACCAATGGCCATTCATTTAATGACAAGTAGGCCAATGTAGCAAAATGATACAACTAACCTTGGTAGTTACGTAATATGGCCATGCTCTAATCCATATTTGTGTTTGTGTGCACATATATTAAATCTTCAATCGTGATGCTTTCTAAGTAATTTTTTAATCAATCCATAATTGAAGGGGTCAGAACAAAACCAAGGCTAAGTCAATTTTTCAGCTATTTGAGTTTGGGGAACCATAGGACATAAACATATTGTGTCATGTGTCTACCACACATATCATGAAAATAACCAGTTTTGATCAAATAAGCGGCAAATTTTGTTCAGGACAAAATCAAGACTAAGTCAACCATTTTTGTCCTATGGTACCCCAAACTCAAATAGCTGAATTTGTTTTTAGATGACTTAGCCTTGGTTTTGTTCTGACCCCTTCAATTTCATGTAAGAAATAAATAATTAAAATGTGTCAAAATAAAGGTGAATGATTTGTACATCCTGCTGCATAAAGGCAAATGTCATACATAAAATAATATACCTATTGTTAAAAAAAAGTTAGAATTTTTGTAATCCTTGTTAAAAACCTTCTTAATGATGTGTAATCCGGATTCTGGATTCGGATCGTAATTTAAATCATTCTTAAAATTTAATGCATCGGTTCTCGGATGCGATACTCCTCTGATAACCGTTCCCCTTAAATCCGTTCATTTATTTTTTAGTAATACGAGGGACGAACAGACAAGCAAAGAAACAAACCAGCAAACAAACAAACGCTAACTAAACATACTGCGCATACATATGTTTTTCGAGTTTTTCGCTCATTATCAATATATTGATCCATGATAAACACTGCAAGAATTCACTAACACTAGCACTCTCCCGAAATATCACAAACCAAATGCGGGTCATAATTTCATTGAGAATCAATCTCTGGACTCTAAACCGGGAATCTAATATTCAAACAGTATTCTAGATGGCATCAAGATGTCTACACAATATCGGTTTATTGTTGGGCAATCGTCTCCGACGCTGGCCCAACATTAAACCAACATTATTTTTTTTCTGGGGTACGACCATTCTTATGACGGTGTACTCAGCTCCCCGTATCACGAGCGTCGTGTGTCAAGGTGACGGGCAATCTAGGATTAAGGAAATCTGACAATAAATTAGGTCATAATCGAGCAGATCCCTTCCAAATCCTGATTCGCACGGTGAATTTCGTCTGTCGGGGCATGACTGGCTCTCTCTGTACTGGATTGCACTGGAGTTATGTTCAATATATTTCAGGCTGCAATTCAGCTACCAGCTCTACCTTTAAATTAAGGGAAAGTAAATTAAATCAAGTGATAATTGAGCTATGTCCACAATTCAATTATTATTTGTTCTGATCATGTAGCTTAAATTGTAAGAGGTTGTACATTATTACCTATAGATCTTCACCCATTCCATTCCTAATAACAGTGATTTGATCGGTTAATAAAACAAACTAAAAACAACGATCTTGAACACTGATAGAGATTGATACCTAAATTTCCCAAATCATATACATTTTCAGACAATTTTTTAGAATTACCAGGATTAAACTGGCTTGCACTTACCATAGCTACAAGTGTTAAAATAATGCTCGACTCACAGTTAGGTTTAGGGTATTGAAAATGACATAACAATGCCACTGAATCATCCATTGTTTATACTTGTTTTGTCAATATTACACCCGCTTTTAGGAGACAAACATATATCGTTTGAATTATGTTCAGAAAACTTCACAATATGATATGCATTTACTAATGCGTTCTTTCACTGAACCATTCATTATTGGCGTGTGTTTTTTCAGCTATTAATATCGAAGCACAAAACACACTTGTCATCCAAATTTGATCATTCAATCATCCGTTGTTTTATGTCTGTTCTGTCATTATTACCACGAAGTGAAAGGAAAACATAAAACTAGCACAGCGCGTTAATGGACATTTCCTTCTTCGTAATCATGCCACCTGAATATGGATTCTGTGGAACCTGATACTCAATACAGGAGAGAAACATCAACACTGGACGTCAGCGCTGGGCTGGTTCAATGTTGGGCCAGCGTCGCAGACGTTGGCCCAATATTGAATCAGCACCGCGCCAACGACCTATGTTTATCCAGCGCATATTCAATGTTGGACATCGTCGAAAACTGTTGTCCAACATTGGATCAGCCCTCGTAATAAACAGGTCATGCAAGGCTAGCACATTTTTTCCTGTCAAGGTTTTTTCGGTGGATTTAGCTATCTAAAACCATACTGTTTGAAATTAGCTTCTGGGCCACCTTAAGATATTCCTTAAATTGAACATGGCGACCAGATATCTAAAATGGCCGCCAGATTACTAACCTATCCTTAACCATGGCCTAGAATTGTCATTTTTTGGAGTATTCCCAAAAACTTGGAGTTTAATGGTGAAGTAAGATTATTCAGTCATCTTAAATGCAAGGCAGCACAGCACACAGCACACTTCATCCAGTGCTGGTTCAATGTTGATTCAGCGTTACAGACTGTTGTCCAGCATTGAATCAACATCAGGTCAACACCCTGTATTTATGGGAAACACGTTTATCATGGTAACAATGGTAACATAACAACATGATTTGTTCGTGACATCATTACGGTGATGATGTGATTGTTACACACCTTGTATTAACACATCTCGGATTAATTATTTAATCAGAGGAAACTTTCTGATAAACACCTTCATGTTACCATGGTAACGCTAACGTGAGAGATAAGGTAAGCATATCCTCACAGACGACATAAGGCTCCATCAAAATCTAGACACCAAAGCCCCAGTTATGCATTATAGTGTAGCCTTATAATATTAACCCGTGTAGTCCTACGTCCGTATTCACCAGTACATGGGTTACGTGAAACAAACAAATAAATGTCATTACAATTAGAAACAAATTGTATATGGCAGTTAATGATTTAATCATATAGTCTACTATATCTCTAGCTCATCTCTTTACTATACTGTGTAAAATACAGATATGGTGTGGCATTGTGTGAGGACACACAAAACTTGATCAAAGCCGTTTTCAGCATGATTATATACACAGCGTGCGTCACGTCACCATGATCACGTGTTACCATAGTAACCACGTATCTAGATATGAAAGTGCTAATGGATCAATAATGTGAAGAGATTAAATCTTTACGCACATCCTCCTGGGCTGAAACAGCTGGTTCTTAGATTAGATAAACCTTTTCTATGCTGGAGTAGCAGATAAAAACACGATTATGAAAATATGAATTGTCATTTTGTAATTCATGGCAAATACCACCAACAAGGACAAATACAACTCTTTAGTACCGAGGTGACGATCTGTTACCCGAACGTGTTGTATTACATTTAGTGTTACAATCATTATAGTAAGTGTGACGTTATAGTAATTGTTACATCATAGTAAGTGTTACATTAGAGAAAGTGTTACATTATAATACGTATAATAAGGTTCTATGCAATATTATAATAAGTTTATATGCAAAAGAGAAAGTGATAACATTTTATCTATAGAAGGATGTTGAATCTGGAATATTTTTGCTTATTTTTCTAAATACTGAGCCAGAAATGTGTCAATGGGATTTCCCTTCAGCGGAATACCGAAAGCGACATATGTTAGTTTATCTATACCATGATTCTCACTCAACAGCTTGACAGCATACTTTTATTTATCATATATGGCAGCAGGAGAAAGAGAATAATTGTAATAGTGAATCAAAGCGTCCTCATTGACGTGATTATCTCGTGCATAGACTTCACTATCACGCACGCTGCTCAAGAAACATTCCGCAATGCTGGTTTCATGCTGGGCCAGCGTCGCCAAATATGAACTAGCATCGGGCTGCTGCATGTATTCTGAGGTTGAATCTGGCGTTGTTTCCGTGATGATGGGTGATCACCCGCCTGATGATGACAGGAGCTGTAGATCACAGCCAGCCACAGATGTAGTAAACCAAGCCACAGATGCAATAACTACTGCAGTCATTTGGGCAATTACGGTCAGGTCGATCTCCAGGGTTTGAATTTCGAATCTTGTGTGTGGAGGGCAGTGCCATCTCACTTTCCTCAGGAAGTTTGCTAATTTAACCTGTGTGTGGACAAAAGTGACCTTTAAAGCCCGATTCATTTAATTTAATTTTTTTATTTCATTTTTTTTCTACAGTCAGATAGATCATCACAGATTTCCCATTCATCAGCCATCAATTTATTATCAGGTTAATAATCTTAACTACGATCCAATGCGTCCCCATTGGCATAATTACAACTACAATAATAACCCACGCTGTATGTAGCTCATAGCCATGGGACATTCACCCAACAATGGATCGGCATTGCAGACGGTGGACCAATATTGTGTTAAAGTTTGGCGTTTGTTAAGGCCAGCCTTATCCAGCTGGTGGAGACAGGCGCTGTAAATCAGAGAACCCAGAACGGCACAGATGCAATAACCACTGCAATAATTGGAGCAATTGCAGTCAGGTCATTGACCTCCACTGCCACAATTTACTGACTCTGCGTCATTTTGGCTTTAAATGGTCGTATCTGCCACTTCACAAAGTATCAGATACGGCCTTTTCCACCGAAGTGACGTCCTGTGTTTTATTGCCATCATAACCATCTGCATGCTGCCTCAGTTAACAAAACTGCCAACTCAGCAGTAAACTCTGATTTAAGAGGAAAATTTTGCTGTAAATGGGGCACTTTTCTTTCTGTATCCAGTGATTGCTGAACGCTTCTTTTTTCTTTTAAATTGCATTTGTAATTACGCACGCATATTCCAACCCCAGTTGGTGTAAATGTAGATATTTGTAGCGTATTATCGTCATATTAGGATATGTAGTTTATTCAACAGCTGTAGTTCTGCAGATTAGTCCGTTTAGCATGTTAACCTTACTGCTCCAGTGACACAATATTTATTCAGAATGATTAAAAATATTAATATTGAGTTGTCAATGTGCCCCTTTTTACTTGTTTCTTTTTCTTAAATATATTCGCAAACATTTTTGAAAACATGAGCATATAAATAATCCTACTCATTTTGAATCACAATATTTAGTTAAATGCATATGAAATATTCATTTTTGTAGGCAACCCTTTCAGAATCGTATGCGAAAAATCGGTCCTTGTTATCAAGTGTGTACATTATATATATATTGCATTACTTCAACTATTCTTATCTCATTCATTCATTCATTCATTCATTCATTCATTCATTCATTCATTCATTTATTCATTCATTCATTCATTCATTCATTCATTCATTCATCAAGCATTCATTCATTCATTCATTCAGAAATCATGCATTCATTCATCAATCATTCATTCATTCATTCATCAATAATTCATTCATTTATTCATTCATTCATTCATTCATTCATTCATTCATTCATTTATTCATTTATTCATTCATTCTTTAATTCATTCATTTATTCATTCATTTATTCATTCATATATTCATTCATTTATTCATTCATTCATTCATTCATTTGTTCGTTCGTTCATTCATTCATTCATTCGTTCATTTATTTATTCATTCATTCATTCATTTATTCATTCATTCATTCATTCATTCATTCATTCATTCATTCATTTATTCATTCATTTATTCATTCATTCATTCATTTATTCATTCATTCATTCATTCATTCATTCATCAATAATTTATTCATTCATTCATTCATTCATTCATTCATTCATTCATTCGTTTATTCATTCTTTAATTCATTCTTTTATTCATTCATTCATTTATTCATTCATTCATTCATTTTTTCATTCAATCATTCATTCATTCATTCATTCATTAATTCATTCTTTCATTCATTCATTCATTTATTTTTTCATTCATTCATTCATTCATTCATTCATTCATTCATTCATTCATTCATTCATTCATTCATTCATTCAATCATTTATTTATTTATTCATTCATTCATTCATTCATTCATTCATTCATTCATGAATCATTGATTCATTCATTCATTCATTCATTCATTCAATTATTCATTCATTCATAAAGCATTCATTCATTCATCAATCATTCATTCATTCATCAATAATTTATTCATTCATTCATTCATTCATTCATTCATTCATTCATTTATTCATTCATTTATTCATTCATTCATTCATTCGTCCATTCATTCATTTATTTATTCATTCATTCATTCAGGCATTCATTCATTTATTTATTCATTCATTTATTCATTCATTCATTCATTCATTTATTCATTCACTAATTAATTCAATCAATCATTAAATCATTCAATCATTCATTCATTCATTCATTCATTCATTCATTCATTCATTTATTCATTCACTCATTCATTTATTCATTCAGTCAATCATGCATTTATTTATTCAATCATTTATTCAATCATCCATTCATTCATTTATTCAATGATTCATTTATTCATTCATTCATTCATTCATCAATCATTCATTCATGCATTCATTCATAAATTATTCATTCATTCATTCATCAATAATTCATTCATTCCTTCATTCATTACTTCATTTATTCATTCATTCATTCATTCATTTATTCATTCATTCATTCATTCATTCAATCATGCATTCAGTTATTCAATCATTCATTCTTTTATTTATTTAATCCTTCATTCATTCATTCATTCATTTAATTCAATGATTCATTTATTCATTCATTTATTTATTCATTCATTCATTCATTCATTCATTCATTCATTCATTCATTCATTTATTCAATCAGTCAATCATGCATTTATTTATTCAATCATTTATTCAATCATCCATTCATTCATTTATTCAATGATTCATTTATTCATTCATTCATTCATTCATTCATCAATCATTCATTCATGCATTCATTCATAAATTATTCATTCATTCATTCATCAATAATTCATTCATTCATTCATTCATTACTTCATTTATTCATTCATTCATTCATTCATTCATTCATTCATTCATTCATTCATTCATTCATTCATTCATTCAATCATGCATTCAGTTATTCAATCATTCATTCTTTTATTTATTTAATCATTCATTCATTCATTCATTCATTTAATTCAATGATTCATTCATTCATTCATTTATTCATTCATTCATTCATTCATTCATTCATTCTTTCATTCATTCATTTATTTATTCATTCATTCATCCATCAATAAATCAATCAATCAATCAATCATCAATCAACTCAGCAATCAGGCAAGCAATTTTTTACACATTTGTAATACTTTCCCGGGGATAGAGGTCCACATCAACTCACATGATGACGTTATTCTCAGCGAGTAAGAAACGACAGGTTTTTGTTCCACTGCCTACAAACCCTCTTCCTCCCACTACAGAAATGCTATTATTAAACCCCTTTAGACCTGAATTTACCATTGTCATCTTTATCCACTACAAGCCGCGAATTGCTGTCGCATTTCTCGATGTGTAGTAGATGAAGATGACTTGAAGTGGTTTAAACAATTAAAAAAAATTGCCATGTATTAATGGAAATTTTCGTTCTATAACCCCTTGTTGTAGGAAATGAGGTCTGTTTTCCGGGATGTAAAAGGATGTTTTAATGCATCGTGTGGGCTTAAAGGGTTGAATTAGGGCTTATAATACCACATAGTTAACCTTATGACGTACATGGGGCCTTATTATGGGTCACGTGACAATTATGGTGTCCCAGTAAAACACTTATTAGTCTGAACGAGGACGAGGCTTAATACAGAATGAAGAATGCCAAGGTCATTGCTGTGAGGTCCGCCGTCTAATGATCAGCATGCGACGCTGGCCCAACATTAAAGAACTGCGGTCCGATGTGTCATATTTCCTAGGAATGATCATTATGTAGTATAATGACATAGCTGTTGTGATACGTTTAGATAACGTTGCTTTAATGTTGGTACGGAATTTTGGACCATTAGCCATCTTTGGTCTGAATTGGGTCAAATCATATCCTAACCCACCCTTGGTCTTAGTGGAGGTCTCCTGCTCAACAAAAATATATACCACTGCTTATATATTACTATGTACTTACTCTCTTTGATCAAATAAATGAATCTGAATCTGAATCTTATCATGCTAGGACCGAATATGTTTTTTTAAATCAAACATAAAACTAAGTACAATATTATTGAAATTGTCAAATTATTTGGTTGAAGGTCAGTCAACATGGTGGATAAAATTTGAGAAAATATTATTAAGAATACAGTCATTCAGCAAAAAATAAGTAAATGGGTTACAGAGGCAGTTTTTTCACAATGACTGTGATATACGATACAGAAATAGCGGTACTAGCACTCTCAAGCTTGAATTTACCATTGTCATCTTCATCCACTACAATTTAAAATGGTTAATAAATTAAAATGTATTGATAAGCCATTTTCATGAGAATTTTCATTCTAAAACACTTAGTTGTAGACAAATTAAGTCTCTTTTCGGGGATGTAATATGATGCTTTATTGCATCGTGAGGGCTTAAAGGGTTAATCAGATCAAAAGCAAGCCCTATGACGAGAAATGTTGCACCAGCATTGGCTGCTTGTTGGCCCATCGTATATGACGCTGATTCTATTTTACCCCTTTCAAGCCTGAAATTAACAATTCTCGACTTGTAGTGGATGAAATAGATTTGATGTGGGTGAAAAAGTAAATAAAATTGCCATGTATTGGTAAACCATTTTCGTGGAAATTTTCATTCTAAAACACTTTGTTGTAGAAAAATTAAGCCTGTTTCAGAGATGTAATATGATGCTTTATTTGATGCAGGGTTAATCTGAGCATGGACAAGCCATGGGATTGAGATGCGAAACCAGCATTGGCTGCTTGTTGGCCCATCGTATATGACGCTGATTCTATTTTGAACCCACGTCGGGAGTTTATTCTGAGTGTAAACCATTCCGCTGGCTGGACATGTGAGGCAGACAAAGGCCTCATATGGTCAGCCCAATGATCACTAACGAATACCACTCGTCTAAGCTTGCTGCAAGATGTCACATGGAGCAATAGCTCAAACATTCCCCCAATGCATCGAATCAGATAGAAACATTATCTTTAAGCACCTTGTCACACAGGTATTCATATCTCAAACAAACTACGTGTCTCATCCCTACATACTCGTACATTCGTAAAGATTCAGTATTGTGGGGAACCTCCGTGAACGAGAAGTATCGCTCTTGACCTCAGAACGCAATTTTCACCTTTTTTTCTAGAATATTTGAGAGTATAATGAACATTACATTTGCTGTATCAGCATATATTGCAATTTAAGTTATACATAGATACGCAAAATAAATACGATTATTTATTATTTGTTATATAATTTTAATTTTGACCCGCTTGAGGTTGTCACCCATGAAATATGTATTCAATTAATGAGCTAAGACAGTCATGACGTTTTTAGCCCTTCAGTGCGGGGACCGAATTTAAACATAGGTATTCAAATGAAGCAGACAGAGATATTTACTATGATTTCAAATTGAAAAAAACCCTTTGATCTCTATTGTTTACATACAAATATGTAGGCACTTTAAGTATCAAAGTAACCTTTGGTGTCCATAGCATCTATGAAAATATAACAGCGCTGTTACTATAAAAGTTACGGTAAAGTAGAATATTAGCCATAAGACTATTAAATTTCTTATATAATTTAATACTTGAAGTTGCGTCTCGCGACCGCGATCCACAACTTCAAGTGATCGAAAAATAATTTAGTTTGTAGAAGTTATGTTACTACTCTTCTCGATGTCTAAATCTAACACCTAGTTCCCATTTTAGCATCTGGTCACACAATGGTTAGTGGAAACATTACTATATATAGAGAGATCAGAACTCTACTGGCTAACAAATGTCCATGTTGTCCCTTTCCTTCCCAGCGCTGAATTATTTTTGCATAAACCATGGAGACCAATTTGAAATCCTTAGCTAGGTTGCTCTGCTTTATTTTAATACATATGCTACGGTTCTATGGCCAGTATTAATAGTTTTTTTGGTGCAGGGATCGACTTTAGACGTCAAAATTGATCCCTTCGCTGCTCAACTTTTTTATACATTTTATTGAAAATAAAAATGAGCTTTAAATTTGTTGGATCACCATGCCTTTCTTAAGATCTACAAATGTAAGTAATTTTCACCCACTTGAAGTTGTGGGTCGCGGTAGCGAGACACAACTTCAAGTAGGTGTAAGCTAAAAAAAAGTAAAATGTGGACCTTTAAGAGCTGTGAAACTGCTAGTTTATTCTTGAATGTAGGACTACATAATAGCGCCAACATCGTACCAATGTTTCCCTGTAAGCCAGCCTTGACCTGTCCGCCTAATAATAAGCGTCCCTGGCTGTCATACTCCATTATTCTGTAACCGAATTGAATCGCACAATAGCCGCAGCGGGGCTTTAGTCCTCTTCCGATCACACCAATAATAACTGGCCCATTGCAATGTGGTTGACTGATTTACATAATCTCGTATGTGATACGTTCAATAGAAATGTGTGGATCAGCCTTAGAAGGAAAAACTACTGTAGTTGACATCACTGATCCACTTCTTAACCATTTAAGCTCTAAGTTAAAGGGACATGCCCAGGTCTAAAATCATAAAAAAATCGGTGATTTTATTTTAGCTTAATAATATGAAATATCGGAATTTCGTCTCTATATCTAGCATAACTGGTAAGTGCGCAGCACAAAACTTAAAAAAACTTTCGCAGTTCTAGTCTATGGACATGTTTACATCATATGGCATATAAAGAAGCCAAAATAAAATCACAGATTTTTATGATTTTAGTCCTGGGCATGTCCTTTTATATATATTTTTTTTCATCCACTTGAAGCTGTGTCTCGAATCCCGTGATCCGCAACTTACCCAGATTTGTTTAATTTAGACCAGACATTTTCGCACGTAATTCTCAGTAACCATGACAGCTGTGATTTAACCTATTTATTAATCCTTGCAGTACCGGGATCATTTATATACGTCAGAATCTGACGTCTGTAGACGTCAGATTCTGACGTATAAAAAATATCCCGGCACAAAAAGAATCAACATATTTCTGTTGGCCCATAGAATAGGTATTCAAGTGAAGTACAAAGAGCTAATTAGGACATTTTTTTTATTTTAAATATTTTAAATTTAAATAAAACCTTTGCTTTCCATGGTTTATACAAGAATAATTAAGCGTTGTACGGTTTAAACAAAGACTGTACTATATTCATTGACTTACTATACGTCACTATCTGACGTCATGACGTATACAAACTGTCCCCGAACAGAAAGAATCAAAATATTTTGATGGCCCATAAAATAGGTATTCAAGTGTAAAAAAGTGGAAAAAACGTGACTGTAATCGTAAGCACTTAAAGAGTGCAGCTATATTTCAATAACATTATTTGTATGATTGGCATGAAAACGATATGTTGTTTTGATGTTGGCCAAGCGTCGTAGACGGTGGCCCAACATTAAACCAGCATTGAGTTAAGGCATAATCTGCTGGAAAGAAATGCCACGCAGAATAAATACTCTGCAGATTGCCCCTTAGAAAGCTGATTATAAACCCTTGCAGTGAAGGGAACGACTTTAGTCAGCAGAATCTGACGTCTGTAGACGTCAGATTCTAACTTCTAAAGTCGATCCCCGCGCGGTAAAAGAAAAAGTATTTATAATGACCGTAGACCCATAACATAGGTATTCAAAGGAAACGAAAAGAAATGACTAAGACATTGATGATGATTTTAAATTGAAAAAACCCTCTGGTCTCCATGGTTTATACGCAATTATTTCAGCGCTTTAAGGGCTCGATATCTTTGCTGGGCATTCCTTACATAATTGACTTATAGTGTTGCTCGCAGGGTAAATGCTACGCGAATCACCCCTTAGAAAGCTGGTTCTTAAGATATGATCGCCGGGCATTCCTTATATGATTGACGTATAGTGCTGGTCACAGGTTGTCATACATGACTGTCCGACATATTGTCAGTTTGATAATAGTCCTTGTATCGATCTCAATAATGCAATACTAATAAGGATAAGTCCAAACAGATCCTGACTTTCTTGACGAAATTGACCTTGTTACAACCATTGCCCTACTGGACCCTGTAATTTGTTATCAAGCTAAATTCAAGCAAAGTCAGATAATAATAAAACGGGGAAATAGTGTGTAGGAGAAGCGCACTTTATTATTTGACCCTTTCACTGCCAAATTATTCAATTGGAATTTTCACCCACTTGAAGTTGTGTATCGCTAACGCGATTCACAAATTTGATTGAGTAAAATTTATTCAGATTTGAAAAACTGGGGGTCATCGTTTTTCAATTCTTGCTGATTTAATGTCACATTTAATCTTCGACATGTTTGAAGGGTGGTACTCAAAGTGCTAATAAAATATGAAAACCCGAACATATGCGGCACCGGCGGTTAAAGTGTTAAACACACTGGTATTCCGTTTCGTTAGCAGGTTAAATCACTGTTATTTGGAATGACATGAGTTTTTTAAAATCAAGATTTGCAAATGTTTATTCTCAAATTTAACAAAAATGGTAAGTAAGTTTCACCCCAGGTTATTACTATTATGTGTAATTTTCACACACCTAAATGTTGTGAGTCGCGATAGCGAGACACGCCTCCAAGTGGGAGAAACTGGACTAATTCATTTTAGCGCTTTCATATAATTTTATTTGAACATGTATTTTTTTCAAAATATGCTTATTTTAATCATTGTAGTCATTTCAAGCTCTAAATTGTGTAGGCATTTCCAACTAAAATAAAACATAAAATCTGAAAACTCACAAGCATGAACAAGCTTCTAAAGACTATTTTTGGTACATATCATGGTGAAAATGTTTTCTTAAATCGGAGCAAAAACGGAGCAAGCGAATGGACGAGAGAACGAACGAGCACACGAGCGAGCGAACGGTCGAGCTAACAAGCGCGCTGATAAATACAAGTACAAACAAGCCGATAATGCAATGTTAGAATGTGTTCAATACTAGTACATCCCGAATCTTTAAAGCCGATTCTGTATAATTATAGCAGTAAAGTAATATAATATGTAACATAATGTTAGGTGCACGGTGAGGATTATATTGCCCCACTCTAAATAATTGACCCAGCGTTGGTGTGATGTTGGACCAGCGTCTGTAACGCTGGCCCAACATTACACCAACGTTGAGCTCACGTCCGTTGTTTGCCGCACACTGATCCACGGACACTGTATTATAGGACTCGGATCGCCGCTCTCACACGGGCAACATTCATATACTGACGTCCTGCAAAGTATCACGCGTATGACAACGTTACACAAAGTTATACAAATAGTGTTTTTATTAATTCGTTAGATTTTGATATCAAAAGAGACGTTACCTGTATGGATTATTTGACATGCGTATCTTTTGAAATCCACTAAAAAGCGTCCATTACAAAGAGGCTCAGGTGCATAGCAGCAAATGTAAGTTGATATTGTTATCCTTGAATACAATAATAAGTTTTTTTTTCATCTGCAAATTACATTATCTTATGAGAATGTTTCTCTATCTCTGGTAATGTGGTATGTTTCAGTAAAATGAACCTCTCAGATGAGTGAAACATACCACATTACCAAGAACCGAATTATCATAGCAAATCTCATCGTAGATGTGCTAAATTGTATTGATTTTGAAAGTGCATAGGGGCTCAAAGCAATGACCGTTCTCATAGCATACCACAGAATTACATAATATCGTCATTGCTGTAACTAAATATAATTATTGTGTTCAATTATTAAACGGTTTATATGCGACTTGAAAATTTCATTGACAAATAAATACTTTATTTTTTCACTGAGGGCATCGACATTTAGACGTCAGACTTTGGTGTCAACAGACGTCAGATTCTGACAGTCAATGACAATTACATATATTCCGCAGTACGCGTCGAGGGGTAAAATTATCAAACAGATTAGACATTTGACATGACAAATTCAATGACGGTTAGGGTATGACAAATGTAATAGCGGTTAGGGTATGACAAATGTGATGGCGGTTAGGGTATGACAAATGTAATGGAGGTTAGGATATGACAAAAGTGATGGCGGTTAGGGTATGACAAATGTAATAGCGGTTAGGGTATGACAAATGTGATGGCGTTAGGGTATGACGAATGTAATAGCGGTTAGGGTATGAAAAATGTGATGGCGTTAGGGTATGACGAATGTAATAGCGGTTAGGGTATGACAAATGTAATGGCGGTTAGGGTATGACAAATGTGATAGCGGTTAGGGTATGACAAATGTGATGGCGGTTAGGGTATGACAAATGTAATAGCGGTTAGGGTATGACAAATGTAATAGCGGCTAGGGTATGACAAATGTAATAGCGGCTAGGGTATGACAAATGTAATGGCGGTTAGGGTATGACAAATGTAATGGCGGCTAGGGTATGACAAATGTAATGCCGGTTAGGGTATGACAAATGTGATGGCGGTTAGGGTATGACAAATGTGATGGCGGTTAGGGTATGACAAATGTGATGGCGGTTAGGGTGTGACAAATGTAATGGCGGTTAGGGTATGACAAATGTGATGGCGGTTAGGGTATGACAAATGTGAAGGCGGTTAGGGTATGACAAATGTAATAGCGGTTAGGGTATGACAAATGTAATAGCGGTTAGGGTATGACAAATGTGATGGCGGTTAGGGTATGACAAATGTGATGGCGGTTAGGGTGTGACAAATGTAATGGCGGTTAGGGTATGACAAATGTGATGGCTGTTAGGGTATGACAAATGTGATGGCGGTTAGGGTATGACAAATGTAATGGCGGTTAGGGTATGACAAATGTGATGGCGGTTTGGGTGTGACAAATGTAATGGCGGTTAGGGTATGACAAATGTGATGGCGGTTAGGGTATGACAAATGTAATAGCGGTTAGGGTATGACAAATGTGATGGCGGTTAGGGTATGACGAATGTAATAGCGGTTAGGGTATGACAAATGTAATGGCGGTTAGGGTATGACAAATGTGATAGCGGTTAGGGTATGACAAATGTGATGGCGGTTAGGGTATGACAAATGTAATAGCGGTTAGGGTATGACAAATGTAATAGCGGCTAGGGTATGACAAATGTAATAGCGGCTAGGGTATGACAAATGTAATGGCGGTTAGGGTATGACAAATGTAATGGCGGTTAGGGTATGACAAATGTGATGGCGGTTAGGGTATGACAAATGTAATAGCGGTTAGGGTATGACAAATGTAATGGCGGTTAGGGTATGACAAATGCAATGGCGGTTAGGGTATGACAAATGTGATGGCGGTTAGGGTATGACAAATGTAATGGCGGTTAGGGTATGACAAATGTGATGGCGGTTAGGGTATGACAAATGTAATAGCGGTTAGGGTATGACAAATGTAATGGCGGTTAGGGTATGACAAATGTAATGGCGGTTAGGGTATGACAAATGTGATGGCGGTTAGGGTATGACAAATGTAATAGCGGTTAGGGTATGACAAATGTGATGGCGGTTAGGGTATGACAAATGTGATAGCGGCTAGGGTATGACAAATGTAATAGCGGTTAGGGTATGACAAATGTAATGGCGGTTAGGGTATGACAAATGTAATGGCGGTTAGGGTATGACAAATGTGATGGCGGTTAGGGTATGACAAATGTGATGGCGGTTAGGGTGTGACAAATGTAATGGCGGCTAGGGTATGACAAATGTGATGGCGGTTAGGGTATGACAAATGTAATAGCGGTTAGGGTATGACAAATGTAATGGCGGTTAGGGTATGACAAATGTAATGGCGGTTAGGGTATGACAAATGTAATGGCGGTTAGGGTATGACAAATGTGATGGCGGTTAGGGTATGACAAATGTAATGGCGGTTAGGGTATGACAAATGTAATGGCGGTTAGGGTATGACAAATGTGATGGCGGCTAGGGTATGACAAATGTAGTAGCGGCTAGGGTATGACAAATGTGATGGCGGTTAGGGTATGACAAATGTAATGGCGGTTAGGGTATGACAAATGTGATGGCGGTTAGGGTATGACAAATGTGATGGCGGTTAGGGTGTGACAAATGTAATGGCGGTTAGGGTATGACAAATGTGATGGCGGTTAGGGTATGACAAATGTGAAGGCGGTTAGGGTATGACAAATGTAATAGCGGTTAGGGTATGACAAATGTAATAGCGGTTAGGGTATGACAAATGTGATGGCGGTTAGGGTATGACAAATGTGATGGCGGTTAGGGTGTGACAAATGTAATGGCGGTTAGGGTATGACAAATGTGATGGCGGTTAGGGTATGACAAATGTGATGGCGGTTAGGGTATGACAAATGTAATGGCGGTTAGGGTATGACAAATGTGATGGCGGTTAGGGTGTGACAAATGTAATGGCGGTTAGGGTATGACAAATGTGATGGCGGTTAGGGTATGACAAATGTAATAGCGGTTAGGGTATGACAAATGTGATGGCGGTTAGGGTATGACGAATGTAATAGCGGTTAGGGTATGACAAATGTAATGGCGGTTAGGGTATGACAAATGTGATAGCGGTTAGGGTATGACAAATGTGATGGCGGTTAGGGTATGACAAATGTAATAGCGGTTAGGGTATGACAAATGTAATAGCGGCTAGGGTATGACAAATGTAATAGCGGCTAGGGTATGACAAATGTAATGGCGGTTAGGGTATGACAAATGTAATGGCGGTTAGGGTATGACAAATGTGATGGCGGTTAGGGTATGACAAATGTTATAGCGGTTAGGGTATGACAAATGTAATGGCGGTTAGGGTATGACAAATGCAATGGCGGTTAGGGTATGACAAATGTGATGGCGGTTAGGGTATGACAAATGTAATGGCGGTTAGGGTATGACAAATGTGATGGCGGTTAGGGTATGACAAATGTAATAGCGGTTAGGGTATGACAAATGTAATGGCGGTTAGGGTATGACAAATGTAATGGCGGTTAGGGTATGACAAATGTGATGGCGGTTAGGGTATGACAAATGTAATAGCGGTTAGGGTATGACAAATGTGATGGCGGTTAGGGTATGACAAATGTGATAGCGGCTAGGGTATG
The DNA here is from genome assembly GCA_964017125.1 of Flabesymbios commensalis. Taxonomy (NCBI): domain Eukaryota; kingdom Metazoa; phylum Annelida; class Polychaeta; order Terebellida; family Flabelligeridae; genus Flabesymbios; species Flabesymbios commensalis. Next base: position 5,593,207 of record OZ024908.1, read on the forward strand.
ACAAATGTAATAGCGGTTAGGGTATGACAAATGTAATGGCGGTTAGGGTATGACAAATGTAATGGCGGTTAGGGTATGACAAATGTGATGGCGGTTAGGGTATGACAAATGTGATGGCGGTTAGGGTGTGACAAATGTAATGGCGGCTAGGGTATGACAAATGTGATGGCGGTTAGGGTATGACAAATGTAATAGCGGTTAGGGTATGACAAATGTAATGGCGGTTAGGGTATGACAAATGTAATGGCGGTTAGGGTATGACAAATGTAATGGCGGTTAGGGTATGACAAATGTGATGGCGGTTAGGGTATGACAAATGTAATGGCGGTTAGGGTATGACAAATGTAATGGCGGTTAGGGTATGACAAATGTGATGGCGGCTAGGGTATGACAAATGTAGTAGCGGCTAGGGTATGACAAATGTGATGGCGGTTAGGGTATGACAAATGTAATGGCGGTTAGGGTATGACAAATGTGATGGCGGTTAGGGTATGACAAATGTAATGGCGGTTAGGGTATGACAAATGTAATGGCGGCTAGGGTATGACAAATGTGATGGCGGTTAGGGTATGACAAATGTAATGGCGGTTAGGGTATGACAAATGTGATGGCGGTTAGGGTATGACAAATGTAATGGCGGTTAGGGTATGACAAATGTGATAGCGGCTAGGGTATGACAAATGTGATGGCGGTTAGGGTGTGACAAATGTAATGGCGGTTAGGGTATGACAAATGTGATGGCGGTTAGGGTATGACAAATGTAATGGCGGTTAGGGTATGACAAATGTGATGGCGGTTAGGGTATGACAAATGTAATGGCGGTTAGGGTATGACAAATGTGATAGCGGCTAGGGTATGACAAATGTAATGGCGGTTAGGGTATGACAAATGTAATGGCGGTTAGGGTATGACAAATGTAATGGCGGTTAGGGTATGACAAATGTGATAGCGGTTAGGGTATGACAAATGTGATGGCGGTTAGGGTATGACAAATGTAATGGAGGTTAGGGTGTGACAAATGTGATGGCGGTTAGGGTATGACAAATGTGATGGCGGTTAGGGTATGACAAATGTGATGGCGGTTAGGGTATGACAAATGTGATGGCGGTTAGGGTGTGACAAATGTGATGGCGGTTAGGGTATGACAAATGTGATGGCGGTTAGGGTGTGACAAATGTGATGGCGGTTAGGGTGTGACAAATGTAATGGCGGTTAGGGTATGACAAATGTAATAGCGGTTAGGGTATGACAAATGTAATGGCGGTTAGGGTATGACAAATGTGATGGCGGTTAGGGTATGACAAATAAGTCAGCAATGACTTTTATTTATGTCAATAACATGCTTGTATCTGTTTGTCTGGTATCTAATTGGTTAAATATGGACGAGGGAAAATGTCTGAAGTGGAATCTATGAAAAATACTCAATAATAAATATAAAAATAATATATGAAGTATAAATTATATTATGTCTATTTTCTTTTTTTAAGCCATTGTTGGTTAAAATTTTAATAACAGTTTCTCTGCTGAATAATTTTTCTGTTTTCCTGTGTAATTGCAACTTAAACTTTTCAAGCCTGAATTTACCATTGTCATCTTCATCCACTACAAGCCGCTAATTGCTGCCGCAATTCTTGAGTTGTAGTGGGTGAAGATGATTTGATGTGATTTTAAAAATTAAGAAAATTGTCATGTATTGGTAAACCAGTTTTATGGATTTTTTTGTTTTAAAACCTTTGGTTGTAGGAAAATTAGTTCTGTTTTCATGGATGTAAAATGCTGCTTTAATGCATCATGAGGACTTAAAGTGTTGAGCCACATCAATTTTACCTAATTCACCTTTCAGACGGCACCCGAAGCCGACACTGCCGAGCAAAAGGCAAAAGGCAATATCTGCTTACTTTACAAGTAAACTTATACGGTCCTTTGCCTTTGCAAAGCAGAATATAACAACATATCAGGGGTTTATCCGAAAATGTCATTCTCACTAATATCAAATGATGACCCATGGCCGGCTTCAAACAGGAAATCATGTCTGGGCGTGACCCGCGTGACCTTTGACCTCTATTCATAACAAGATCTACATAATCATGATGATCTCGGCCGCTGGAACTACTTAACGGCGGCCCGTAATCACCACGATATGGGCATGGATCGGCCTACTTCACGCGCTTCCGTAATCACCATCATGTGGCCACCGGTAGGCCCACTTCAAACCGGGCCGAATCAGCGGGGTATGGCTTCTGATCGATCCACTTCACAAGGGGACGTAATAGCCTGGCCAACTTCGCGCAAGCTGCCCAAATAACCAGTAATCAACCTGACGTCTCGCAGTAACCCTCTGAGGCCTGGGCGTGCGGAAACACCCTTTGTGTGCTGTAACTGTTATACTCCAATATGTCTTTATCAATCTAAGATAATCAATACTTTGTTTGAACCGCTATCTGCTAGTGACTCATTATATGAAAATAATGGTGAAATTTTCATTAAATTTTAAAACATGTTTATGCAAAGCATTGTTTTTTTTCACATTCAATCGAAATAAAAACAGGTTCAATGTTTAACAATCAACACGTTTATCATTTAACTTATTTGAATTGTATTTTTTTTATTAACACATGGTACCAGCTACACATTTTTTACAAGATCATTTACTGTGGGCAAAATACCATAATCAGAAACTAGCATGGTGGACCTATGTCACTATATGTTTTAAATATTAATACAAATTTCTACATTATTTCCATTCACGGTGAGGAATTCCAACTTCAGAATGATTGGAAAGTGCCTGATTTTAAAAAGTGAGAGGGACGTGGCGCAATGGTTAGAGCGTGGCGCTTTGCTGATGTCGCTGCCTGCCTTGCGGTTTCGAATCCCGCTTGGTGCAGAATTTTCAGAGAAATATCATGTTTCTCCTCTCTCAATCTTGAGACATTGTTTCAATGTTGTGTTCTTGGGCAAGGCACTTGACCCTCAAATGCTTCACTTGATTCTGGTAAAAATGAGTACCTGGTAGGACAGAAATTGCAATGTGTACGATAAGTTTATTGCGCCGAAATGGCTGCAGGAGTGTATGCTCCCCGTGGAGTTGAAATGGCACACGAATGAACAGGTACAGTGACCAGGGGGTAAAATGTAAAGTCGGATGATAGGTCTTCAGACTTGATATCAGACTATAAACCTTTACATATACCATACTTGAATGTGACGCTAGGACCGTATATAAGCAGGCGTCAAACCACATACAATTAAATGGCACTCTAATTGTTCAACAATGTTAGTAGGATATTCTGAGTTTAATTTTTCTATCTCGAAAATTTCTAAATAAAAATTTGTTTCGTCATTTAAAGCTGGAATTTTCGTCAGCAAATCCAAATTCAAATTAATGGAGCATACATAATTACTAGGTGATAGCCTAGCGCAGCACGAGTTACCAAGGTTATTCCCGCGTCACGGGCTACCATGGTTACCACTGTGGATACTGTTAATCTCTCATTTACGCCTGGTTTCAATTAAGACAACCCGGGCAGTTAGACGGATTAACCTGACGTAATACAGTAAACGCCCCAGGTGGCGTCAACTTATGACGCACGTGCGCATAACAGCGTATCAGGTGCTCACAGGTGCACACGCGAGGCATTGATCCAATGCTGTTTTATTGTTGGGCCAGCGTCGCAGACGGTGGCACAACAATAATTCAACATTAGATTAATATCTCGTGGCAGCTGCTCCCCGGTTCAGCACAGATGTTGGGCTAGCGTTGGCACAATGTCGGGCCAGTAAAGTAGACGTTAGTACAGAGTTGTGCCTAGATTAAGATCAATGGGAAACCAGTACCATGACAAATCAATCCCGTGCCGAGTAAGTTACGTAGCTGTAATGACGTAACCTGTCAGCAAACAACCCATAGTGTCCTAGGGCAATTTTCACAACATCATCAAATAAATTAAGAAATTGCGGTGGTAGTTGCAATGGATTCTAAACAAAAACATAATTCATTCATTCATTCATTCATTCATTCATTCATTCATTCATTCATTCATTCATTCATTCATTCACACATCTATTTATTTATTTATTTATTCATTTACTTATTCACTCATTCATTTATACTTGCACTCACTCACTCACTCACTCACTCACTCACTCACTCACTCACTCACTCACTCACTCACTCACTCACTCACTCACTCACTCACTCACTCACTCACTCACTCACTCACTCACTCACTCACTCACTCACTCACTCACTCACATACATCTATCGCTGTATTTTTTAGTGATCTGTAAATATCTGGAGTGCTCATAATTCATCCCATAATAAAAATTGCAGACGATTATTTATATCAACAAAGATCTAGATCTCAGACACCCTATTGGTCGAGATGGCCATCTCGACCAATAGGGTGTCTGAGGGCTACCCACGTTGAGAACATCGATTGTGTTCTGTGACGCACCACGGAGGTAATCAAATAACAAGATGCAAAACATTCACATCTAAAAACCTGAATCTCACGCATCTGGTCGGCTCTCACAGCATCGGAGGCAGGATTAACATCGAAGATCGACCTGGTTGTTTATCTTCCCTTTTTTCTGGCGTCTATCAGTGCTGGGACCATCTTTAGAGTCAGATTCTGACGTCTGAAGGCGGTCTTTGCACTGAAAGAATATAAACAAATGTATACTAGCAGTAAACCTATGACATAGGTATTCAAATGAACATCAGGAAAAATACATTTATGATTATTTAAAATTGAAAAAAACTACCTGCATGGTTGATAAAAAATGTGTCTGCGAAAGAAGGATTAACACCTAAGACCTTATTGTTTATCTTCTCTCTTTACTAACTTTTTCTAACGTCAATTATCTCCCGATCTTCATGCGATTTTGTAAATATTATATTTTAACAGAGTCCTAATATCCCTGAAAATTTCGTAAAAAAGTATTGCAAAAGTTAGAACATTAGACATGTGTTAAATTGAAATTATGACGTCCCTCTTTAAACCCTTTAAACTAATTCTAGAATTTTATAGCATGTCAAATGGTTAAACTTTTGAAAATTTAATATAATTTTGCGAATTTTCTACCGGCGTTAGGATATGACTTGAAAATTGCCTCGGCCAAATTTCGAGGAAATCGATTCATAAATGACGGTAAAATCGACGAAAAGCATGCGCTCCATAATGAATGTGGCCCAGATTAAATTAAATTGTGTAACCAGGAAACACAGTACGCTCACCTAATGTTGGGTTAATGTTGGGTCACCGTCTTTGATAATGGCCCAACATTAACCCAGCAGCATGTTAACATATCGTGTTAATGAGCATTATTTTAAGTTGACTAAACCCTTTGATCTCTTAGTTCGTTTTAACATATGTCAGCGCTTAAAAGGTGAATCACCCAGGAAACAAACAGCAGTGATGTTTCCCTTTAATCGCCGATGCTCAATATAATCGGGTTTTCATTTTTTATTGAGTACCATGTTTTAAACATGTTAAAGATAAAATGTGACATCAAACTGCAAGATTTGAAAAGAGTTGACCTCCATTTTATCAAATCTGAATAATTTTCACTCACTTGAGGTTGTGGATCGCGTCAGCGAGACACAACCTTAAGTGGGTGAAAATTCAAATTGAATAATTTGGCGGTTAAAGGGTTAATGATGTTCACAAAACACACACGACAAAAAGTCTGTATGGTTGACCAGGTGCCAGGTTCTCATCATTCCAACAGACACAACACGTTGTTCCAACAATAGCTCAATGCCGGATAGGCGTCGTCATAACCAGATAATGTATTCCAGTAAGCCAAGCAATTAAAAAACCCACTAAGTCCTCAGACCTACTCTACATAACGCAGGGGATAATTTGTTTCAGAAAAAATGTGATGCATTTTCGCAGACGCGGATGTGCCAAGCTGCTACTCCCCATACGAAAAACTGCTACACCAACATATTTTTTTTAGCAAGCTGCTCCACAAAACCAGACAAATTATTCCATGCAAGCGTCATCATTCATTCCAGTGTTGATTGTTGTCTTGAATGAGTTCTGCTCGGTTGTCAGTTATAATGTACTGTGACAGATTGTCCCAAATCCATAGGTAGTGGGAGGGTCGTATTTGGGACGTCATAAGATGTGTCCATGCCTTGCTAGTCATCAATATAAGATCACCCAATCACCACATTCATTCAGTTGTTATTTAAATTAGTGGGTAGAATATCATACGTTCAAAACGTCCTGAATTGAAATGAAAGCTCACACAATATTGAAATACAGACTTATTCTATAAAAAAATGATTTTTAATTTTAAATAGTTGTATAATCTATTAAGAAGGGACAGCGTTATCATTTTTCGTTTTACATATTAGGCTTGTGCATTTATGAGAAATAATGAGTAACAAATAAAGGTTCGATTAAGCTAATTAAACACGTGGACGTGTATTCGACCTTCTCAGCAGCTATTAATTTGTTGAACGATTATACAGGCTTTATTTAAATTCAATATGTTCAAGAAATGCGGTAAACAGGTATTACGTGCTTCATAATTAAAACTCTAATTAATTCGTGCGCACGATGTTTCATTAGTGTTTGAGACATTTGTGTACTGCATAATGAGTCGTGGGGATTTAGAGGGTAAATAATTACAAGTGATCAGATACTGCATTTTGGCTTAGCTGAGCCGTGTAGTGCAGCATTGTAAAGCGATACCCACATAACATACTAGTGATTTAATCAATATATTCTCATCAACTAATTGAAAATATGACCCAGTCAACAGTGATTTATTAACATCATGCAGATGTTTTTCCAATATCAATCCAAGTAATGAACACGATTGTGTACCCTGATGACATCGCAAGGCTCTGACACAGTGACCTACTATTTTAAATGTATCAGTTCCAATACGATCACAAGTTTACGCCTGCTGAAAATGGCCTAGTTTTCATAGGCACTTGAAATAGTCGTCTCAATTTCATAGCATCCGAGTGTTTTGGCGCGAGTTTCGTTTTTACACATCTGGCTGTGGAAACAAAATGGCGGTCAGTGTGACTGAGCCTACGGTGAAGTAAATGAGCTAGGCGGCCCAGTTATACCAGAATGCTCGCACATGGTGTGTGTTGGCTTAATGCTGGCCAGTGTAGTAGACGATGGTCCAAACCTAAGCCAACATTGGAACCTGGAGAGTGTTCGTACAGGGGGCATGGTGGCCGCCAGACTATAATGTTGATCCAGTGTAGTAGATAAACTTACAGTGCGGGGATCGACTTTAGTCATTAGAATCTGACGTCTGTAGACGTCAGATTCTGACGACTAAAATCAATCCCCGCACTGTAAGAATCATCATATTTATAACGGCCGCGGAGCCATAACATAGGTATTCAAATGCATCAGAAAGAGCTAACTAAGACATGTATGATGATTTCAAATTGAGTAAAACATTTTGATTGCGATGTATTTTACAAATTAATTCAGCGTTTTGAAGGTAGAGCCTGGTCAACGTGTATATTATATCAAGGGTATATTATATCAAATGAAAGATAGGCAAACTAGGGTATGCAAATTGAGGTATTTTTGTATGATTTTACCTTAATTTATTGCATGCCTGTATACATACGACTATTATCACCATACTTTTATTTAAGCATTGTTTGACGTATTTAATTATTATGGATGTCTAACTCACTGGGTGCTAGTTACCTGTTTTGACATCCATTGCATTAACTTGCATACACTATATATTTTTAGTTTACTACTCATGTTATAAATACTGTATTGAATTTGTATGCATCAAGCCAAAGAAATAAATCAGTCACTATCGAGTCCTGGATAAACTCTCTACACGGACGCGGGGGAGGGCGGAGGTATCTGGTGTTGTGTGAGTCTGGTGTCTGAGAAATGTGTAACACGGATCAGGAATGTGCGCAATGTCAGGAATGTCAGCCATAAATTGATCATACCTCACGCTCAGCTTGTAGCCTACAATAACCAATAACGGGAGTTATGTCAATCATGTGCTGTATATCATATGCTGTATCTGCTCACTTGTAATGGAAGCAGATACTGTATTTTTAATTTGCTTGGCAGAATATTAGTGTACCTTACCAGCAAACACGATACATTGATCCAAGGTGGGACCAATGTTGGGCCGGCGTCGTAGACGGTGGCCCAACATTGATACAACATTGGATCGATGTCTCGTGTTTGCTGGTTTACCAATGTGATACCAATGCCTTGTCCTGTCTGCTGAAATGTAGACCCCGATGTTCTCGTTCAATCCGGCTATTGCTCGAGACTCCGTCTGGTCGGATGTTTGTTATCCAAGTTGTGCACATACAGGGCTTCAAACTGCTCGAAGGCCTGGAGTGTGCAGTGATGGCTATGATATTTTGCATTATAAAGATCCTTTTGAACGAGCGTTGGGCAAAGTCCCGACTTCTCGAAAGCGCTGTAATGCAATATTAGGTCACGGATGAAATGTCGCACAGTGTGACCGCTGATCTCCTTCTACTTCCAGAATCAAATCACAAAAGTATTTATATTAATGAAAAATACTCATATCCCAAATTAATCTAGACTAATTGACCAAATAAAGGTCTGGGAAGGTGGTTCAGACATAGTGACCGGTATTTTGTTACATGCGACGTAAATCTGTTTTTTTTTGTGACTTTTGTCATTAAACCTCGATTCTAACAGTGCGGAGACCGACTTGTACGTCATGATCTACGTCTTTAGACGTCTGATTCTGACGTATAAAGACGGTCCCCGCACTGTAAGACTAAAATTATTTGTATTGGTCGTAGACCCATAACATAGGTATACAAATTAATCAGAAAGAGCTAGCTAAGATGTTCATGATGATTTAAACATTTTGTCTCCGAAATTTATACAAAATAATTTATATACAAAATAATTTATTCATATAAACCACGGAGAACAATTGTTTCTTTTCAATTTCAAATCATCATAAATGTCTTAGTCAGCTCTTTCTAATTATTTTGGAAACCTATATGTTATGAGTCTACAGCAATTATTAATAGTTTTTCTTCCGGCGTAGAGATCGACTTTAGACGTCAGAATCTGACTGACGTTGATGCGCGCGCTTAATCAATTTTGTATAAATTATGGAGATCAAAAGGTTTTTGTCAAATTTGACATCATCATAAAAGTCTTGGGGGTTTTGTCAAGTTAAAAAATCCAAAAATCCGAGAAAAATTCCGAAGTGGGTGGATGGGTCAAGTACCAACTCGGATTTTTTTTTGGGGGGGGGGGGAAGTTTGTATTTTTTGTGTTGTTTTTCGTTGTTGTACATGTTTCAAAAAAAAATGGATAGGGGGCTGAGTGGATGGGGTCTGGCCAATCCGAGTTTTTCTCGGATTTTTGGATTTGTTTTAACTTGACATAACCTCTTAGTCAGCTCTTTCTGCTTCATTTGAATACATATGTTTTATGTTATTGGTCTTTGGCCATTATAAATATTTTAATTCTTTCAATGCTTGAGACCGTTTTTATACGTCAGAATCTGTCGTTTACAGACGTCAGATTTGCTGTTAAAATCATTATCTACGTGTGCACGAAGCAAAGAAGTGTATTTGTACGGTAGAGAGACACAACTTCAAGTGGGTTAAACATTAAATTATATGTAGGGCCTATAACTGAGCGCTGTAATGGGTCACATTTACCGTTTCGCGGCATGGACATTTCTTAGGATTCTCTCCCGGATACATCACATTGCGCAGGCGCCGTTCATGCCGCCTTGATAGCCTTAAATGGCTTCTTATTTACAATTGGGCAAAGTGGCGGTAAACAGGTAAAGGTAAAGAGGTCAAACAAATAGTCCGTCTGACTTAGACGGACTAGGCCTACTTATTTGACCGTTTTACCTTTACCGCCACGTGTTTTTTTGACATCTATTTCTAATCAATTGATTATTAATTGTACTTCTACAATTTATCTGAATCACAAACTCCAATTCACCATATTGAATGACCGAGCTCACAGGCGTGACAGTCCAAATGAGTGTACTAAAGCATTATCTGCGGTAAGCACGAAACAGGAAAACAAAATTGTGTGGAATAGTCACTTCACATTAACCCTTTCACCCCTAATCACGAATAACTTTTTAAACCTTAAAGCGCAGGGATCAACGTTAGTCGTCAGAATCTGACGTCTGTGGACGTCAGATTCTGACGTCTAAAGTCGATCCCCGCGCTGTAATAATTGAAATATTTTTAATGGCCATAGACCCATGACATAGTTATTCAAATGAAGTAGAAAGAGCTATAACTAAGACATTTATGATGACTTCAAATTGAAAAAAACTCCTTTGGTCTCCATGGTTTATATAAAGTTATTTCAGCGCTTTAATGGTTAACCCTTACAGCGCTGAAATATTTTTGTATAAAACATGGAGATTTAAGGTTTCTTTTCAATTAGAAATCATACTAAATGTCTTAGTTAGCTCTTTCTTCTTCATTCGAATATAGATCCATGTTATGGGTCTATGGCCATTATAAACATTGTAACCCTGTTCGAGCTGGGGTCGTCTTTAGACGTCGGATTCTGACATCTTAAGATGGCAGATTTTAACGTATAAATACGGTCCCCGCGTTAAAAGTTTTTTTTCATTGGTTAGCAAGTTAAATCAATGTTATTGGGAATAAAATTAAAGTTTGAACTCAACTTCAAATGGGTTAGAATTTAATTAAATAATAATTTTGAAATAAAGTTTATTATTACTATAAGAAAACTTACATGCAATGCGATTAACAGTTCTGTAATGATATTCTGAAAGAATTAAAAAAATTTGAATAGATGCTAATGTTCTCGTGGTGATTAATTCCTAAATGTGATATCACGAGTGGCAAATGTCAACACATCAAATTAGTTTTTTTAATTAAAGTTTTTTTTATCGGCGGACACAACATCAGTTCTGACTAATGTCATTGACTTGCTCTCCGTCAGATATTATCACCTAAGCATCGAGAATTCACGAACTAAAAATTAAATTAATGAGTTTTTAGGCCACCTTTGTGCACATATAGGCTAAAGTGGGCCAAATTCACGAGTTATAGGGATGCAAACAAGACAAATAATTCTGGACGAATCGCATTCGAGACAATCCTCGGTCCAAGTTTTGTATTCTACTTCCGACCAATCGAAGAGTGGTTCAGCCTGTCACATGATAAGATCGGCCAATCACCGCCGTCATTTATTTATTTAAATTAGGGGATAGAATACGAGACTTGGGCCTTATCCTCTGACCCGCGTGTAACCTCATCGACTCTTTTCTCACAGTCTCTGTAGTGATTTCCATTTTGAAATTAATATCGTTGTCAGCTTGTGCCTGTTTTGTTATCTAGCAAACAGACATCTAAACGGCTAATTTATTGTTCAAAGCAAGACTAGCTTCCGCTACCACATCAAGGTCCATGAAATTAGATTGTTTGTTTTCAAGTAACAGTAATGTCGATATATATTCTCATGTCCGCTTTAAAAGTATAATAACCTCATAACACTGAACTCTTACAGTGCAGGAATCGACTTTAGACGTCAGATTCTGACGTCTGTAGACGTCAGATTCTGAAGTCTAAAGTCGATCCACGCACTGTAGGAGTGACAATATTTCTAATGGTCATAGACCCATGACATAGGTTTTCAAATGCAGCGTAAATAGCTAACTAAGACATTTATGATGACTTTAAATTGAAAAAACCCTTTGGTTTCCATGGTTTATGTTAAAATAATTCAGCGCTTTAATGGTTAAAGCGCTTTGATAACCAGAATATCCCGTCTACCAGCACCTTTAAGCCACGGGAAATTGGGATGTGTCTATGCGGTGACACTCACTGCCATATACTTCTACTGAGGGAAGGAAACTTTCAAGTCCTCGTCATTTTTAAATGAGAAATAGATTATGTAGACTTTTGTTTTCTACCAAGCAAATGCTACCATGTCATATCCAGTTCTTGTAGCAAATTATTGATGAATTTTCAAACGGAAATCTCATAATTTACGTGCATTAATACACATTATACGAGCTCGATTCCGACAGAAGCACTATTTGCAACTAAATCAGCCATGTAGTGAATAATACACTGCAGTATTCAGCTTACTATTATATTGAGAAGTTACTGCCTTTTGGGTTTACACGATAGAATAGTGGAGCTGAATAGCCCTTATATTGTGCGTGCATGTGGGCGTGAACAAATAGGCCTAGTATGTTGCGATCGCTGCTTCAAGATTTCCGTGAGTTACCGACCTTGTATAGAAAACCAATGAGCATTCTGACATTATCCCATTCAGCTGTGCTTTAAGCCGCTGGTATTGTATATAACTGAATACAATAATCATTAACTATGGTCAATTATAATAAGTCCAATTTTACAACGTTTTGAATGTGTCATTCAGTTGAAGTTTCTACTGAATGACAATGCTTACCCCTTAAAACGCTCAAGTTATATTATTTGACTTTTTACCCCCTTGTGTGTCACGATCCACGAGTTCTCATATTTGTTGTTTAAAACCAAATTTTTGCCAATATTGATTTTTAAACGCTTATTTTGTTCCCAATAACACTGGTTTGCTCGGCTAATATAATAAATTAAAAAACGACGATAACCGTGCTTGGTTCATTAAGTGTCAATGGGTGACGAATCAGAAATGTCACAATCATAATGATTAAAGTTAAAAACTCCACAATTCATATAAAAGTTTTGCTGGCAAAGTAATTCGAAAGTAATCATAAATCTCACTGTATGATACGAGTGAGAAATTAATTGTGATATACATGGAAATGACAATTTTTCGGGTTGATAACCAATTTAATTTATATGGATAGATATTTTGTTTAGAAAATCAATTACTATAGCGTATTTGTTTACGTCAGGACATATTTTCTATGAATTAAACCTTAGTTATTCTACTGGAATCGGAATACATGTCATAATTGTATAAATTTCATATATCTCCTCTGGGGTGAAAGGGTGTAGATGACACCTTGCAACGTTGTAGAATCACACTTTTAACTCCACAGGTACACGTACAATTCATAATTATTTCAGTAAGTTTTGTGATTTATTTTACTGTAGCTCTCAGCGGGTTACGCTTGACACTATCAGAATAGTATATCTCACCTGTCTCATAGTTCAGCATGAAATGCCAGCAAAATGCCAGCAAAATCTTGTAGATAGTCATCAGGTTATTAATGTCAGATGAGCCGTTGACGCAATGCCATTTTAGGGCTCAATGCGGCCATGCTGCTCTTCCAAGTCTAAGGGCAGTAACTACTTACTTTACGCTTTAACTGCCGGGGCCCTCCATATTCGTTTTTCACATTTTTTATCAGCACATTACATTTCAGCTTTTAAACATGTTGAAGATAAAAAATACATTTTTTAGCAAGATTTGAAATTTGTTGACCTCTATTTTGTCAAATCTGAATAATTTTCACTCACTTGAAGTTGTGGATCGCGTCAGCGAGTCACAACTTCAAGTGGGTGAAAATTCCAATTGAATAACTTGGCGGCTAAAGGGTTAGCATTTTGACAGTAAACAGTTGGTGCCTTTTGACTTTTGACAGATCAGTGCAAATTGTCTTCATTCCCTTTATTTATTAACATATCAACTAACAGTGACTTAATGAATATTTTGCCCACTTGAAGTTTTGTATCGCATTAGTGTCATATAAAGTTGAGTTCGTCGGTTTCAATCCCTGTGACCGGCCCAATGCATTGTGAGCTTGACACAGGCTCCATGGGTAGGTTTCTAAATGTCAGCTTATTTTCTCGCTGCATAGTTTTCTGTGAACAGCCCCGGTTGGATTAATGCTGGACAAGCGTAGTGGACGGTGGGCTAACGTTGTATCAACATTGGCTCAACGTGATTGTAGTTTTTCTCTGAGCTGTGGTTTTGCAACAAGTTAACAAACAATCTTGTATGTACATGTACAAATATCTCTCTCATTTATATGACGAATAAGTCTGTAAGGACTTCATTTCTGTCAATAAAAGGATTTTTCTGTCTGTCTGTGTTATGTCTCAACATTATACATATAAATCGTCTGTATAGCTTTAATATAGCATACATTAGTAGGAATACAGTATTCTATCCTCAACCAACAAAATAGCGAATCAGCTTGTCATATGGCAAAATCAGCTAATCACCGCCGTCATTCAGTTGTTATTTAAATTAGTGAGGGGGTACCATCCTTGAACCGAGATTCATAGTCTCCTTAACCCTTTAGCCGCCAAATTTTCACCCACTTGAAATTGTGTCTCGCTGACGCGATCCACAACTTCAAGTGAGTGAAAATTATTCAGATTTGACAAAATGGAGGTCAACTGTTTTCAAATATTGCTGATTGATGTCACATTTGATCTTTAACATGTTTAAAACGTGGTACTTAATGTGCTAAAAAAATGAAAACCCGATTATATGCGGCACCGGCAGTTAAAGGGTTAACGTATGTAGGCATATGTACAGTATGACATACTCATCTTATCGACAAGACACATATCCGGCGTGATCTTATTTAGATATGACCACATCCTGAATTTTGGTGAAATCGACGAAAATGGGAAAAATGTCTTTTGAGATGGAGGCATGAATATGTCTACGTCGCAACAAATTTAAAATAAAATACATCATGATACCGACATACATATGAGTTTTATTAATGTATACATAATGGCATACATATCAGTTGTATTAGTGTTTTATATAATTTTGTTTGTGATCTCAATAATTTAAAGTTAAATAATTATTATATATTATATTTTCAGAGGTGGGGTGGGGGGCTGTCGGTTGGAGAGATAACTTTGCTATCTTATTTTTTTGTTGTCAGCTGACATGTAGAGGTTCGCAGCATAGACACTTCTTTTGATTCTCTCCCGGAAGCATTTATTCGCGCAGGCGCCGCGCACACCAGCTTGTTGACTTGGTATGGCTTCCTGTTAGAGTTAGGCAGTGTGGCGGTAAACAGGTAAAGTGGACAATAAAGTAGTCCGTGCTCATTGGCAGCTCTAACCTTAACAACGCTAAATTATATGTGTACAAATCATGCAGACGAAGGGTATTTACGATTTGAAATCATCATAAAAGTCTAAGTAGTTTTTTCTGGTTTATTTGAATACCTATGTTATCGGTCTACGATCATTAGAAATAATAATTGTTTACTATTACAGGAATGAAGCCTAAAATAGCACGAAGACCATGACTTGAAGTAAAGGTCAATGGTCAATTCGCCGGCTGGTATTACTCTTAAGGCGCGATTATCGACTTCAGGCGTCAGAATCCGACGTCTGTAAGAGTAAGCAATTTTACAATGCCGTCGACCCATACCATATGTATTCAAGTGAATCAGAAAGAGCTAAAGAAGGCATTTATGGTGATTTCAAAATGAAAAAAGTATTTGTTCTCTATGGTTTGTACACAATTATTTCAGCGGTTTAACCCTTTAAGCCCCCACGATGCATTAAAGCAGCATTTCACATCCCTGAAAACAGATTTAATATTCCTACAACTAAGGGTTTTAGAAGAAAAATTTCCATGAAACTCTATAGCCAATACATGGCAATTTTCTACAATTTTTCACTCACTTCAAGTCATCTTTATCCACTATAAGTCGAGAATTGCGACAGCAATTCGTGGCTTGTAGTGGATGAAGATGACAATGATAAATCCAGACCTGAAAGGGTTAAGGGTTACATATTTGCTGACCAAGCATCAGTCACAACACACATATACGAACGCAAGCAACATCAACTGTTTCCTTTTTAATTAAGCAGTTACTGCTCCTGATTGACACTGATTCAGGAAGAAAAGTAATTAAAATATCTGTGAAGCATCTAAAAGTAAACTTCAAATAGGATCGAAAAATCATATCGCTAGGCTTAACTATTTCGTTGTGCTGAAAGCAAATGATCACATCTGCTATTTGCTCAAGTAGTAGATATATGTGTCGGCAAAACGACGTGACTGTATTATATTTCAAGTACTGGTAATGTGTCATTTCAACTAGGCTTGATTATTTTGCTCTGCTGTAAGCAAATGGTCACATCTGCTATTAGCTAAAGTAGTAGATGTATTGGTCGAGAGAGCGACGTGAGTGTATTATATTTCAAGTAGGTGTAATGTGTAATTTCAACTTTATATATAATTTGCCTGAAAGCTGGTTATCACCTAATATTGCGTCGACCAACATTTTCAAGCCGATGGAAATGTCAATTAGATATTCTGTGATGGTTATCATTTGTCAGCGACATTTTACAGTGATGTTTTGCAATAAAATAGAAAAGGTCTATTTTTTACCCGTACAGCACACAATCCCTTATGCGTGTAATACTCGTTTGTATGTTTGTCATGTTGGCAACATTAATTAATAACCCTTTCAGCGCGGGGATCGATTTCAGGCGTCACGATTCTGACGTCTAGAGACGATGCCCGCTCTAAAAGAATTAAAATATATTTAATGGCCGTAGATCTATAACATGGGTTTTCAAATCAAGCGGAAAGAGCTAACTAAGACTTTTATTATGATTTCAAATAGAAAAATCCCTTCAGACTTTATGGTTTATACAAAAATATTTCAGCGCTGTAAGGGTTAACCCTTTCAAGCCTGAATTTACCATTTTTCTTCTAAAACCCTCAGTTGTGGGAAAATTAGGTGTGTTTTCAGAGATGTAAAATGATGCTTCAATGCATCGTGAGGACTTAAAGGGTTAAGGTTGTCTTTATCCGCTTTCGATATTCAGGCTACAAACAAACACATCGTTGAGGCTCCGTTCATAAATAAAAATCATGAACATAAGCAGCTTCCTTGGTGGTGATGAGGTAGCGTGTTCGGGGTGAATGGGGTATTAGGTCATCGTTGTGCAAATGTAGGCTAAACTGGTCCAGGAGAACCTTCTGGGAATGGTGAGATGAACCAAATGGCACTGCCCTTCAGACACAGAACTCTGAGACCGAGCACACTACCTCTCTGTCACGAAGGCTCCCCACAATATTGAATCTTTACAAGTTAGTGGAGAAGAAACATTCTGTTACTTTGAAACTTGAATGCCAGAGTGAGCCTCAAACCCGCGATATTCGGCTTTCCAAGCTTGGCATCTTCAACCACTGCACCAGGGCCCTCGCATACAGCGTGCACTATGTATTATGAAAGAGACGATATTTGAGCTTCCCCATTTCCTTTCACATTTACCGTGGACCTCTTTTTGTTGTCACAGGTCGTGTGAGATGACAGGATAAATGTCAGCTTATTTTCCCGTCACGATGCTTGCGGTGAGAAACCTGCCGCCTTTTCTTCACCGTCGTCTGACTCAGCGTTGGGTTGACTATAAATTAACGGCAACCTTTCCACCTCAGAAATCCGCTGCTGTAAATCCCTAACTTTGTCTGTTTTCTAAAGCTGTTTTCTAAAACTTTTTATTATTATTTTTATCAACCTTGAGGTGTGAAAAAAAGTATTTCCAATTGTATTCATCTTTATGTGTGAATTGCAGCTTCAATTATTGAAGCTGCAATTCACACCTCAAGATGAAGATATGCGAACGGTGTTCATTTGAGTGCGATATGGGAAAACACAGCACTTGTTCAATGAATAAGGTGAAGGCGAACACCTTATTCATTGAACATGTGCTGTATTGTCACATATCGCACGAAAAATAAACAGCGTTTGTATTTTCTCACACGATCAAGTCACACATGACATAATTCTACCATACATTGTGCTCAATCTGCATCTAGAGTGCGATATGGGCTGATACCCATATACGTCTCATAGTGAAAACAACAGCACAGAGTGTGAGAATACAAATTGGAAATACAATTATTATAATCGACCGCATAATAATTATAACATTATAAAATATTTTTTCTCCCTGATCATAAACGGCCACACCTGGTATATGTATGATCATACAAAGTGGATGGTGTAGCATTGATCGAAAGCGCCTATTTTTTGTCAACGTGGGCGGATAAATAGCGATTTTTTTGTCCTAATTGTGAAATAAAAATCGGATTATTGACATGATTTACTAAATATCGGATTATTTTTTCGTCGTGTTGCTGTTCTTTTCTCCTATGACGTCTGGTTCAGTGTTGTGTTGACTATAAACCGTCTTTAAGCCTTGCAGATTATAATGAACACAAATTAATCATTTGCGCAATGGATTTGCCAGCTTGACGTATTTAAGCACAATATGGCACATTTATCTTTTGAAAAAGACATTTTACGTGATTAATTTGTGACTAGAGACACGACCACTTCTTGCATATTAGAAAAAATGCCAGCGCATTCTTAATATGTAAGTATTTTTATCAGCTGGTAACCTTTTATAAAGAAAATACATGAGAACATCATTTGTACAATGTTGGACCAACGTCGAAGATGTTGTGCCAACATTGTACAAATGTTATACAAATGTTTTGTGTTTACTGGGTTAATAATTTATTCATTTATTATTAATTATTACGTAGGAAGTCATAGTATCGTTTCAGGTGTGCGGCAGGGGGGGGGGGGGTTGTGGCAGGGATAGCGTTAAATTGTCATTTGCATCTAAAATTCAGGGTTTCGCAGCCTGGACATTTCTCTGGATTCTCTCCAGGAAGCGATACATCGCACAGGCGCCAAACACATCAGCTTGGTCACGTTTAAACGGCTTCTAGCGAGAGTGAGGTAGTTTGGTGTATGGTGGTCAATAAAATGGTTCATTACGCCACTTACCACTTTTGTCTATGAGGAAAAATGACCGCTTTCTTATTATGTAAGTATATCTAAGGGGTTTTATCAAGTTGAAAAAATCCTAAAATCTGAGAAAAACTCGGAAATGGGTGGGTGGGTAAAGCCTCAACTCGGATTCTTTCTTTTTTTCTTGGAAATGTTGTGTTTTTTTTTGTTTTTTGTGTTGTTTTTTGTTGTTGTACATGTTTCTAAAGAAAGATCCTAAGCTCGTAACCATTTAGACATAAAATAACTTTTGTTTTAAATAGTACCGATCGTGATTTACCAGTGAATATAAAACATTTGTATGACATTTGTACAATGTTAGACCAACGTCAAAGACGTTGAACCGACGTTGTGCAAATGTTTTACAAATGTGTTGTGTTTACTGGGTTAATCATATAGTATTATTCAATACTTATGAAGTCATGACATCGTATCAGGTGTGTGTCTGTGAGGGCGATGGGACATTTCTTTGGATTCTCTTCATGAAGCGATACATCACACAGGCGCCAGACAGAGTAGCCTGTTCACTTTAAATGGCTTCTAGTTAGACCGAGGCAACAAAGCGTAAAGTGGTGAATAAAATGGTCAATTACAGCTCATTGACCATTATACCCGGCTAACCACTAAAGTTTATCATTGACAAATTGACTCCCCCCTTTAGATAAATAAATGCCTGATAAATATTGGTGTATGATACTGCTGAGCATCACGACTTTAGATGTCAGAATCTGACGTGTAAAGTCTATCCCCGCACTGGAGGTATTAAACATGAAAAATGCCAGGAGAACCCTAACATAGGTATTCAGATTAAGCATGGTTTCTACAAACATATTTCACCGTTGCAAGGGTTGAAACATTTTGTATGTTTTGTTGAGTTGAAGGTGTCATATCCAAGAGCAAAATGTCACTAAGTAATAAATCAATCAAAAATATATCACGCCTACCATGATTAGAACAAGTCAAAGAGGACAATTCATCCGTTCATATTAAAGATTTGCTGACAAAACAAATCCCATTAGTCACATAATATGAGCCGGACACACCGAGTAGGTGTAACTGGTAATTTGAAAATGTCAGCAGTTGTCAACCTCCGATATTATATCAAAATAATGCAATATTCACATTATTATTTCGAAGCTCTATCTGAAGGACATTGTCATATTCTGTCACATTTATCAACAGACGGTTTGTTTCGTTGTCACCGTGGGTGAATAAATATCAGATTATTTCACAGTAATGAGGATTGTGGTGAGAGACATTCCGCCCTTTCTGTCTCTATCAGTCTGACTCAGGACGTAAGCCTTATCAACTTGCCACCCTTTCTGTCTATGCAGTCTGAATCTTATTTTCGATATCCACCCATGTATGGGTCTACATTATATAATACAACTTTGCCACATCATCTCAGGCTGAGCATCACGCCACATCAAAAATGCTTATTAACGCCTTACAGGTTAAGTTATATTATGTACATTCTCGCCCATGTAAAGTTGTTTCTCGCTGCTGCGACCCACAACTTCAAGTGATACATAATCGTTTAATTTAATACAATGCTTTGAAAATGTTGATGATTATGCAGTCATGTCATTCTCCATTTATTTAACCTGCAAATAAAACAAAATAAAACGATTATGGTGATGGAAGGGTTAGGAAATACAGAAATATAAGATAGTAATATATAAAGTGCTGGGGGTAAATGTCCCGGAACTAAAGACATACAACAAAGATTTCGAATATTTGCTTTTGTTACATCATCACATTCCTTTGTCTGAGTTTGATCATTGCCTTGACATTGTCTTGACATTGACAATGTCATTGACATTGTCACTGTCCTGTCATTCTGTTGATATTGTGTTGACATTGTCTTGATATTTCAATGGCATCTTCAAATGTACGAGAAATAATCATGGTTAGATTCAGTACAAACAGACAATTAAATTAGAGAGAACCTATTTTCTGATCTGATGAGCTTCCGGTGGCTAATTGTCGTGAGCGGAGGACCTGTTGATGCCATGACCTTGACCGCTCAGACAGCTGGTCAGTAGTAGGCCTACATCTGGGACAAACACCCAATAAGATCGTTATGTTGCAGATTAACACCCTGTTTTATATTGTGTACAAATCTATTGTTATGACAAATATGTCAGGTATGACTCTTAAACCCTTAAAGCGCGGAGACCGATTCTGACGTCTAAAGTTGATCCTCCAACCGAAAAAACGTAAAATATGTATTGTGACCAACGACCATTACCATAGGTAGTAAATAAAACAGAAAGAGCTGACTAGGACATTTATGATGATTCAAATTGAAAAAAAACGTTGGTCTCCATGATATTTAAAATTTCAGCGTTGGGAAATAAAAATGAAATGAATCGGGCTTTAGGCCACCTTTGTGCACATATAGGCTAAACAGGGCCAGGGGAACCTCCTTAGGATGGTGAGATGATTGAGATGACACTGTCCTCCAGACACAGGATTCGAAATTCGAGCCCTGGCGGTCTGAGGCCGAGCACGCTACCTCTCGGTCACGGAGGCTCCCCACAATACTGACTTTCACACGTGGATGGGGAAGAAACATTTTTGTTTCTTTCAAACCGCCGAGACCGGGAACCGAACCCCGAATTCTGGCGTGAAAGGCAGCGGTGCTAACCACTACCCTAGGGCCCCCGCCCTTCAGCTGAGGGAAGGGCGGCGCACGTGTCGTGATAATTATACATAATTAGTTTATAGACCTATATAGTGATTGTCGTAATTAGTTAGGTAAGAGGGTGTAGTGACAGTGGAATAGACCTGCTGGATGCGATAGCCATGGATTATGGCGAGTTGTAGATTTAACGGCTGAGGAAAAAATATTTTTTTCAGAAAGAGGTTCTCAGAATAACTTTTATTAGAACAGCGTCATACTCCACAAGACGAGTATTTACATGATTTTATGCAGCGTCCTATTCTTACTCTAAGTGCACAGATGTCAGACGCGCCGTTTCGGACGTTTCTATGTTGTTTTTTTATTTTGGGTTAGACATAGTAATTCGGTATAAAATAGTTTATTATGAATCACGAATGAGCTATTAACTAAAATAAAGTTATACAAGTTATAAAAAGCTATAAAAGAAATACAAAGCTGATAGGTTAATACAAATCAATAAAGTAATACGAAGCCATAAAAAAATTACAGACAAGCTAATACAAAGCTATCAAGGTGAGAAACATTACTTTATTTCGCTGCTTTATCTTTATAAGTCAACAAACACAAGACTTTACCACAATGCCTTGTGGTTTATACAATAATAATTACTTTTGATAACAGTACAATCAGGTGTGTTTTTTCATCACGAAAAGCCATTTAGGACTATGGAAAAGTGTAATACATAGATTACCATGATGCTAACCTTTCATGTTTAAACATTAAATAAGTGCAATCTATAGCCACTCAGCTTTGCCCTTTACCTGGATTTTAAGATTTTAATTTGTCAGCACATCTAGCTGAAAAATCATTAACCTCCAGCTACTCATTAATTATGAAAATAATATTAACACTAAAGGCTACAGCTCTAGGTAAAGCTTACATGTGCTTCTAAGAATATAACACAATCGCTCGCTGCATGTGAGACATTTCACGGTTGAATCGACTAGTTGAGTCTACATACCGCACTTTGAATTAGAAGTTGATAAATTATCAATCCACTACCTTTAATAACGATATTATCTGATGTCTTTTCAGCACGAAAAATCACACACTACGCGTATAAAATTAAAAAATATAGATTACAACGGGGGTGACCTTTCATGTTTCAACACCAATTAATTTGATATTCCGTTTGCATCGCCCTTTACTCAAATATTAATTTGCGATCATATTCAGTTGAAGTATCATTCAGCTCCATGTACTGAGTAATCCTCATAATAACAATAAACTAATGGACACAGGTCTAGGTCTCTCTGTGATCGGAGCGCTAATAATAGAGCACGATCACTTGCTATATATACTGTAGATCTGGTAATATTTGCGAGGTTTCAATTTTCGTGAATTTCGAGCGGAAGACAAATTCCCGAATTTAAGAATCTCGCAAATATTGTTATTATAATAGCGCTATTAAAGAAAAATATACGCGATTTCTAAACTTCGTGAAAAGTCTCAAAATCAGAAATTCGCGATAATTTGAACACGCGAAAATTACCAGATATCGAAAATTTGCGATAATTTAAACACGCAAAGCAATCCGGATCTACAGTATGACGGACGGAACTGCTTACATCTCACCTAAGATGACATAGCACACACCTGGTGTTTAAAAATAATTTTTTAATACTTTTACAGGTATATCCATTATGATGTATCAACATAGAGCGAGTGTAAGGGGTAACACTCTAAGAACAATTCATTGAAACATCATCATATCTTTCAGTTCTACTATGCATTTTTACGTGCATTTATTCGCATTTTTCTGTGGAAGTAATATAATTAAAATCAATTTCAGTACATGTTGAAATTTTTAAAGGCGTAATATAAATAAATATAAATGGTTTAAATTGAGCAGCTAATCTCAATCAATAAATCCTGTAATAGAATATAGCATCACTCCCATATAAAACCCCTGGGTTTACCTTGACTACAGTATCACTCCCATATCGTACCCACTGGGTTTACCTTGACTATAGTAAAATCACTCCCATATCGTACCCACTGGGTTTACCTTGACTACAGTATCACTCCCATATCGTACCCACTGGGTTTACCTTGACTATAGTAAAATCACTCCCATATCGTACTCACTGGGTTTACCTTGACTATAGTATCACTCCCATATCGTACCCACTGGGTTTACCTTGACTATAGTATCACTCCCATATCGTACCCACTGGGTTTACCTTGACTATAGTATCACTCCCATATCGTACCCCCTGGGTTTACCTTGACTATAGTATCACTCCCATATCGTAACCACTGGGTTACCTTGACTATAGTATCACTCCCATATCGTACCCACTGGGTTTACCTTGACTATAGTATCACTCCCATATCGTAACCACTGGGTTACCTTGACTATAGTATCACTCCCATATCGTACCCACTGGGTTTACCTTGACTATAGTATCACTCCCATATCGTACCCACTTGGTTTACCTTGACTATAGTATCACTCCCATATCGTACCCACTGGGTTTACCTTGACTATAGTATCACTCCCATATCGTACTCACTGGGTTTATCTTGACTATAGTATCACTCCCATATCGTACCCACTGGGTTTACCTTGACTATAGCATCACTCCCATATCGTACTCACCGGGTTTACCTTGAGTATAGTATCACTCCCATATCGTACCCACTGGGTTTACCTTGACTATAGTATCACTGCCATATCGTACCCACTGGGTTTACCTTGCATATAGTATCACTCCCATATCGTACCCACTGGGTTTACCTTGCATATAGTATCACTCCCATATCGTAACCACTGGGTTTACCTTGCATATAGTATCACTCCCATATCGTACCCACTGAGTTTCACGTTGCAGTTTGGACATTTCGTTGTTAAAGCGCTGAATTATTATTGTATAACCATGGAGACCAAAGGGTTATTTTCAATTTAAATTATCATTAATGTGTTAGTCAGCTCTTCCCACTTCAGTTGAATACCTATGTTGTGGGTGTACGGCCATTATAAATATTAAGATTCTGTCAGTACGGGGAGCGTCTTTATATGTCAGAATCTGACGTCTACAGACTTCAGATTCTGACGTATAAAGACGATACACGCACTGTAAGGGTTAACATTGTCCTTCTAAGTTATTTGATTTAAATTGTCAACCACTTCAACGTGTGTCCCTCTGTGGTTATCCACAACTTCAATTGACTGAACATTATTCACATTTGTTTAATTTGAGACATGCATTTGCAATTTGCATTTGCAATAAGGTACTAAAAACGGATTAAAAACGACTTGATTCATTTTTATCAAATAAATTAAAGGGACCCCTTGGGATGAGACATTTTTAATGTTGTCAATTTTGAAAATTTAATTCATATAAAGCTATATAGCCTACTGATCTTAACTAAAAATACGAAAAAGTCAAAAAACAATTTTAAAGCAACGAAAAAGAGTGAAATAGTTGTATTTCCAGGTCGTATATTGCCATGTAAACAAAACAAGTCAGCAATATTCAGCACTTTACATCACATATTCCCACGTATCAGACGGTAAGATCAGAGCATTCGCCGCTAATTGGTGTCTTGTAGTCAGGACACGGGAGGACAAACCTGCAGCACTGATTGTCTACCCAACGCTGGGCCGATGACATCAGCATGTGGCCCAATTCTGTGAAAACATTCAATCGTCCTTCAGGTATACAAATTGTTTGTTTGGGTTACTTCTGGTGTCATAGAAATGTTGATTAAAAATATTTGTAAAAATCTAAAAACTCTGAAAAAAATAAAATCTTGATCTGGGTGATACACTACTTCATTACAAGACTAAAAACGAAAATTGATGTCATCCCAAGGGGCTGCTTTAAGAGCAATTAATTGTTTTAAACACTACACTATGTTTTCCAGTTGTAAACCACGCATTTATTCGGATTATCCTACGGAAGAACTATAATTGCAATTATTGTATATGAATCCACATCATTAAAAGCGTAATATAAATGAATAATTGTATAAATGGTTTAAATTTAGAAGCTAATCTCAATAAATCTATCTTGTAATAGAATGAGGTATCGATCCCATACAGCACTGACACGGCTTTTACATTTTAAAATTGTCGAGGGCGGGGGCCCTAGGGTAGTGGTTAGCACCGCTGTCTTTCACGCCAGAGTTCGGGGTTCGGTTCCCGGTCCCGGCGGTTTGAAAGAAACAAAAATGTTTCTTCCCCATCCACGTGTGATTGTGGGGAGCCTCCGTGACCGAGAGGTAGCATGCTCGGCCTCAGACCGCCAGGGCTCGAATTTCGAATCCTGTGTCTGGAGGACAGTGTTATCTCAATCTCTCACCATCCTCAGGAGGTTCTCCTGGCCCAGTTTAGCCTATATGTGCACAAAGGTGGCCTAAAGCCCGATTCATTTCATTTAAAATTGTCGTTGTTGTAATGTTGTCGGGAACATTACATCTACCCCCAGTAATGTCTTACGTGCTTACGTGTGGTATGGAAGCGACACGAGCATCTAAATACCTGGTTATCTCCTTTGCCGTTAGAATACGTGTCGTGTTTTTGTTTCTCTGGCGTCTGGCCCTTCATTGTAATTCCAACAGCTAAGCTGATACAATGCTGTGCCTGTTTTTCTCTCCTCTCATTGGACTATGCATTCTGGTACACAGCACCCGTCTTTGTCACATCTATTCTTGCTGAGCCTCACGCTAAAGGGTGGCTTTGTCAGACTCACGCCACATAGACTGGTCATGAAAAAATACAGGAGTATAGCTGATAGAATATGACACCTGCGGAAAGCTGACGCTGAAAGAGTATTACGAAATAAAACATGCATATGGCCACAAAGCTACATATCAATAATATATCAAATGTACTCTCAAAAAGTTTTTATTTTGATAAAATTTTTTTATTCAACTATCAAGTTGAATGGTGTATTAACATGTTTTAATGGCTTAAGTCGACACTTAAAGTGCTGAAATATTTTTATGTAAATCAAGAAACCACAAATGTTTATTGTGGAATTTGATTTTAGACGTCAGAATATGATGTCTAAAGGCGATACCCGCACTGTAAGGGTAAACATGTTTTAAAGTCCATCCCCGAATAAATAAAATGAAATGAAATAAATCAGGCTTTAGGCCAATTTTGTGCACATACGGGCTAAATTGGGCCAGGAGAACCTCTTAAGAATGGTAAGATGAGTGAGATGACACTGCTCTCCAGACACAATACTCGAAATTCAAACCCTGGATGTCAGAGGCCGAGCACGCTACCTCTCGGTCACGTATAAATGAGTGAATGAATACATAAAATAATGAAGTAATTTATTAATAAATAAATAAATTAATTAATTATTAAAATGAATGAATGAATTCATTTATTCTTTTCTTTATTCATTCGCTCAGTCATGTATCCATTTATTCATTCATTCATTCATTCATTCATTCATTCATTCATTCATTCATTCATTCATTCATTCATTCATTCATTCATTCATTCATTCATTCATTCATTCATTCATTCATTTATTTATTAATTAATTAATTAATTAATTAATTAATTAATTAATTAATTAATTAATTAATTCATTCATTCATTCATTCATTCATTCATTCATTTATTCATTTATTCATTCATTCATTCATTAATTCATTCATTCATTCATTCATTTATTCATTCATTCATTCATTCATTTATTCATTTATTTATTTATTTATTTATTTATTTATTTATTTATTTATTTATTTATTTATTTATTTATTTATTTATTTATTTATTTATTTATTTATTTATTTATTTATTTATTTATTTATTTATTTATTTATTTATTTATTTATTTATTTATTTATTTATTTATTTATTTATTTATTTATTTATTTATTTATTTATTTATTTATTTATTTATTCATTCATTCATTCATTCATTCATTCATTCGTTCATTCATTCATTCAATCATTCATTCATTCATTCATTCATTCATTCATACCCTCAGAGGTTTGTGTTTTACCGTTCAGGACATCATGACATCTTAACTCGCCCTCAATGACACCTAGCCCTGTAGACGTTCTGAGAGTAATTTGATACAATTACTTTACAGAGTTGACTTCCTGTTGACAAGGTCATGGCACCTTTCAAATCAAACACCAGACATTTATACAATGTTGGTTCAATGTTGGTCCAGCGTCGCAGACGATGGGCCAGCAGTGAACCACCAATTGATGAACGTTTCGTTGTTCCTATGCTATTCAGCCTTAGGAGATCTCCACTAATTGCGGTGGGCGGACACGCCATCTAGCGAGTCACCTGAGGATATAATGACCTTCACCGCCTCACAGGGGACAACGAAAGGAACACCAGGCTTCATATATTTGCATATAGCCTGCAAACACTACATAAAATGTGAACAGGAGAAGTAGTTGTAACAAACAAATGAGCGCTACATGAGATACTAAGCATATACATATCCTTAGTAATGGAAGTACAGAGGGGCTTACATAAAACGTGAAATACGCGAAAAGTACGATGGACACTATTTTATCATTGTCAAAACATGCCAACAAAAGCTAAGCACGAAAGCTGGTGCGAAATATTTTAAATAGGTTAATTTTGTTCGCGTTTGTGCAAATGTTGCATGTAAAATCTGGAAAAGAAACGTTAAATTTAGCGTCAGTTTATGTGAGGTCGTTGTTGTTATAAGATAAACCCTGAGGAGCTCTACATTCTTAGATGTGAGCCTCGGCCTATTCCACAGCTATGAATGCAGAGCTCCGAGGGGTTTAATTGCCTTAAAACACATCCGACCATAATAAGGATCCCTCATAATCAACAGCTCGGTCACACCTGATTGATTATAACACCATAGGCCTGCCATGATACTTGGTCTGTACTTGATCAACAATAACTACCCATTCCCGGCTTAGAATGTAGTGGTCGGACAAAGAAAACAATGTAGTGGTGTGTTTTAATCTACTTTCACACGCTCGCTTTGTCGTTGTTATACTTTTGTCTAAAATGTTCAGATCTAAAAAATGTGGAAGTTTATTGCAATTCTGGGTTGAGGGAGGGATGGAATAATGATAGAATAAGCCATCACATCCGTTTAATCTCCCAGCTCCCATCCCGGCATGGTTGGCCGGGCTTTCTCATCCACTCCTGGTAATGAAGGGTTCCTTTCATTACTGGGTTCGGAAGATGATCCATGATCAGTATCGACGTCCTGATAGCTTCCTCGCTTATAATGCTAAATATGTGTCTTTCCATATTTCAGACGATAACGGAATCCTAGTATTCAATGAAATACAAATATATGGGTATGAAAAAAGGTTACAAAAAGAAAAAAACACTCGCGGGGACCGTCTTTAGTCGTCAGGATCTAATGTCGCACTGTGAGAATAAAAATGATTATAAAGGCCGTAGACCCATAACATAGATATTCAAATGATCGGAAAGAACTAACTAAGACATTTCTAATTATTTTAAATGGAAAAAACCCTTTGGTTTCCATGGTTTATTTTAACAATTTTCAGCGCTTTAAGGGTTAATACGCATGAGTTGACGTTTAACCCTTTAAGCCCTCGCGATGCAATAAAGCATCGTTTTATATCCCTAAAATTTGACTTAATTTTCCTACAACTAGGAGTTTCAGGATGATAATTTCTATAAAACTGGTTGACTAGTACATGGTAATTTTCTTAAATTTTAAACCACATCAAATCATCTTCATCCACTGCAAGTCGAGAATTGCGGCAGCAATTCGCGGCTTGTGGTGGATGAAGATGACAATTGTAAATTCAGGATTGAAAGGGTTAAATGTGAGATAAGAAACAGACAGTGTGAAAAAGAAGCGATGTTTCTGGATCAACAAGGTCCATTGTACTAGTTTGGCCAGATAATATCGTCTTAGATCTCCAGGACAGTGACCATTGTGGCTAATCATCTCACCAGCCCCAAAGACAAAAACACACGAATGAAAGCTTATATTTCAATGTATTTAAGGTCGAGATGCCAACCAAATGTCATTTCAAAGGTGGAATGTAGCCAATGTTGGATCAACTGAAGAATTACAAAGCAAGAACTAACTGCACGTTCTTTCACACACTGTGTAGCGATTTTCTTCGTGAGACTATATATCATCGGGCAGATAATATCAGATTTTGTCTCCAGGACAGTGACCATTATGACAAATCATATCACCAGCCCCGAAGACGAAAACACACGAATGAAAGCTTACATCTCAATGTATTTAAGGTCGATATGCCAAATGTCATTTCAAAGGGGGACTATAGCCTTGTCATCACTGTTGGATCAATAAGAAAAACAAAGGTAGAAATAAATTAGGTGTTAGCCTAAAGGCCTAGACCTTATCCAAAGACGGGGGCTCTGGTAGAGTGGTTAAAGCTGCCTGCTTGTAAAGTCGAAGATCGTAGGTTCAAGTTTCAAAGAAACAAAATGTTTCTTATCCGCTCAAAATTCAGGCAAACCTCGTGACTGCCTATATATGCACAAAGGTTGCCTAAAACACCATTCATTCGCAATCAATAAAAAGGTGAAAAGAATCTTCCTTCACCTCATGTCGTATTTCGCTACATCAAATATTAGTGGGTATAATTTGTAAGTTTAAAAACGTGTGTCATTTCATTTTGCTGCGGCAATTCGGACCTCATTCATTTGGAGACGCAAATTACGTTAGAAATTCCAGTTTCAAAAGAATGAAACATATACACAAACTATTCAGCAGTACAATTGTT
Organism: Flabesymbios commensalis; assembly: GCA_964017125.1. Taxonomy (NCBI): domain Eukaryota; kingdom Metazoa; phylum Annelida; class Polychaeta; order Terebellida; family Flabelligeridae; genus Flabesymbios; species Flabesymbios commensalis. The sequence continues at coordinate 5,623,329 of OZ024908.1, forward strand.
AAAGAGTCACACTTCAGGGGCTTTGCGCTAATTAATATAATGAGCTATAGTGAAAAGATTTGTAATGGCCGCAAAACTAAGTAGCTTATATTAGTTTTACTCATTTTCACTATTGCGCGAACAAAAAATGCAATACTTATTGTTGAATTCTTAAAATGTCAATTTGCCGTAACGTTCGCTAGGTTGGAGATATTAATCCACAGGGGCGGGAGCCCTAGGGTAGTGGTTATCACCGCTGCTTTTCACGCCAGAGTTCGAGGTTAGGTTCCCGGTGTCGGCGGTTTGAAAGAAACAAAACTTTTTCTTCCCCATCCACGTGTGAAAGTTAATATTGTGGGGAGCTTCCGTGACCAAGAGGTAGCGTGCTCGGCCTCAGACCGCTAGGGCTCGAATTTCGAATCCTGTGTCTGAAGGACAGTGTCATCTCAATCATCTCACTATCCTCATGTGGTTCTCCTGGCCCCGTTTAGCCTATATGTGCACAAAGGTGGCATAAAGTCCGATTCGTTTCATTTTCATTTTCATTAATTCACAGTTTTCACTATTTTCTAAATTATTTTTTCAAATCTGTAATCAACTCGAACCTGGGAATGTCCTTATTTCAGAGGATTTCTCCAGAAGAAATACCTGTGTGGTAAGAGTGCTAACACTCTTGAGTGGGAAGAGTGGCGAGGGGTTTTGTCAATTAAAAAAAAAATAAAAAACCGTGAAAAGCTCGGAAGTTGGTGGGTGTCAACTTACCCCAACGCTGATTTTTACGGGGGAGGGATGATTTTGTGTTTTTGAGGTGTTTTTTTTATTTCTATACATTTTTAAAAGAAACTTATAGGGGGTGGGTGGGTGGTGTCTGGCCAATCCTAGTTTTTCTCGGATTTTTTTGAACTTGACAAGACCACTATTTAACGCTTCAAATACCTGTGTGGGAAGAGTGGTAACGCTTCAACGATTGACGTGGGAAAGAAAAAAAGTGTTAGTGCTGGCTGCCAGAAACACAGCAAATTAAATCTCAAAGGAAACGAAGACTATAGTAGCCAGCTGGCTGGTAGGAGGTACTTTAACCTTTAAAGCGTGGGGATCAACTTTAGTCGTCAGAATCTGACGTCCCCAGACGTCAGATTCTGACGTATATTAGATATATTGATTTCACCAGATTCTGACGACTATAGACGTCAGATTGTACCGTCCATTGAAAGAGTAAAAATATTTATAATGGGCGTAGACCGTTACCATAAGTATTAAAATCAAGCGGAATGAGCTAACTAGAGTATTTAGGATTATATTAAATTGAAAAAAAACTGTGGTCCCCATGGCTTTTGTTAGATTATTTCAACGCTTACAAGGTTAACTTTCATACATTAGTGGATACAATTTACCTGAGGCGTGAAGCACGGTAGAAACATCCACCTGAAGTGAATCAAACTCAGTAGACAATCCTGGGTGCCAAGAATGTTGACGCTTCAACGGTTGATGCGGCAAAGAAAACAAACCTTAGTGGTGGCGGCGTCTGAGGTACGAGCAATCTATAAAGAGAAAGCGGTGTGGGCGAGAAACGTCGAAGTCATGCCATTATTGCCCAGTTCCCTAAGACGTGATTCCTCTTTTGATCGATAGACGGCGCATATATCTAGACTGTTGGTTGACACAGAGAGACGGGGAGGGGGGTGGTATCTACAAGTATTCCTCATGATCCTCTGACCCGGGCGCGCAAGCAAACATGAAGCGTCGAACAATTGTGAGGTTTCTATTATGTTAAGTCAGCAGTTGTTCAACGGCTTGTGTTTTCTTGCATGTCTGCAGTATGCAGATTCAGTACGCGTTTCTCACTCACTCACTCACTCACTCACCCACTCACTCACTCACTCACTCACTCACTCACTCACTCACTCACTCACTCACTCACTCACTCACTCACTCACTCACTCACTCACTCACTCACTCACTCACTCACTCACTCACTCACTCACTCACTCACTCACTCAATCAATCAATCAATCAATCAATCAATCAATCAATCAATCAATCAATCAATCAATCAATCAATCAATCAATCAACCAATCAATCAATCAATCACACACTTACAAGTTTTGATGTTGAATTTAAAACACATTGTTTAACGTTACATTAGTTTTTAGTGCCTAAAGGTTTAATACATTTTGAAATCTTTGTGATAATACATTATGCTACTACTTAACTTGTAAAATGTTATCAAACTTGTCACAGTAAAAAGCAACGCTAAAACAGTAATTTGTAGAGTATATTAGTGCAAATTGGCGCATTTGGCGGCCATTTTGAAAATTCATTATATATATAAGCCCTTTCCAGTGGTTAAATTTGGGAAAAAAATTGACATGTTCTTTACCAGGGGATCAAAGATACTAAAAAAAAAACGTTTTCTTGCATTTTGTTTAGGGTCAGGTTGTATATCGATCGTACTAATACATGCATCCAGCCTGACGCTATTATCAGATCTCGTAGTTTTATTTTCTCTAGTTACATAAGCCCCACGACCAGCGTGATGATCAATGCTCAGAAAATGATAGATCAAACACTCAGATTGAGTGCTTCCTGGTGCAGGCTGTGGTTGCCATGGTGATATGGTGCATCAACGTCAATGCTAATGTTATAGACATTGGTTCAACGTTGTACTATATCTGTGCCATATTTGTGCCAAAACTGATGTGAAAGCGTGTATCATTGGCCATCCCATTAACCCTTTCAGTGCGGGGATCGACTTTAGTCGTCAGAATCTGACGTCTGACGTCTAATGTCGATCCCTGCAGTGTAAGAGAAAACATATTTATCGTTGGTGTGAACCCATAACATAGGTATTCAAATGAATCGGAAAGAGCTGACTAAAACATTAATGATGGTTTCAAATTGAAAAAAAACAGTTATTTCAAAATGTGCATACGAATGAAAATATTTGACATTCTCCCAAAATTCAAAGTATTGTGTAAGTATTTGTAAGCGTTGGTAACAAATTTGAAACGCTCGCAAGTTATTTCCCACTTGCTTACGAACATCGATCAATTTAGGAAGCGCCTCTTAAACTTCAGCGAGTGTTGCTGATGCTGTCATTCGCCGTCAATTTTGAGATATTCGGAAGCATTTGCAACGTTCGTAAGGTATTTGCAAGGAGTTTGTAACGTTCGCCGTTCCCCATTCTTTGCGAATGTCTTACCACTGTTGTGTATTTTTTTAAATTCAAGAAAACAATGAGCCAAGCGTCATGTTCAATCCGTCTTTATACCAATCGCAGCCTCGTCATCAAATATTCGGGCCATTCGTAAGAAAAAGGCAAGTCAATGGCAACATTGGTAAGACATTCGCATCATTCATAAGTGAGTTTGTAACGTTGGTAAGCCCATTTGTAAGCATTCGCAAGCATTCATAACATTCGTAAAGCAGTCGCAGCATTTATTTGATATTATGCTTAAGGCTTTGGCAAGCGTTGGCAAGAGGTATGACCGTGGGGGAAATATACGCTGTCTATTCACATTTTCTGGGGCGAATTCACTGCGAATTTCAAGGATTCATACTCGCTATATTCGCTAGCATATTCCTATTATGCATTAATTTGCATAATGCGAATATGCCTATGGTGTTATAATCAGTCAGGTGTGACCGAGCTGTTGATTATGAGGGATCCTTATTATGGTCGGATGTGTTTTAAGTTATTAAAAATCCACTACATTATTAGCCGTGGAAAAGGCCTCGGCCTTTTCCACGGCTAAGAATGTAGAGCTCCTCGGGCTTTATCCTATACGAAAAGCTGCTTTTCTCAATAATGCAAGTTGTGAGCCATTTAGTCTGTCTGCTTGCTACCCAGCCACCCATACACCACCCAATCACCATTGCACCATCATCCACCACCTGCCTTCCTTTGTTCCATTATCGTTTCAATTCACCTCTTGTACCTCAAGACCACGTAGGGCCTATATGTATTATAGATGGCTGAGACCTGCGCCCGTATTCTCGTACAGGTTACGATAATTATATCGTAGGCTTAGGATTGGCCATGGCTAAGATATATCGCAACTTGTACGACAATACGGGCTCGCCACCTCATAATAACCATCCTAAAACACAGCTTTTGTAACCTTTTAAACGCGAAAATATAGCAAAACCAAAGAAACAAATGGTTCTTTTTATTTTAAAATTTTCATAAATGTCTTAGTCAGCTCTTTCCGCTTCAATTGAATACCTATGTTATTAGTCTACGGTCATTATGATTATTTTAATAATTCATTTGGGGATCGAGTTTAGACGTCAAACTCTGCCGAATACGTCAGGTACTGACGTCTAAAATCGGTTCCCGCACTGAAGGGGTTAATTATCTGGCCCTAGTTCATCTTCCCTAGGTAAGGCCTTACTCGCCAATTAGTGATGGAAACTGCGTCAACAATTTCAGATTTAAATGAATGAATGAACTAGGAACAAAACAATAAATCAACTTCTTGATTGATCAGTTTTGAATTGAAAAGGTTATCTTAACTTTTATTGGTTTATGACGAGCAAGTTTAGATGGTCTTAGTTTTTAAATGACTCTTTTATTTTATTATAGTCGTCGAATACTAGCACTAAAAAAAAGACAAAATACCTAATATGAAAAAGGGAAAGACACTTGCTGAAGTGGTTTCGCGCAATCGAACCTCTAATTAAACCTATGATTATAAGCTATAATTATATTATTTACACCGTGAATTGAAATATGTATTACCTGACTATCAGCCACACGCCTCAGTGTGCATGTGGCCCAGCCTCCTGACCCTCCCCTCGCCTCTATCGACGTTGTTGATCTGAATTGTATAAATTAAAAACACTAACGTTTTTCTGCGTGTGCTTAGCCCACACAGCGTTTAAATATTTTTGTATAAACCATAAAGATCAAAGGTTTTTTTTTATTCGAAATCATCATAAGTATATTTTTTGTTTCTTTCCGCTTCATTTGAATTATTATGCTGTAGGTCTATGGCGAATATAAATATATTTAGCCATTCGTCTGATGTCGATCCTCGCGCTATAAGAGACATTCAATATAAGATAACAGTTTCCTGTCATCGCCCATCATCGCAGACCGTCACCCCAGCAAACACGACAAGTTGAAACAATGGTGTTTTGATGTTGGCCCAACGTCTGCGACGCTGGCCCAACATTAAAACATCATTGTTCCAGAGTGTCGTGTTTGTGTTTTTGGATATACCTAGCCGTCTCTGGTAGCAAACACGTTCAGCAGGAGTGGTTCAATGTTGGATCAGCGCCGCAGACGGTGGCCCAACATTGATCCGACATTGGTGGAACGTATAAATATGTTATTCACAAGCCGAGATAGCAAACACAATACGTTGGTCCAATGTTGTTCAAATGTTGGGCCAACGTCGAAGACGGTGGGCCAACATAAAAACAACATACGGTCGATGTCTTGTGTTTGCTGGGTAGTTGTACCTGCTCCACGCCAATATCTCACCAGGTGCAACACGCCTATAGTGGCCCAATGCTGGGTCAACGTTGCAGACGGTGGCTACCATTTGACAACATAGGTGTTCTGGGAACAGTTACTACATCAATGGGCCGGCCCCGATGTCTCATTGATCTGGTCGTGGCTCGAAACTCACTGCATAGGCAGTGCTCCAAACTGTTCAAAGGCCTGAAGTCATTCTATAAGAGTAGGACAAGTCCCGACTTCGGGCTTCCTTCTGTTACGATATTGACATGATTGTGCAGAAAGCGACGTAAAGCGATATTCACTCACTCACAATGGTAATGTGGTAATTTGCATTTCTAATTTTCATTTCCTTTGAACCTGACATTGCTGATACAAATAAATTATTCTGTATGGATTTAATACCACACTTCTAATAACATTTAAATTCCTTGTCGGTTTTTGGGCGGGGGCCCTAGGGTAGTGGTTAGCACCGCTGCCTTTCACGCCAGAGATCGGGGTTCGGTTCCCGGTCTCGGCGGTTTGAAAGAAACAAAAATGTTTCTTCTCCATCCACGTGTGAAAGTCAGTATTGTCGGGAGCCTCCGTGACCGAGAGGTAGCGTGCCGGGGCTCGAATTTCGAATCCTGTGTCTGGAGGACAGTGTCATCTCAATCATCTCACCATCCTCAGGAGGTTCTCCTGGCCCAGTTTAGCCTATATGTGCACAAAGGTGGCCTAAAGGCCGATTCATTTCATTTCATTTACTTGTCGGTTTTTGTGTGTATTCTACGTGCTATTTTTATTTGCTAAATATTTGTAAAAGTCCCGGTTACATATTGATCTCCGTTGTTGCCGTAATTTGACAAACCAACGTCATCGATATAATCAATCAAGCCCACATATGCCGTCTTGGTATAGAGTTCAGCCACTGGGGGATGATGGTATTCATATATTATTGACGCGCTGATGGCAAATACATCCATTATTACAGCGCGAGGGATCAACTTTGGACATCAGAATCTGACGTCTACAGACGTCAGATTCTGACGACTAAAGTCGAACAGAATCTGACGTCTAAAGTTGATCCCCGCGCTGTAAAGGTTCATCAGGACGTCTTGGTCTAGATCCCAGCCACTGGGGGATAATGCTATTCATATATTATTGACGCACTGATGGCAAATACATTCATTCTTACAGCACAGGGATTGACTTTAGACGTCATAATTTGACGTCTACAGACATCAAATTCTGACGACAAAAATCGATCAGAATCTGGTGTCTAAAGTTGATCCTCGCACTGTAAAGGTTCATCAGGACGTCTTGATAAAGAGCTCAGCCACTGGGGGATATTGGTATTCATATATTATTGACGCGCTGATGGCACAGACCACTTGATCCTAATCTCTGTGATCTTTGTTTTTAACCCTTTGCACAACGGGATATTTCATCGTACTTACATTCACCAAAGCAGCAGACTCTTTGCCCACTATGATATTTCGTCGTGTTCACACTGAAAACTGGCATCAAATTCCCACCGTAATTCACAGTCATGGAAAATAACCTATAGTCATATTGAATGCATAAATGTAATAGATTAAATAAGGCCCCAAAGACCGCTAATTGTAAAAGGTAATTGCCCTATACATCAATTAATTGTTATTAAAAGTATTTCACATATTTGAAAGCTGAACTACTATTCTGGCATGTCGCTTCATTTTTGTGAGATGTGTGGACACTTCAAATGTTAAAAATGACTTGACTTCATAATACACCAAATTCGATTTCCATAAACGAAAGCTAATAACTTCTGTTTTGTGAAAGCTTATATTATTTAAAAAAAACCTGTGGAACATAGGCCTACATGCGCCGTTGGAGCTTAAACCTCAAAGCGCTGAATATATTTTGCATAAAAAAGTGTTGCTTTTTTAATTTTGAAATCATCACAATTGTCTTAGTTAACTATTTCGGACTCATTTTAATACCTATGTTATGGGTCAAGGGCCATTATTATCATTTTTACTCCTACAGTGCGGTAATCGACTTTAGTCATCATAATCTGACGTCTTTAAACGTCAGATTATGACGTCTAAAATCGATCCCCGCGCTGAAAGGGTTAAAGTTTAACCTTTCTCCGTTGAGTTGTCTAAGACTATTTTTCATCAATTGAAGCTGAAATTGTTTACACAATTTCCAGCTTCAATTCATGATAATTGTGTTACATTTGTGAATTACAGACATCTCCAAAATCGAATTATTAACTGATTGATCATCTGTTACAAATGTGTTCGATACGTGCTTGAAAACTTACGGCCATGGCACCACAAGGATTGAGTGTGCAAATTTTCCAGTTTTCCCTACAATATGTAGGCTATCGTCATCCTTGTCATGTGTATAGATATAGGCTATCACCACTCTGAGCAGGGATTGTTACAATGCCTAACCACTTTGGTATTTATGTATTATTGATGACTAGATGGCCGAAACCACTTCACATAAATCTCACTGGTGACCTTTGTTATTTGCAGGTGAAGTGGACTTAGAAGAGGAGGCTGGACTGGGGGAGACCGGGGCAAAGAGGCAGGTAGAGGAGCAGGCAGGGGAGACCAGGGCAGCACGGCCACCAGAGCAAAAGATCACAGAACCAGACCAGGTGCTTATGTTCACTTGGCATCGCTGAAAGCAGGAAACTGCAGGTACTGGCCATAGCAACAGCAACAGCAACAGCGGCAACGGAAACGGCAGCGGCATCAGCAGCGGGAGTAACAGGATAGTCAACAACAGTAGCAGCAGAAGCAACTGCAACAGCTGCAGCTGCAGCAATAAGAAAATATCAGTTCACAATCGTCAGATATAGGAGTGGCAGCATTATTATTCGTAGGAATACCAATGTAATTAGTAGCAGCACAGCAGCAGCAACAGCAGCGACAGCAGCAGGAGAGGTGACAATAAGTAGTAACACTGCTGCAAAACATATGTCATGTACCAGCTGTAGTCAGATATCAATCTGATGTAACAAAAACTGATAAAAGCAATCGCTAATGTAGGTCTACAACGGAAATACAATAAGCGTTAGCATTAATGCAGTGGACATCACAGGCTGCAGGAACAAAAGCATCAGAAGAAGCGGTAGCGAAGAAACCCCCAGCCAACGCTGATCTAAAGTTGGCCCACCGTCTTCGACGTCGGCCCAACATCAGAACAACATCGGTCCACGTCACTCGCCGGCACGTGCTCACTGGGGCAGCAGACACAGCGTCAGCCGTGGACAGAGACTCGTGTGTGCTCAGGAGTAGTAGTCGTGTTGATTCATTCAGCAGCATACCATCGAGGCAGTTAGAGCAGCAGACCTTAGAGACAGAGGCAGAGAAACTTACTGTGGAGCAGATGGGAAGAGTACGGACTATGACAGAGTGGTACGGGATGATGCCGCGGTGAGCGCCTCATCAGAAATAGGGCCAGAAACACCCAGAGGTATCAGGAAAAGAGACTGCTGTGCTCTCATGTAATACAACCAGAAACACGCCAGATAAACCAGCCATAAAGTGTGTTGCGGTCTAAGACCAGCCATATGGCCTGTTGTGCTATCATTCAATAGGAACTGAAACACGCTCGAGATACTAGCCATAGAGACTGCTATGCTTTCATGCAATAGAAACAGAAACACGCCAGAGAAACTAGCGATTTCAGGTTTCAGAGACCAGCAATAGAGAGTGCTGTGCGTTCATGCAATAGAAACAGAACCACATTCAGCCTAGAGAAAGCAGCCTAGAGTGCTGTGCTCAGAGACCAGCCATATGGTCTTCTGCGGTCTCATGCATTAGAAACAAGACAAGACACGAGTCATACGGATTTCTGCGGTGACAGACAATAGGCTTATTAGACACAGCACCAGCGGCACACCACAGAGCCTTCTACCGTTTCAGCATTAGCGCTGTGCGGCCTGTGATATACTGTGACTAATAGCGCCAGTAATCCTGTGGTATCCTGTTGTATGACAGGCTGAGCTAAGTCAGCCTGGCGTCAGTCCTGCACGCAGAGGGTGTGGTGCTCTGACCAGCCGGCTACCAGCAGTGGTTCGTGACAGAGAGCAGCTGGGGAGCTCACACATGCCAGAGTACCATCAGACAAAAACACGAGCAAAAGACCCGCAATACCGGCAAGTAAGCACGTCCGAGAAAAGCCGGCGATAGAAACAAGTAAGCTAATCAGCAAAAAGCCGGTAATACAAAAAAGCAAGGAGCTCAGCAAAAAGGCGGCAATACCAGGCAGCAGACCAGCAAAAGCCTGTATACAAACAAGCAGGCAGGTCAGCAAAAATATCACATTAGCTACCAACAAGCAGCGAGCAAGACGTCGGCAATACTATTCAACGAAGCGAGTACATTGCCATAATATCATCAAGCGCAGGAGGCGCTCAGAAAGCCGGCAATACTTGCAGGCCATAGGATAGCAGCCTCAAGGCATTAGACTCCGACCATTAACAGCTACAGACCGAGCGCGGCGGTCAGTCAGGGAGAGTAACGACACGAGACAGCAGGGCATAGCAGACGATCTACATCCGTCAGCAAGAGGAGAGGGTATTAACGACGCTCTGCAGTCAGCCAGCCACAAGAGAGAGCATTAGAGGCGCTCGTCAGGGCGTCAGTTGACCGGAATACCCTTGATATATCATCCTCTTACCTTTCCTGTGATCTTATTCCACAGGTGTCAGCTGACCGCACATCAGAATAACATAATTCACAGGTGGTATTTACAACTCACCAAACAAACTGCCAGCCAGACGCCAGCTGGCATTTATAGGCCACCATACCCGCTAACACCCACTGTAAACCACCAGACCCGCTAACAGCCACTGTAAACCACCAGACCCGCTAACAGCCACTGAGCCAGGATGAATTTTGAGATTCCGGATGGTTTGGGGGACATGTTGCGGGATTTCACGGTGGCAGTGCTGCGGGAGAGGCCGCCAGAGCTGTTTGATTTCGCCGTGGAGTACTTCACTAAAGCTCGTGATAACCGTAAAGGGAAAGCTGTACCTATGTATGTTATAGTGGACGATGATGATGCTGGGGAACCTGATCCCACGCTGTTTAAACCTCGTACACAGAGGACTAACAGGTTCGCTAGGAGGCATTCAGTATCCGCTGAGAAGTACGACCCAGAGGCAGATAACGACGACGATGAGAAGCTGGTGTTCCCCAAGACTGACGAGCAGCGGGAGAGACTGACAGAGTCCGTCTCCAGCATCCTCATCTTCAGGTCGCTGGATTCTGATCAGATGCAGGAGGTGGTGGACGCCATGTTTGAGAGACGAGTCAAGCCGGGAGAGATGGTGATCGAGCAGGGAGATGACGGAGATAACTTCTACGCCATAGAGAGCGGCGTGTTTGACGTCATGGTGAAGACTGATGGTCAGAATAAGACAGTGTACCAATTTGAGGATAAGGGGAGCTTTGGGGAGCTCGCCCTAATGTACAACATGCCCCGCTCTGCCACAGTGATCGCATCCACACCCGGTACCCTCTGGGCCATGGACAGGAAATCATTCAGAAGTATCGTGCTAAAGTCAGCGTTCAGAAAGCGTACCATGTACGAGAAGCTGTTAGAGGGGGTACCAATGCTGAAATCCCTGGACTCGTATGAGCGCATGACGCTGGCAGACGCCTTGATGCCTCAGGTGTACGGCCCTGAGCAGTGCATTATTAAGGAGGGTGCTGCAGCTGACGGGATGTACTTCATAGAGCACGGCACATGTAAGGTAACAATCACCAAGGATGGCAAGGAGACTGAGGTGGCCAGACCTGGTGAAGGGAAATACTTTGGTGAGATGGCACTGCTTGAAAATAAGCCACGATCGGCTAGTGTGTACGCCTTGGAGAAAATGAAAGTGGCCTTCCTAGAGCGGGAGTCATTCGAAAGGCTCTTAGGGCCGTGCTTGGACATAATGAAGCGGAATATACAAAACTATCAAAAAAGCACGTAGTGGCGTGATCAGAGCGTGATTTAGCGTGATTTCTAGTTATTGTCTGTTTGTTATTATTGTTCTGCTATATGAGAGGACCACGCCCAACACATAGGATTATACTGGATATTATCCTTGTTAAATCGTCGCCTTGGATATGAAAGTGTGTATCTGCCACTTCACAAAGTTGCATATGCACCCTTTCTTATCCAAGGGTTCAACATAATGATGACAGCTGCTGATGAATTGGAATATACTTGATGGTGAGATGTACTTGAAGAGAAAAGACATGTTTTGTACGTCAATGTAATACATGTAGCTAAAGTACCAGCTTCTAGCAACCATAGCGTCGTATGATAAATGTGTTACACACGACACTCTGGCTACTAAAAGGCGATGTAATTGATTAATATCAATAAGTGAAACCTTTGAACCCCAATTGTTTTAATTTCACTACATTATCATTTTAATGTTAGGCTGTTGAACGTGAAACGTCGCTATTATAAAAGAAAATTGCAGATATGTGGCCTCCATTGCGACAAACTATTCGACTTTTTTTATTTATTTATTAGGCTTTATATGAAGAAATATATACAATAATCGTACAGATAAGCGAAATTGTGTGAAATTGAAGTGAAATTGTGTACATCAGGATGTCGAATACAGGTGATCAGCACCCTAACTAAGTTCGACATCCAGAATAAAATTTATATACATGGTAATTACATTTAAAATTACACTTAAAAGTAAATTAGTCGAAAGAGAAATATATTAAACATAATTGTTGTTTCTCGCGCTAAAACCAGAGATAAATTAACTACGTATTAGCATAACTTTCCCCTCACTTTAAGCTGTGGATCGCATAGTGAGATACACCACTTTATTTAGGTGAAGCTCTTAGTCTTCTAATTCAATGTTAAACCCTTACAACGCTGAATTATTTTTGTATAAACCATGGAGATCAAAGTTGCCCCACCATACCCAGTAAACACAAAACATTTGTATAACATTTATACAATGCTGGACCAACGTTGAAGACGTTGGGCCGACGTTGTATAAATGTTATACAAATGTTTTGTGTTTGCTGGGTATACGACGCTAGCCCAGCATTAAATCAACATTGGATGAACACTTGATTTGATTGTTTGATTGGGTGGTACACATTCCCAGCAAACATGAGACGATGAAACAATGTTGATTTAATGCTGGGCCAGCGTCGCAGTTGCTTCAACCCTTAAAGAGATGATTTTTTTATGTTAACCAAAGGGTTTTTAAAATTTGACATCATCATAAATGTCTTCGTTAGCTCTTTCTGATTCATTTGAATACATATGTTTTGGGTCTACGACCGTTATGAATATTTTTAATCTCACAGTGATGGGATCGACTTTAGACGTCAGAATCTGACGTTTAAAGACGCCAGATTCTGACGTCTAAAGACGGTCCCCGCGCTGTAAGGGTCAATGCCTTGTGTATATCTGACGAGTGATCTGCAGCGATCGAGTTGTTATCTGTTTAATTGTAGAACTGTTACCATGGTTACTGTAATCTTTTTGAAATATTGGCTGACGACGCAGAGAACAATAATATAATCAATTGAAGCCATAGGACCGAAACACAGCTCATAATGGATAAATATATTGTTATTTTCAGAAATAATAGAAAATAATGTTATTAAAAATATCAATTGGTTTACCCAGCAAACAAACATTTGTATGACATCTACACAGTGATGGACCAACGCTGTATACCTGTCGTTGTATACATGTTATACAAATATTTTGTGCTTGTTGTTCTGTGCTTTCCCCATAGTAACGGTGTATTAAACCAATAATGGTGTAATGTTGTTCCAGCGCCGTTGACGATAGTCCAGCATTAGACCAACACTTGATTAACATCTCGCTCTCGCAGAGTTAAGATACAATTTATCCTGCTAAGTTAATTTATTTAAATTTTCAACCTCGTAGCGATCCACAATCTGAAGTGGTTGAAAAATACTCATATTTGTTCAATTTGAAGCCAAAATATACACATTTTGATGTTTAAACAGTCATTTCATTCCCAATAACAGTGAATAAATCAACTAATAAAATGGATGAACAACCACTATTGTCGTAATTAGCAGGCAAATGGCTGACATATTTCGCTCGCTGAGTTAAGACGCAGCTTCTCCTTCTATTTACAATAATATATAAATAATTGACGCAATTTACATATAGTTTTGAATAAAAATGACTTGAATATTTTAAATACAGATAAATCGACGCTCGTTGACTACTATCAATTTAATACGGTTAAAACGTAAGGAAAAATAAATATTTAAAGTTATATTTGTTTGACTTATAACTTTATATTCATTTGTAATAGTTATGCTAAAAGATAAAGACATATGTTGGCTTATATTATAAAGATTAAAGCCACACAAGAAGCGGTTAAATTATAAACTATAAATGCTCATTTTTAAGTCCCCGACTGGTGCATGTTAAGATCATGATGACTCACTGGCAATGTGTGTAAGATTATGAAAGTGTGTCATTACTGTTTAGCCTGAAAGAGTCGGTTCTAAGATGTTTTATTATGAATGAAATGGGTCTATAGACATCAACATTTGTAAATGTTTGGTTGCAAATTAAAAAAAATGGGTAATTTTCACCCATTTGAAAATGTGTGTCGCGATAGCGAGACACATTTTCAAATGGGTGAAAAATTAAATAAGAACTTTTAACGCTATATACCCGCCGTCAGATTAACTTGTATCGCATGTTTTTCGCCGATTTCTCAGTCAATTCTCAACCGATTTTTATGAAATTTTGTATGGACCATCTGGCATGTAATGCAATTCAGGCCTAAAAACAAACTTTAATTTAACCAGTTTAATGGGTTTATAGAGGGACGTCGTAATTTCAAATTTACTACATGTCAAATGGTCTAACTTTTGAACTACATGATATTTTTTTATGAAAATTTCACGGTAGTCGCCGCGTGATACGAAAATAGTCCTTGCAAAATTTCATCAAAATCGGTTGAGAATTGACTGAGAAATCGGCGAAAAAACATGCGATACAAGTTATTCTGACGGCGGGTATAAGTGGTAATACCACACATATAAGTATTTGTGTTATGAGGATATGTGCTTTCTGTTTGAATAGACGTTGTTAAAGGGTGCGCGCAGCCCACGCGTGACGTTGACGCAATTATGTTTCAATGTTGGAACAGCGTCGCATAGAGCCTATATGTTGGTTTAATGTGGGGCCGTCACAACATTGAACCAGCATTGGGTGAATGTTTTATATTCGCTGAGATAAGAGCTGGTAATTAAACTGTTTAAATATAAACGCTGAACAACAGGGACTAAGTAGATTTATATCTGAAGTAAACGCTGGTGCCAATTGATCATGTTTATTGATTATTATTGCAGTATATTAACACATATATAGAACCCAGGAAGTACAAAACGTTGGCTAAATGCTGGTTTATTGTTGGTCAACCATCTCGGACGCTAGTTCAAGATAAAAGCTGTTAATTTAACTGTTTTACCATAAGCGCTGAAACACAGGGACTGTGTAGATTTATATATGATGTAAATGCTGGTTCCAATTTATCATGTTTATTGATTTGTATTACGGTATATCAACACATAAGAACGATAAAACCCAGGAGACACAATATGTCGGCCCAATACTGGTTTAGTGTCGGGCCACCGTCTGCGACGCTGTCCCAACATTGAAACAGCATTGGGTGAATGTTTCGTATTCGCTGAGAAAAAAGCTGTCAATTTAACTGTTTAGACATAAACGCTGAAAAACAGGGACAGTGTAGATTTATATTTGAAGCAAATGCGGTGTGGATTTATATCAGATGTAAATGCTGGTGCCAATTGATCATGTTTATTGAATATTAACTAATACCGCGCCACCGTCTGCGACGCTGGCCCGACATTGAACCAGCATTGGGTCAACGTTTCGTATTCGCCGAGATAGAAACTAATAATTTAATTTTTTAATAAGCACTGATAACAGGGACTATGTAAATTTATATCAGAAGTAAATGCTTGTGCCAATTGATCATGTTTATTGATTAGTATTACAGTATATTTACACATGATTTCGCCGCGAGCGGATACGTTGATAGGGGCACCAATACATAAGAAATGTCAATTTATCTGTTACCATGTCAATAAAGGCTTAATCATGAATACCAGTAGTGTCAACTTCATCATGTGTATGTTAAGTATACTATCAAATATAGATTATGTAGGTAAATTAAATGAACCTATAATCCCTTTTAAATTTTAGTTAGACCACTTGATCACATGTAGTCTGTGGAGGATGGTCCACAATTAGTCAATTCTCAAGGGGATATCACGAAATTGTGTAAATATTATTATCTAGTTATTTGGCAACAACCCTGAAAATTCGCGAAATTCCATTCAGCATTACAAAAGTAAGACTATTGACATGTAACGCAATTCTGAGAATAAAAGGGAATATATAGATGAGCGTCATAAATAGACATATACTACATCTCAAAGGCATGAATGATTTCATGAATGATAACAGGCCTTGCTAAGTTACTCCCGTGGCGCGATAGCACAATAGTGCGTACTGCCACGTACTATACAGATACAGATATAGATAGACCTAAATTTTGAACAATACAATATCTTTTTACGAAATTTCCAGGATCACAGCCAAATGTCTAGCATATAGGGGCTACAAAATTTCATGAAAATCGCTTGAGAATTGACTGACTGGATACCGAAAAACGAACTTTCATTTTGGACTGGTCACCCTCCACCGTCGGACAGACTATAATCTCAAACCTTAAAGCGATGAAATACCAAAGACGGTCCAAGCGCTGTGAGGAGTAATGTGAAGAAAATGGCGTATGTAATACGAAATACACAGTTATAGCTTCAATGAAGGCTCCGCACGACCTTATTGTGACCGATTATATCAATTTTTATTGCACGATTTTTATTCACAATATGATTTGCGACGCATCAATGTGACTACAGGTGACCTTTAAAGCGCTTCACTTAAGATAAATGAAATAATTTCTAGGTTAAAAGTAAAGGGTCAAAGAGTTAAGCAATACTGAACAGACAACTGCTAAATTATTAAAAAAGGAGGAATGGGGTTTTAGGCGAATATAGGCTAAGCAGAGCCAGAAAAACCTCCTGAGGATGGTGAGATGAATGAGATGACACTGTCCTCCAGACAGGGGATTCAAGATTCGATCCCTGGCGGTCTGAGGCTGAACACGCTACCCCACGTCACGGAAGCGTCCCACAATATTGAATTCTTACGAGTGAGCTGATAAAATACATTTTGTTTTATTGAAACGTGAATGCCTGAGTGGATTTGTATCTTCCAAGCAGGCAGCGTTAACGACTGCAACAGGACCCCGCCCTTCTAAGCTAGTAAACATTGCACACCAAGATATCAGCAATCTGCATAAATAAATTCCAAAAGTGATTTTTTTTTATATTTCTGTCAATACACGGACTATCATGTATGCTCCATATAGTGGCTGACAAATGTGGATATTACTAAAACATGATTAATCGAAGTCGAGTTATACCTTACATCCCTGTTAGCTATCTCTATCAGCCTTATGGATTATTGGCGAAACCTATACATGTTTGTGGAAACAGATGCATTATATATGGATTATATAAGTGTAAGTGATTATGCTAAAACAGCCCATGGCTATTTTCTGTGAAATGCCGTGACGTCACCGGAAACCGTTTTGAATGGCGAAAACGCGGAAAACAAAGTTATATAACACCCCCTCCCCCATACTTCATTGTATTAGCCAGCTCAACAAAGTTATATAGCACCCCCTCCCCCATACTTCATTGTATTAGCCAGCTCAACAAAGTTATATAGCACCCCTCCCCCATACTTCATTGTATTAGCCAGCTCAACAAAGTTATATAGCACCCCCTCCCCCATACTTCATTGTATTAGCCAGCTCAACAAAGTTATATAGCACCCCTCCCCCAAACTTCATTGTATTAGGCAGCTGAACAAAGTTATATAACACCCCCTCCCCCATACTTCATTGTATTAGCCAGCTCGTTGAAAATATTAGAGGACAAGGCTATTGAGTTTCACAGAATACACTGACATATAGTGTATTTAACCTTTTCGAGCCTGAATTTACCATAGTCATCTTCATCCACTATAAGCCGCGAATTGCTGCCGCAATTCTCGACTTGTAGTGAATGAAGATGATTTGATGTGGTTTTAAAATTTAAGAAAATTACCACATATTGGTAAACCAGTTTAGTGGAAATTTTCGTTCTGAAATCCTTTGCTGTACTGAAATTTAGTCTGTTTTCAGGGATGTAAAATGATGCTTTAATGCATCGTGAGGCCTTAAAGGGTTAAACAAGAAATTTTCATTTTTTCAGTTGCAAAGATATATTGCATCCTTCAAACTATCTGTCATTTATGGATACGTGCAGCAGGCGTAACTGACACCCAAATGCGCTACCATGAATTTGTACTCAACGATTCAGCATTGCAAACTCATCTTTAAACCGAGTGACTCCTGATTGTTGTTATGACTTATCCGATTCGGTTTTGTTATCAAGCTTACGATGCCACTATCATCCACGGCCTGCCGGATATTGCCATGATTGTGCAGAAAGCGATGTGAAGCATTAATCACAATCACCGTATATTGTTTGATAAAAAACAGGACAATGCAGGACTCGATCATTAGCATTCTACCACAAGGCCGTGTAGTATAATTGGATTAACACTTCTGTCATGCTGATCAATACATATCTTTCGGAACTATGCGTGAGGTAATGTCCAACACCTTTGTAGCACACTACACTGATATCGTGTTTAATGCCACCTGTGTTTTTGTCATATATAGATATTTTTATCCTTGACCTACAGTATGTAGTTTCAATGGAGTGAAATTCATGACTTTGTAATGTGAGCAAATATGGATATATGTGTACATTACTCAGCATACGTTTTCTTTTTTTATTATTTTTTTTTTTGGGGGGGGGGGGGGTTAACATGCATATCAAATATAACTATATACCTTCAAATCAAGACAACACACTTTAATTATGTTCTCTTGTGCTTTTGTATTTGCCGGTTCACAAAACTGATAACAGATGGCACCTCACTTGAGAACAACCTTGCTCCTTATGTGGTATCTTCCGTGGATTTCAAAACATGGATTTTCTAGTATGGATTAAAACAACAATGCATGTTGGATAATATCTTTTATTTATTGTGCTTAATTTTGAAAATATATGTTTTGCTAAAAAACGGAAAATATGTTTATTTAAGTTCTTGAAAAGACAACAAAACCTGATGTAAATATTCTGCATGAACACCAAGAAAATACAATAATACAAAGTGGAAGCGTAAAAATAATAGCTTTTAACTATGCAGTGTAATGGCGAGTCTGTGTAAATATTGTATTAAGGTCAATAGTACCTGTTCATGTAATTAAATGGGCTACATTAGGTGTCATTAATGCATCAGATACATGATTAGCCTCTTAATACAGTGATGGCTTTGCTGTTTCAGCAGCCTGAGGGACATTAGGGAATCTAGAAGGATTTACAAAGATGCTAATATCATTAACCCTCTCAACGCTAAAATATTTTTTATAAATGATGGAGACTAAAAGGGTTTTTAATTTATTAGTTAGCTCTTTTCGCTTCGTTTGATTACCTATTGTATGGGCCTACGGCTATTATAGATTTTTTTTCAGTGCGTGGATCGACTTTAGACACCAGAGTATGAAAACTAAAATACGATAAATTAGGACGTCTGAAGACGGTCCTCGCACAGAAAGGGTTAAAATAAATATGAAATTAGTATGTAATACATATATACTGTATATTTGAATGCACTAGATTACATTATTATATGTATCATATTGCATTATATATATATTATATTTTCCATAATACATTGCGTATTATATGGATTTCTATGTGATACAAAATACGTGTAATGCAAAGTTAACGCAGTGAGACTCTGCTGCTTCAGTAGCCAAAGAGTCTTCAAGGAATCTGTAAGGATTTAAGAGGATGCTAATATTATTAACTTGACCCGGTGGTGCGGTGGTGCGCCTGCAATCCGAGCAACACAGTAATAATGTTAACTAGCCCCACTGGTATTCCAGTATGTCTGCTATCCGTCAGTCTTTCCCCCCTACCATCAGGCCGCACCATGTGATAGCTGGTAATTTATTTATGGAGTAACTAGTGAGGGATATATTGAGTTATGTGGTGGGACGTTCGCCAGAGCCTGATGGATCCTGCATTATTTACGGTGGTGCAATATGAATGAGGTGAAGCACACTCTAGCATGCTTCAGTACTGGCAGTGACAGATGGACCGGCTGCGCGGTGATGACAACATGCTGCAGCAGGCGCATAAGAGGCAGCAAGAGAGGCAACAGACAAACAGAAGCAGCAGCAACAGCAGCAGCAACTGTAGCAGCAGGTGCAGCAGAAATGAAAAAAGTGGAAACAGCAGTAAAACAACAACAACAAGCAAGAACAACAGCAAAAGCAGCAGCAACATCATGATCTGAGCAGCAGCAACATTGCCATCGCCATCATCATAATCGTCGTCGTCATCATCATAATCGTCATCACCAGCAGCAACAGCAGAAACAACATCAACGAAAGAACGCTGAAACAGCACCAACAAAAACACAACACCAGCTTCATCAGCAAGCCCCGAAGCAGCAACAGCAGCAGTAGCAAGATGCTGTAGCATCAGCAAAAGCAGTAGCTATAGAGCAACACTGGCTTCTAGGCCTACAGCAAAACCCAGAAGCAGTAGAAACAGCCGCAGCAGCATCAGCATCAGCAACGAGTACACCCTAGAGGTCAGATGTGGCTTTTACAGATGTGTAGTTGAAGAAAATATACATTCCTGTGTATGTTGCTGAAAAATATGATAAAGCTCGATGAGCTATACATTCTTAGCTGTGAAAAGGGTCGAGGCCGAAGGCCGATGCCTTTTTCACAGATAAGAATCTAGAGCTCCGAGATTTTTAACTGACTTAAAACACATCCGAACATAATGAGGATCCCTCATAATCAACAACTCGGTCACACCTGACTGATTTAAATACCATACGCCTACCATGATAATTGGTTTGTAACTAGGTCAACAATGACTCTCCATTCCCGGCTTGCAATGAAGTGATCAGACAAAGAAAATAAAAGATGTGTTTTAATTTTGAAAACTGAAATTGACCGCAGCAGAAGGGATGGACATCACATAGTAAACATTAGAGTGCTAGTCGCTTCATTAAATTTGCCATATCGACAAATGTTTTGATTGAAAATGTAAAAATCAATTAATTTTTAGCCACTTGAAGCTGTGTGTAGCGAGACACGAGCGAGACGGTGGCGAGACACAACTTCAAGTGAGTGAAAATTATATATAATACAGTTTATATATAAATTATATATAAATAAATAATAAATTATCTATAGTTACCAACAGTAGCTTCAGTGTGCTGATAGAAAGATGCTGCATTGCTGCCCAACAAATACAAGATATTGAGCTAATGTCGGGTCAATGTTGACCCATCATCTTCAACGCCGGCCCAACATTAAACAAACATTTGCACAATATCTCGTGTTTGCTGGGCAGCATCGTCAGTAGGATACAATAGACGCAGGAGATTTGCATACGATAATAGATAATACGATCAACGGATCAGCAGAAGGAAAACGAAATAAGTAAAGGGCCAGATCTTTGGTATGATCAATAAGACTGCATGCACCATGCTTCTTCTGCGAGTCGCTGTGTAGACCAGCAATAATACTCTAAGTTTCTTTGACATTGAGTTTACGGCAGAGCAACAGTTTTAACTATTATTTATTATTCGTCTTCAATAAATATATATCTACCTTTATTATTCGGAAATATATTAAGGGAATCAAGTTGTTGGCAAAAGAGAAATAGGTACATAAAATAGTGAATGTATCCGCATGCACACGCTTTATCCTCTTTAAGTAGTGATTAGTGTTTTTAATTGTGTTCAGCATTATTTTGATTGCTCAGCTGTCGCAAATTATTCGACAAGAACGTTTCATGAATATTTTTATTCTAGAAGACTCAGACTTACGAAATTAGGTCAGTTCTCATGGGCGCAACATTATGCTTTGATGCATCATTATACCCGCCGTCAGATTAACTTGTATCGCATGTTTTTCGCCAATTTTTCAGTCAATTCTCAACCGATATCCTTTAAATTTGGAAATGCCTTTTTTCTAGTCATCGGCCGTATGCCGTGAAATTTTCATCAAAAATCATTGTATAGTTAGCACATTTGACATGTAGTAAATTTGAAATTATGACGTCCCACTATAAACCCGTCAAATTGATTAAATTGAAGTTTGTTTTTAGCCCTGAACTGCATTATATGACAGATGGTCTAACGTTTGAGCTATAGAATTTTTTTATATTCAAATTTCGCGATATTCGGCGAGTGACTAGAATATAGTCCTTACAATGTGAAACAAGTTAACCTGACGGCGGGTATAGGGGTTAGAGGGTTCTCATACGTCACTAGAAGGTGAAGTTTTATATCTGTATCTGTATGTTACGTGACAGTACGCACTATTGTGCTATTGCACCACAGGCACTATTGTGCAACATTGTGGATTTTCTGGGGTCTGGCTGGATGGAAACTGCGCCTACGTTCATTGAGGTTATTTTACGTCCAGCTCCAGTTCAGTCTGACGAGCCATCTGATTTACGTAGTTCTCTGAGCCCCACGAGTGTATACAGAACCTGGAAATCCTAGGCGGACACCCATCCAATTTTTTAACCAGGTCCGACGTTGCTTAACTTCAGTGGTCTAGCCGACACCGATGAGCTAACGCCGTATTCTGTTAGGGGTCGTATTATCTTAGATAAAATGGTTTATTTATTTATGGTTGTGTGTTGTTAAGGTGATTCACAATTTCAAGTGATATAAAATAATACAATTTATCAAAATGAGAGTAAAGTATTTAAAAATAAAACAGTGATATTTGAAGTGCTATGAAGAGGAATAACACTTTCTGAATATGTTGTTACTATTCAACGTCATTTACTAAATAATTCCTAGCTTAAAATGACGAGAGATAGTTGTGTTTATGAAAACGACTGCTGTTAAATTACTGAATTCATTGATCGTTGAGGGTCACCCACGTTAATATAATGAGCTATCCAACACGTATATATATGGGTCTACAGTCTGTTTCACCAGATCCTGCGAGTAGCCTTTTTTAATTTACTCAGGCGCTATGCAACATTGTTGTGTAAATTTTTTCTTGGGTCATTTTTTATCTTCCCCCAACATCGCTGAACATTTTGTGGAATTTTGTTGTGTATTTTGGAAGCTGGACAATTGGTCTGTAATAAAATTCTTGTTTCACGGTAATGGTGAAATGAGAGCTGTAAATCTGAACATCTATTACATGCGAAATAGTCTAACTGCCATAATACAAAACGGAATTCCACCAAATTGTAATTGGGGGAAGATGAAAAAAGCACCCGATAATATTTTTGATCAAGAGTCATTTAGCAGCGACCGAGCAAATTGAAAAAAGGCTGCTCCCAGGATCTGGTGAAAAATACTGTAGTACAACAAGGGTTTGGAAAGACCATCATCAAGATCAAAGGGTGTTTTTACAACAAGCATTTTCTCTTAACCCTTATCCTGCTAAATTAATTAATTAAATTTTCACCCACTTGAAGGTGTGTCTCGCTACCGCGATCCACAACTTCAAGTGGCTGGTAATTACTAATATTTCGATGGTCTAAAACAATAGTGGGTAAAGTCGACTTGACAGCGAAATTGTGTTTATCTTTTTGCTTAGAACTACAGTCTGCTAAATCCACTTATCAGCATGTAGACTTGGACTTATTCTGATGAAACACACAGCGATTGGAATTTGACAGTAGATCGAGTGAAGTTATCAGAGTATTTCTTTACCTTACGAAACGATTTACAGAAGCAAAGTTGGGATCAACTAGCTGGTTATTATTCTAAAGGTCAAAAATGTCACTTAGCACACTATTGTTTTAACCCATCGATAAGTTTAATTTGAGCACAAATATTTGCAAATTTTGATTTTTAGACACACATTTCATGTCCAATAACAATGATTTGGTTGACCAATAAAACAGATAAAAAACGACAATAGACGTGATCAGCAGGATAAGGGTTAATCCAAATATAGTTTGTATCCCTCCTCCCAATTACGTTTTCATCTCTCCATCTCATTTGAATTTGTGCTAGTTGTGGGCAGCTGGTCTGTTGTAGATGTTGTGGGCTTCTCATTTTGTTCTGGGCTTCGTGTAGGTGGGACATGCTTATTTTCCTGAAGGAACGGGGGTGTTACATAATTTATACAATGGAGATAAAAATAGGCTCCAAAGCATCCATAATGTATGGCGTATGACCAGACCAGACATGGTGTCACAAAGAGTTATACGTCAGAATAACTTAAGCCAAGGGAAACCAGAGAGAAAGCAAAATACCATGAACGACAAGGCATGACAACGCAAGGCATACTAAAACATAGCAAACTATTACTCACAGTATAAAGAAAAAGAGGGAAACAACTCAAATAACAAAAAGCTATTTTCACATCCTGACTGGGTGACTGGGGTATAAATATAATGCGCAAATTGGATTTGATTTTAGATAGTGGTCCCAGGATATCACATTATCTATTGAACATGTGCTGTATTTTCTGTAAAGCAGGACGTTTGTATTTTCTCACACGATAACAAATTAATGGTAAGATGAAAACCCATTGAGCTATTGTGTGAAACCATTATATACCATAATGCCCAGAAAACACGAGACAGTGAACTAATGTTATTTTAATGTTGTTCTGACGTCGAAGATTGTGGGCAACATTAAAACAACATGGGTTCTCAGTTTCGCGTTTGCTGGTTGTGCAGGCCTTACCCAGGCTGGGGGGGGGGGGGTTCTGTAACTCTCCTGCCTTTCCCCAAAATGCGTTGTACTGCTGGGAAACAATGCAATGTTACCTCTAGTTGGCACCAGAATACACCATTTGATGCCTTTTTTTTATTATTTCCTGGCAGACACAGACGCCGCGCCTATTCCGGATGGTCATCCGCTACTCCCCACCCCCCCCCCCCCCCTGTCTTGGTCTGGATACGGCCCTGTTGCGAAACCACCAATTTGTGTGAGAAGGTAAGTCGGAAAAACATGGCACAGGGAATGGAAATGCGAACTGAAGATGAGGCAGGACAAAACAAGGCCAGCAATGAAAATGAAGGGCAATCCAGGACAAACGCACAGCTCTGCTCGGCGAAGCCAAAAGGCAGTAACTACTGACTTGTAAAGTAAGCAGTAACTGCAGGTACTGCCTTTTGGCATTGCTTGACAATGCAGGACAAACTACAGATCTGCCCGGTCAAGTAAAAAAGCAGCAACTTCCTACTTGTAAAGTAAGCAGTTACTGCCATTAGGATTTTATGCAGGACAATTCAGGACATTCCGCAGATCTGCCTGGTGAATTCCAAAAGGGAGTAAATGCATACTTGTAAAGTAAGCAGATATTGCTTTTGAATTTGCTGCAACACAATTCAGGACATTCTATATCGCCGCTTGATGAAGCCAAAAGGCAGTAGTTGCTTACCTGTAAAGTAAACAGATACTGTTTTTATTTTAATATACTGCTGGTCAATCCAGGACAGTCTCCAGCTCTGCTCAGCAAAGTCAAAATGCAGTAACTGCATACTTGTAAACTAATCAGTTACTGCCTTTTAAATTTGATTCAGGAATAATAATTGTTATTGTGACAGGCTGAATCTATGACAGATGTCCTGGTCGACTTACTCTCATGTTAGGGTGACAGGCTGAACCCATGACAGATGTCCTGCTCGACTTACTCTCGTGTTAGGATGACAGGCTGAACACATGACAGATGTCCTGGTCGACTTACTCTCGTGTTAGGATGACAGGTTAAACACATGACAGATGTCCTGGTCGACTTACTCTCGTGTTAGGGTGACAGGCTGAACCCATGACAGATGTCCTGGTCGACTTACTCTCGTGTTAGGGTGACAGGCTGAACCCATGACAGATGTCCTGCTCGACTTACTCTCATGTTATAGTGACAGAATGAACCCATGACAGATGTCCTGGTCGACTTACTCTCTTGTTAGGATGACAGGCTGAACCCATGACAGATGTCCTGCTCGACTTACTCTCATGTTAGGGTGACAGGCTGAGCCCATAACAGATGTCCTGCTCGCCTTACTCTCATGTTAGGGTGACAGGCTGAACCCATGAAAGATGGCCTGCTCGACTTACTCACGAAGACCATCTGACAGCATATGTCTCATATCTGCTTAATTTGAACACAACCATTTGCAAATATTGATTTTAAAACACATATTTCCTTCCCAATAACAGTGATTTGGTTGACTAATAAAACAGATTAATAACGACAATAGTCGTGACCAGCAGGACAAGGGTTATTCCAAATATAGGTTGTATCCCTTCTCCCAAAAGCGTTTTGATCCATCCATCTCATTTGAATTGGTGCTAATTGGGGGGGGGGGGGTGCTGGCCTGTTGGTAATTTTATTTGTATTTATTTTTATTTTATTGAGCTTATGAATCAATACATATATTAAAAAAAACAGATACCAAAAATATACACATTATATTATTATAATATCATATACAACATTGGCATTGCTGCGCTAGAACAGGCTTATAGAAGCCTTTGCAAGCTAGGCAGCAACTATATTTATATTCATCTATGTACAAAAAATTAGCATAAAAGTATAAAAAATACTATAACTACTAATATGTTTTCCAGGCCAAAACCAAAACCAGAACTACATAATATTAGATTAAATAACTGAGGTGGGCATGCTTATTTGCTGAGGGACTGGGGGTGTTACCTAATTTATACAATGGAGATAAAAAATCGGCTCGAAACATCCATAATGTATGACGTATGACCAGACCACATGACTATTAAAGCAAGGTATATTAAAACAAAGCAAGCTAACTCACAGTATCAAAAAAAGGAGACAAAACAACTCAAATAACAAAAACTATTTTTACATCCTGACTAGGTGACTGGGGTATAAATCTAATGCGCGTCCTCATTAGATTTGATTTTAGATAGTGGTCCCATGATATCACATTATTCTTTGAAAATGTGCAGTATTTTCTATAAAAAGAAGGAAAAATGAACAAGGTTTTTTTTTCTCACACGATAACATATAAAAGGTAAGACGAAGACCCAGTGAGATATGGTTTGAAAGCAATATACATCACAATGCCCAGAAAACACGACACAGTCAACAAATGTTGTTTTAATGTTGGTCCGACGTGGAAGATAGCGGGCCAACATTAAAACAACATTGGTTCACGGTCTCGCGTTTGCTGGTTGTGCAGGCCGTACCGAGGCTGGGGGGGGGGGGGGTCGGTTGCCGGTAATTCTCCCGCATATCCCAAAAATGCGTTGTACTGTTGGGTAAAAAAGGCAATGTAGCATCTAGTTTGCACCATAATACATCACTTTGAGCCTTGTTTTTTTTAAATTTCCCGCGGGACATACCTACACAGCCTATTACCGCATGGACCCCCCCTGTCTCAGCCTGGATATGGCTCGGCTGCTAAACCACCAATTTGTGTGAGAGGCCACGTCGGAAAACATGGCACAGGGGAATGGGAGTGCATGAGAACTGAAGATGTGTCAGGACAAAACAAGGATAATAATGACAAAGCGGGGCAATCCAGGACAAGTATACAACTCCGCACGGCGAGGCCAACAGGCAGTAACTTCTCACTTGTAAAGTTAGCAGTAACTGCAGCTACCTCAGCAAACACGTGGCATTGAACTGTTGGCTTTGGTGGATAATACCGGTCAAGCTTCAAGCTACAGATAAGCTACATATCTGCCCGGTGGAGTCAAAAAGCAATAACTGCATAATTGTAAAGTAAGCTGTTACTGCCTATTGGATTTGCTGCAAAACACTTCAGGATATTATATAACTCCGCTTGGTGAAGCCAAATGGGCAATAACTGCCCACCTGTTAAAAAACAGTTTTATTTTAATTTGCTGCTAGTCAATCCAGGACAACTCTGCTCAGCAAAGCTTAGCAAAGCCAAAAGACAGTAACTGCATACTTGTGAAGTAAACAGCTACTGCCTTTTGGATTTGATTCAGAACAATTTAGTTCATATCGGCTGCTCGCAGAGCCAAAAGGCAGTAATTCTTAACTCGTGTAATAAGCAGTTACTGCCTTTTAGATTTGTACGGAAGCTCGGGAAACACAAACATTTGCATACCATGTGTACAATGGCGACCCAACGTCTTCGATGTTGGTCCAACAATGTTCAAATGTTATACACATGTTCTGTGTTTACTGGGAGAGCAGTAGGGCAATATATTGAGGACAGGATACTACGCCCTGGAGCAGAGAGTGCAGTCATCCAGTGATTCCCCCGGCGATGGGGGATTCAGGTTTGAGCGGAAGTTGATTCTGGTTCTGTACGTGACAGGATGTGATGGGAAAGGTCCGCGGGAAATGAACAGGGACTCAGGAGGGGGGGGGGAGACGCCAGATCAACAAACACGACAAATATACACGATGTTTGACCAATGTTTGTCCAACGTCATAGACGGTAGACCAACACTGGTCAAACATTGGGTAGATGTGTCGTGTTTTCTGGGCAGAGAGGGGATCGACAATTGCGGCCCACAATGACAAATTGGCCATGTCCGGTGGTGTGTGTGTGACATGGGAGTAATGTGATAATACTGGGGCGCCCGATTTTTGCTAGAATGTATGCACACCACAGCCAATTGGTTCTGGAATATCAAAATCCTCACAATTTTAAAACCTAGAGCACATTTCGGAACAAAATATGGTCGTTTTTGGGACCATGAACAGATGGGGGAGTGCCACTCGCCAGCTGCCACTGTAAGTATATCGTATTCTACCCTCGACCAATGAGATAGCGCTGATGAGATCAGCTATTCACCGCCTGCTGCACTGACTCAAGTGGTTACTTTAATGCTGTGGATGCGTTTTTTGCAAGTAACGGGTTCGAATCTCGAGAGGTTGGACTGTTTGTCAAACTACATATTGTGCTTGAAAATGTGATATACATGTCAGTATAATAAATAAACTTATTATCACAAAATAAAAAGTCCTATTTTCTTATAATAGATGTATTTTGTACTCAATATATTTTGTTCGTAGTTTTCCTAAAATGCACTCTTTTAAGGGGTGGTTGAATCATTCGTGATTTTAAGAATGCTATAACACTTGACGTACATGTATACTACATGTGCATATAGGATATACTACATCTATACCTAATTTAGGACGTACTTGTTCTCCCATTCTCGTTATATAGTGAAGTCCGTAATCGTTTAAATGGCATGAACGGATTAAATAACAGTAATTTGGAGTCAAGTGAATGTCGGAGCATCAAAATGTACAAATATTCAATCTATAAATACACAAATATGAGCAATATTCACTAAATTGAAGTTGTGGGTCGCTGTAGCCACAACAAGTTAAATTTAGTGAATATTGAAATTAGATGATGTTGCGGGTAAAGTGTTAATTGAGAAGATGCTCATGCTCCCGGAAGACTTTATATAGTGAGGTCTGTTATACCTCTTACTATATAAGACGAGGATGTGGTGCCTTGGTGGAGCGCCTAACTTTCACGCCAGCCATGCATGCGTCCCAGGTTCAAATCCACTGATCATGTGTGTGTTTTCAATACAAATATCCTTGTTTCCCCCTATAATGTGACGAGACGATCACGTTAATGACGGCCTCCTCGAGTTCAGGTTAAAACCGGTGTATCGACGTTATTTCGCACAGGGCCACGCGCTGCGCGCTCCTCTATATCTGACTACAAGCATTCACCACCATCCCAGTAAATACAAAACATTTGTAGAACATCTATACAACGCCGGCTCAACGTCTCTGACGTTGACACAACATTGTTTAAATGGTTTACAAATGTTTTGCGTTTACTGGGAAGCATGTGCTAAACCCATTATAGTAAATACAAAATATTTGTAGAACATAATTTTATACAACGTCGGCCCAATATCTTCGACGTTGAACCAACATTGTATAAATGTTATACAAATGTGTTGTGTTTACTGGGAAACATGTGCTGAACCCATGACAGATGTCTGCTCGACCTACTCACGTCTCAGTGTGACAGGCTGAATGATCGATCACTGATTCTATAAGCTGTGGAATGTTTCCCGTTCCCACTAGGTGCAAAACATAGCTTGATGAATGAAAAAATGTTGGGTTCAAGACAATGTGTCATGCTTTTGACAAAAGGATGGTTGAATGCTAGCACAGCATTGGGCCACAAGTTGATGCTACTACTACAAGTTGATGCCGTCAGCTCAGCGTTGAGCAGGCAATCAGTGCTGTTGGGGAGCCACCCCCCTCCCCTCTGATCAAGGCGTCCCCAGACCAAAGAAGGGCGGCAGCTAATGATGTAAACCAAATATGAGTGATTTTCATTCACTTGAAGATGGCAGTCGCGTCAGCCAGACGCGGTTTCATGTGAGTGAAAATTAAAAGTAGGGCAAAGGGTGAACTGTTCTGACGAAAACAAAAGAGAGCATATGAAATAGATATTCAGATATGATAGATACATAGATCGTGATTGGTGACTGGATATCTATGTCATGCGCCCTTAAAATGAACAGTAGATTATGTTATACAGTGCATACTGGGATCAAATAAAAAATGTTTTAAACCTAATAAGGTACAAGTAATAAAAGCTTAAGAATAATTAAAATAAATGTACATGTTTGTAATGTTATACATGATAGATATATGTTTCCCGCATCAAAACAGAGATAAAATAACTGCTAATACTACAAATAGAATCCAATAAGACACTCTGAATTATGAGTTTTTCATCCACGGATAGCACTGTTTTTAAGTGTAAATATTTCCTGTAATAATGTTCACAATATAACTAAAACAAATGACGATGAAGTAGATATATCAAGAGTTATGATCTGTGCCATAGCAGCTCTGTAATGGGATAACCAAATATGGCCGATCTAGAGGCTGTTTGTTGCAATGCTCAAGTTGTAGTGGATTTATCAAGATGACTTCAAGTGAGTGACAAATTATAGGAAAATGCAATATTATTTACAAGAACGTTTGATGAATATTTTTATTCTAGACGACTTAGACTTACAAAATTAAGTCAGATCTCATGGACGCAAACTGATGCTTTGATGCATCATTATACCCTTTGTCAGATTAACTTGTATCGCATGTTTTTCGCCAAATTCTCAGTCAATTCTCAACCGATTTTCTTGATATATTAAATGACTTTGTTCTAGTCACCCGCCGTATACCGTGAAATTGTTATTCAGAAATATTGTATAGTTCAAAAGTTAGCCCAATTAACATGTAGTAAGTTTGAAATTTCGACGTCCCTCTATAAGCCCATGAACTGATTAAATTAAAGCTTGTTTTTAGCCCCGAATTGCATTACATGACAGATGGTCTAACTCTTGAGCTATAAAATATTTTTTGATGAAAACAGTATTCGGCGAGTGACTAGAATATAGTCCTTACAAAATGTCATGAAAATCGGTTGAAAATTGACTTCGAAATCGGCGAAAAACAAGCGATGCAAGTTAATTTTGACGGCGGGTATAGGGTTTAATATACGTCACTAGCAGGTGAAGTGTTACGCGTCTTAGATTAAATGGTTTATTACTTTCAGGCTGTGTGTCGCTAAAGTGCTCCACAATTTCAAGTGAATCAAAATAATACAATTTATCAAAATGAAAGTCAAGTATTTAAAAAGAAATGTAATCACGCGTCCTAATAAAACAGTGATATTTAAAGCGCTATGAAAAGGAATACTACTTTCTGATTATGTTGTTACTTTTTAACGTTATTTTAAGCAATGCCCAGCTCAAAATGCCGAGAAATGGTTGTATTTATCAAAACGACTCAAACCAAATATAGTTTGTATCCCTCCTCCCAAATACGTTTTAATCTCTCCATTTCATTTGAATTGGTGCTAGTTGTGGGCTGTTGTTCACGTTGTGGACTTCTCATCATGCTCACTTATTTTGCTAAGGGAACGGGGGTGTTACATTATTTATACAATGGGGATAAAAATAGGCTACAAAACTTCATCCATAATGTATGACGTATAACCAGACCAGACATGGTGTCACAAAGAATGATACATCCAAATAGCTGTGGCCATTGAAGGACAACACATCAGAGAGAAAGCAAAATGCAATGAAAGACAAGGCATGACAACGCAATGCATATTAAAACAAAGCAAGCATAATTAACAGTATAAAGAAAAAGAGAAAAAAAACCTCAAGAAACAAAAAGGAAATAAAATGTTCAAAAAAAGAAAAATACCCTGACAAAATTAATGGATGCATGCTCTCGCCCACACCTTGGGTGCCAAGATGAGAGCAGTGAGTCGTTGTGCGTCCATTAATTTTGTCAGGATATGATAATATCTAATGTTCCAAATAAATCAGGTGCAAAATCAACGAATATAGAGCGTTTTTCTAACGTGATGTGCGTTAGCATGGCGATGACTCCAACATATTAGTCAGTTAGTCGGCTGCATTTATGAAAAATAATACTTTTTTCAAAAGTTTCCCTAATACTGACCATGCTAATATGTCTAACATACAAGTCAAACTTCTCACACATTGAAGTCAATTTTTTTTTTAAATCCAAGGTGTTGGACCAAAATTGTCGCCAAATTGCGAATATTAAAGCGACACAATCAGACCGAAGATCATCCAAAATCCATGTCCCTGGTGCGCGCTCATCTAAAACATAGAAAAACATATAATAATGGTCGCAGGATATCACATTATCCATTGAACATGCTGTATTTTCTACAAGAAAGGAAAAATAAACAATGTTTGTTTTTCCTCACACGATAACATATAAAGGGTAAAATGAAAACCTAGTGAGATATCGTGTGAGACCTATATACAATACAATGCCAAGAAAAGATGAGACAGTGAACCAATGTTGTTTTAATGTTGGTCCGACTTCGAAGATAGCGGCCAACATTAGAACAACATTGGTTCACTGTCTCGCGTTTGCTGGTTGTGCAGGCCGTACCGAGGCGGGGGGGGGGAGGAGGGAGGGTTGCCGGTAACTCTCCCGCATATCCCAAAAATGTGTTGTACTGTTGGGTAAAAAAGGCAATGCTATATCTAGTTTGCACCAGAATACATCACTTGGAGCCTTGTTTTTTTTAAATTTCCTGCCGGACATACCCCCCTGGATATGGCCCGGCTGCTAAACCACCAATTTGTGTGAGAGGCCACGTCGGAAAACATAACACAGGGGAATGGAGATGCATGAGAACTGAAGATGTGGCAGGACAAAACAAGGATAACAATGACAAAGCGGGGCAATCCAGGACAAATATACAACTCTG
Source organism: Flabesymbios commensalis (assembly GCA_964017125.1). Classification (NCBI taxonomy): domain Eukaryota; kingdom Metazoa; phylum Annelida; class Polychaeta; order Terebellida; family Flabelligeridae; genus Flabesymbios; species Flabesymbios commensalis. The sequence goes on from OZ024908.1 coordinate 5,656,219, forward strand.
CTCGGCGAAGCCAACAGGCAGTAACTTCTTACTTGTAAAGTAAGCAGTAACTGCAGCTACCTCAGCAAACACGGGGCATTGAACCAATGGTGGGTTGATTTTGGCCTATCGTCTACGACACTGGACCAACATCAACCCACCATTGATTCAATGTCTCGTGTTTGCTGGGACTGCCTGTTGGCTTTGCTGGACAATACCGGTCAAGCTTCAAGCTACAGATAAGGTACATATCTGCCCGGTGGAGTCAGAAAGCAATAACTGCATACTTGTAAAGTAAGCTGCTACTGCCTATTGGATTTGCTGCAGAACACTTCAGGATATTATATAACTCCGCTTGGTGAAGCCAAAAGGCAATAACTGCCTACCTGTTAATAAACATTATTATTTTAATTTGCTGCTAGTCAATCCAGGACAACTCTGCTCAGCAAAGCTTAGCAAAGCCAAAAGACAGTAACTGCATACTTGTGAAGTAAACAGCTACTGCCTTTTGGATTTGATTCAGAACAATTCAGGAGTTCATATCGGTTTATCGGCAGAGCCAAAAGGCAGTAATTCGTGTAATAAGCAGTTACTGTCTTTTAGATTTGTACCGAAGCCCGGGAAACACAAACATTTGCACAACATGTGTACAATGGCGACCCAACGTCTTCGATGTTGGTCCAACAATGTACAAATGTTATACACATGTTTCGTGTTTACTGGGAGAGCAGTAGGACAATATATTAAGGACAGGATACTACGCCCTGGAGCAGAGAGCGCAGTCATCCAGTGAAACCCCCGGCGATGAGGGATGCAGGTTCGAGCGGAAGTTGATCCTGGTTCTGTACGTGACAGGATGTGATGGGAAAGGTCCGCGGGAAATGAACAGGGACCCGGGGAGGAGAGGGGGGCAGCCCAGCAAATACGACACATATACTCAATGTCTGACCAATGTTGGTCCAACGTCGTAGACGGTGGGCCAACATTGGTCAAACATTGTGTAGATATCTGTGTTTTCTTGGCAGAGATGGGATCGACAAAGGCGGCCTACAATGACAGATTGGCCATGTCCGGTGGTGTGTGTGTGACATGGGAGTAACGTGATAATACTGGAAAGTAAATTATTATTATGACGTTGAAATGACTGTGTGACATGCTCGTATCATCTAAAGTCCCAATCAAGTACAGTGGCGGATCCAGGAATTCCCAGAAGGGGCGCGCAGATTTTTACTACAATGTATGCACACCACAGACAACCTCTTAATATGTTCTGGAATTCCAAAATCCTCACAATTTTGAAATCTAGAGCACATTTCGGCACAAAATATGGTCGTTTTTGGGTCCATGTACGGATGGGGGGGGGGGAGTGCCACTCGCCGGCTGCGGCCCCCTCTGGATCCGCCACTGTAAGTATATCGTATTCTACCCTCGACCAATGAGACAGCGCTGATGAGATCAGCTATTCACCTGTTCGCCGCCTGATGCACTGACTCAAGTGGTTACTTTAATGCTGTGGATGCGTTACTTGCAAGTACCGGGTTCGAATCTCGGGCGGTTGGAATGTTTGTCAAACTACATATTGTGCTTGAAAATGTGATGTACATGTCAGTATATAAACAAACTTATTAGCTCTAAATAAAAACTCCCATTTTCTTCAAATAGAAGTTTTTATTCTCAATATATCAATCTTGCTCGTAATTTTCCTTAATGCATTCATTTAAGGTGCGTTGGAATTATAGTAATTTTAAGAATGCTATCATAGCATAAAACTTGACATTTACCACATATACTACGTACAGTCTCACTTTAACCCCTTGATTCCTAGGAGTTAGCAGATGCCAGGATCCAGAGATCAATGTGTCCATGTAATAAAAAAATATGCTTTTTAGGTATGTGTGTGCGACAGGTTGATCAAGCACATAGCGAGAGGTGGGCATAATTGGCAGGGGTGGGCAGCTGTAAATGTTTAAAAAGTGATCTTGGCTCCCGTAATGTTTTGATCAGGATGTCCAAATCTACCAATAACGAAAAAACCCCATCTTTTATACAACATAAATTGTTGTTACTATTATTTTTTCTCTAGACTATTAAGGTGTACCAAAGGTCGTAATTAAACGAAATGACGGTTGTTTCACGGCAAATGCAACGCAATGTTTTGTGAAATTTGGTGCGTTATTGATAGACTATGTGTGCAGACCTACCCTTCGGGCAGAGTGCTCTGAGCGGTAACAACTGCATAACACATTTGATCTGTGTACTTTTACTGCAGATTACAATAAAAACAATGTACACAGAACAAATTGATTCATGGAGTTGTTTTCTTATTACCTGAGGTGATAGATTCACCCGAGGGGTGGGGGGGGATCCTCAGATATAAATTCATTTTGTGATTGTCGCCACGAACAAGTTACCAGTTACCCGGCATGACCGGGCCACCTAACCTAACACTGACCGCCATTTTATATTCACAGCCAGCTACACGAGTATACTTAAAACCTCGGATGACATGCAATTGACCCACATATTTCAGGTGCATATGACAGCTATGCAATTTACAACAAGCGTAAACTTGTGATTTTTACGAACTACTATATTTAAAAATGGAAGTCACTTTCTCAGAGCCTTGCAATGTCATCAGGGTAGTTACCATTGCGATTGGCTGAGGCAGGATATATTTCGCTCACATTCACTTACATATTGGTGCGCCAGCACAACCATAATCGTTTAAATGGCATGAGCAGATTAAAATCAGTAATTTGAAGTCAAGTGAATGTTGGAACATCAAATTTACAAATTTTTACTCTGTAAATAGACAAATATGAGCAATATTCACCAAATTAAAGTTGTTGGTCGCTGTAGTGAGACACACATCAAATTTGGTCAATATTTAAATTAGACGATGGTGGGATAAAGCGTGAATTGCGGCCTCTTCCAGTCAGATTAAAACTGGTGTATCGACGTTATATCGCACAGGGCCACGCGCTGCGCGCTCGTTCATCTCAGACTACAATCATTCACCACCATACCACTAAATACAAAACATCAGTAGAACATCTATACAACGTCGGTCCAACGGCTTCGACGTTAATCCAGCATTGTATAAATGTTATACAAATGTTTTGTATTTTATGGGGAGCATGTGCTAAACCCATTATAGTAAATACAATATATTTGTAGAACAATTAAATAACGCCGGCCCAATAATTGACATCAATAAATTTTAGGACAACTCTGCTCAACAAAGCTTAGCAAAGCCAAAAGACAGTAACTGCATACTTGTGAAGTAAACAGTTACAGCCTTTTAGATTTGTACAGAAGCTCGGGAAACACAAACATTTGCATACCATGTGTACAATGGCGACCCAACGTCTTCGATGTTGGTCCAACAATGTTCAAATGTTATACACATGTTTTGTGTTTACTGGGAGAGCAGTAGGACAATATATTGAGGACAGGATACTACGCCCTGGAGCAGAGAGTGCAGTCATCCAGTGATTCCCCCGGCGATGGGGGATTCAGGTTTGAGCGGAAGTTGATCCTGGTTCTGTACGTGACAGGATGTGATGGGAAAGGTCCGCGGGAAATGAACAGGGACTCGGGAGGGGGGGGGGAGAGACGCCAGATCAGCAAACACGACAAATATACACAATGTTTGACCAATGTTTGTCCAACGTAATAGACGGTGGACCAACACTGGTCAAACATTGGGTAGATGTGTCGTGCTTTCTGGGCAGAGAGGGGATCGACAATTGCGGCCCACAATGACAAATTGGCCATGTCCGGTGGTGTGTGTGTGACATGGGAGTAATGTGATAATTTACTAGAATGTATGCACACCACAGCCAATTGGTTCTGGAATATCAAAATCCTCACAATTTTAAAGCCTAGAGCACATTTCGGAACAAAATATAGTCGTTTTGGGACCATGAACGGATGGGGGAGTGCCACTCGCCAGCTGCCACTGTAAGTATATCGTATTCTACCCTCGACCAATGAGATAGCGCTGATGAGATCAGCTATTCACCGCCTGCTGCACTGACTCAAGTGGTTACTTCAATGCTGTGGATGCGTTACTTGCAAGTCACGGGTTTCGAATCTTGAGAGGTTGGACTGTTTGTCAAACTACATATTGTGCTTGAAAATGTGATATACATGTCAGTATAATAAATAAACTTAATATCACAAAATAAAAAGTCCTATTTTCTTATAATAGATGTATTTTGTACTCAATATATTTTGTTTGTAGTTTTCCTAAAATGCACTCTTTTAAGAGGTGGTTGAATCATTAGTGATTTTAAGAATGTTATAACACTTGACGTACATGTATACTACATGTGCATATAGGATATACTACATCTACACCTAATTTAGGACGTACTTGTTCTCCCATTCTCGTTATATAGTGAAGTCCGTAATCGTTTAAATGGCATGAACGGATTAAATAACAGTAATTTGGAGTCAAGTGAATGTCGGAGCATCAAAATGTACAAATATTCCATATATAAATACACAAATATGAGCAACATTCACTAAATTGAAGTTGTGGGTCGCTGTAGCGACACACAAGTTAAATTTAGTGAATATTGAAATTAGATGATGTTGCGGGTAAAGTGTTAATTGAGATGCTCGTGCTCCCGGAAAACTTTATATAGTGAGGTCTGTTATACCTCTTACTATATGAGACGAGGATGTGGTGCCTTGGTGGAGCGCCTAACTTTCACGCCAGCCATGCATGCGTCCCATGTTCAAATCCACTGATCATGTGTGTGTTTTCAATACAAATATCCTTGTTTCCCCCTATAATGTGACGAGACGATCACGTTAATGACGGCCTCCTCGAGTTCAGGTTAAAACCGGTATATCGACGTTATTTCGCACAGGGCCACCGCTGCGCGCTCCTCTATATCTGGCTACAATCATTCACCACCATCCCAGTAAATACAAAACATTTGTAGAACATCTATACAACGCCGGCTCAACGTCTCTGACGTTGACACAACATTGTTTAAATGGTTTACAAATGTTTTGCGTTTATTGGGAAGCATGTGCTAAACCCATTATAGTAAATACAAAATATTTGTAGAACATAATTTTATACAACGTCGGCCCAATATCTTCGACGTTGAACCAACATTGTATAAATCTTATACAAATGTGTTGTGTTTACTGGGAAACATGTGCTGAACCCATGACAGATGTCTGCTCGACCTACTCACGTCTCAGTGTGACAGGCTGAATGATTGATGACTGATGATCGATCACTGATTCTATAAGCTGTGGAATGTTTCCCGTTCCCACTACGTGCAAAACATAGCTTGATGAATGAAAAAATGTTGGGTTCAAGACAATGTGTCATGCTTTTGACAAAAGGATGGTTGAATGCTAGCACAGCATTGGGCCACAAGTTGATGCTACTACTACAAGTTGATGCCGTCAGCTCAGCGTTGAGCAGGCAATCAGTGCTGTTGGGGAGCCATCCCCCTCCCCTCTGATCAAGGCGTTCCCAGACCAAAGAAGGGCGGCAGCTAATGATGTAAACCAAATATGAGTGATTTTCACTCACTTGAAGATGGCAGTCGCGTCAGCCAGACAAATATACAACTCTGCTCGGCGAAGCCAACAGGCAGTAACTTCTTACTTGTAAAGTAAGCAGTAACTGCAGCTACCTCAGCAAACACGGGGCATTGAACCAATGGTGGGTTGATTTTGGCCTATCGTCTACGACACTGGACCAACATCAACCCACCATTGATTCAATGTCTCGTGTTTGCTGGGACTGCCTGTTGGCTTTGCTGGACAATACCGGTCAAGCTTCAAGCTACAGATAAGGTACATATCTGCCCGGTGGAGTCAGAAAGCAATAACTGCATACTTGTAAAGTAAGCTGCTACTGCCTATTGGATTTGCTGCAGAACACTTCAGGATATTATATAACTCCGCTTGGTGAAGCCAAAAGGCAATAACTGCCTACCTGTTAATAAACATTATTATTTTAATTTGCTGCTAGTCAATCCAGGACAACTCTGCTCAGCAAAGCTTAGCAAAGCCAAAAGACAGTAACTGCATACTTGTGAAGTAAACAGCTACTGCCTTTTGGATTTGATTCAGAACAATTCAGGAGTTCATATCGGTTTATCGGCAGAGCCAAAAGGCAGTAATTCGTGTAATAAGCAGTTACTGTCTTTTAGATTTGTACCGAAGCCCGGGAAACACAAACATTTGCACAACATGTGTACAATGGCGACCCAACGTCTTCGATGTTGGTCCAACAATGTACAAATGTTATACACATGTTTCGTGTTTACTGGGAGAGCAGTAGGACAATATATTAAGGACAGGATACTACGCCCTGGAGCAGAGAGCGCAGTCATCCAGTGAAACCCCCGGCGATGAGGGATGCAGGTTCGAGCGGAAGTTGATCCTGGTTCTGTACGTGACAGGATGTGATGGGAAAGGTCCGCGGGAAATGAACAGGGACCCGGGGAGGAGAGGGGGGCAGCCCAGCAAATACGACACATATACTCAATGTCTGACCAATGTTGGTCCAACGTCGTAGACGGTGGGCCAACATTGGTCAAACATTGTGTAGATATCTGTGTTTTCTTGGCAGAGATGGGATCGACAAAGGCGGCCTACAATGACAGATTGGCCATGTCCGGTGGTGTGTGTGTGACATGGGAGTAACGTGATAATACTGGAAAGTAAATTATTATTATGACGTTGAAATGACTGTGTGACATGCTCGTATCATCTAAAGTCCCAATCAAGTACAGTGGCGGATCCAGGAATTCCCAGAAGGGGCGCGCAGATTTTTACTACAATGTATGCACACCACAGACAACCTCTTAATATGTTCTGGAATTCCAAAATCCTCACAATTTTGAAATCTAGAGCACATTTCGGCACAAAATATGGTCGTTTTTGGGTCCATGTACGGATGGGGGGGGGGGAGTGCCACTCGCCGGCTGCGGCCCCCTCTGGATCCGCCACTGTAAGTATATCGTATTCTACCCTCGACCAATGAGACAGCGCTGATGAGATCAGCTATTCACCTGTTCGCCGCCTGATGCACTGACTCAAGTGGTTACTTTAATGCTGTGGATGCGTTACTTGCAAGTACCGGGTTCGAATCTCGGGCGGTTGGAATGTTTGTCAAACTACATATTGTGCTTGAAAATGTGATGTACATGTCAGTATATAAACAAACTTATTAGCTCTAAATAAAAACTCCCATTTTCTTCAAATAGAAGTTTTTATTCTCAATATATCAATCTTGCTCGTAATTTTCCTTAATGCATTCATTTAAGGTGCGTTGGAATTATAGTAATTTTAAGAATGCTATCATAGCATAAAACTTGACATTTACCACATATACTACGTACAGTCTCACTTTAACCCCTTGATTCCTAGGAGTTAGCAGATGCCAGGATCCAGAGATCAATGTGTCCATGTAATAAAAAAATATGCTTTTTAGGTATGTGTGTGCGACAGGTTGATCAAGCACATAGCGAGAGGTGGGCATAATTGGCAGGGGTGGGCAGCTGTAAATGTTTAAAAAGTGATCTTGGCTCCCGTAATGTTTTGATCAGGATGTCCAAATCTACCAATAACGAAAAAACCCCATCTTTTATACAACATAAATTGTTGTTACTATTATTTTTTCTCTAGACTATTAAGGTGTACCAAAGGTCGTAATTAAACGAAATGACGGTTGTTTCACGGCAAATGCAACGCAATGTTTTGTGAAATTTGGTGCGTTATTGATAGACTATGTGTGCAGACCTACCCTTCGGGCAGAGTGCTCTGAGCGGTAACAACTGCATAACACATTTGATCTGTGTACTTTTACTGCAGATTACAATAAAAACAATGTACACAGAACAAATTGATTCATGGAGTTGTTTTCTTATTACCTGAGGTGATAGATTCACCCGAGGGGTGGGGGGGGATCCTCAGATATAAATTCATTTTGTGATTGTCGCCACGAACAAGTTACCAGTTACCCGGCATGACCGGGCCACCTAACCTAACACTGACCGCCATTTTATATTCACAGCCAGCTACACGAGTATACTTAAAACCTCGGATGACATGCAATTGACCCACATATTTCAGGTGCATATGACAGCTATGCAATTTACAACAAGCGTAAACTTGTGATTTTTACGAACTACTATATTTAAAAATGGAAGTCACTTTCTCAGAGCCTTGCAATGTCATCAGGGTAGTTACCATTGCGATTGGCTGAGGCAGGATATATTTCGCTCACATTCACTTACATATTGGTGCGCCAGCACAACCATAATCGTTTAAATGGCATGAGCAGATTAAAATCAGTAATTTGAAGTCAAGTGAATGTTGGAACATCAAATTTACAAATTTTTACTCTGTAAATAGACAAATATGAGCAATATTCACCAAATTAAAGTTGTTGGTCGCTGTAGTGAGACACACATCAAATTTGGTCAATATTTAAATTAGACGATGGTGGGATAAAGCGTGAATTGCGGCCTCTTCCAGTCAGATTAAAACTGGTGTATCGACGTTATATCGCACAGGGCCACGCGCTGCGCGCTCGTTCATCTCAGACTACAATCATTCACCACCATACCACTAAATACAAAACATCAGTAGAACATCTATACAACGTCGGTCCAACGGCTTCGACGTTAATCCAGCATTGTATAAATGTTATACAAATGTTTTGTATTTTATGGGGAGCATGTGCTAAACCCATTATAGTAAATACAATATATTTGTAGAACAATTAAATAACGCCGGCCCAATAATTGACATCAATAAATTTTAGGACAACTCTGCTCAACAAAGCTTAGCAAAGCCAAAAGACAGTAACTGCATACTTGTGAAGTAAACAGTTACAGCCTTTTAGATTTGTACAGAAGCTCGGGAAACACAAACATTTGCATACCATGTGTACAATGGCGACCCAACGTCTTCGATGTTGGTCCAACAATGTTCAAATGTTATACACATGTTTTGTGTTTACTGGGAGAGCAGTAGGACAATATATTGAGGACAGGATACTACGCCCTGGAGCAGAGAGTGCAGTCATCCAGTGATTCCCCCGGCGATGGGGGATTCAGGTTTGAGCGGAAGTTGATCCTGGTTCTGTACGTGACAGGATGTGATGGGAAAGGTCCGCGGGAAATGAACAGGGACTCGGGAGGGGGGGGGGAGAGACGCCAGATCAGCAAACACGACAAATATACACAATGTTTGACCAATGTTTGTCCAACGTAATAGACGGTGGACCAACACTGGTCAAACATTGGGTAGATGTGTCGTGCTTTCTGGGCAGAGAGGGGATCGACAATTGCGGCCCACAATGACAAATTGGCCATGTCCGGTGGTGTGTGTGTGACATGGGAGTAATGTGATAATTTACTAGAATGTATGCACACCACAGCCAATTGGTTCTGGAATATCAAAATCCTCACAATTTTAAAGCCTAGAGCACATTTCGGAACAAAATATAGTCGTTTTGGGACCATGAACGGATGGGGGAGTGCCACTCGCCAGCTGCCACTGTAAGTATATCGTATTCTACCCTCGACCAATGAGATAGCGCTGATGAGATCAGCTATTCACCGCCTGCTGCACTGACTCAAGTGGTTACTTCAATGCTGTGGATGCGTTACTTGCAAGTCACGGGTTTCGAATCTTGAGAGGTTGGACTGTTTGTCAAACTACATATTGTGCTTGAAAATGTGATATACATGTCAGTATAATAAATAAACTTAATATCACAAAATAAAAAGTCCTATTTTCTTATAATAGATGTATTTTGTACTCAATATATTTTGTTTGTAGTTTTCCTAAAATGCACTCTTTTAAGAGGTGGTTGAATCATTAGTGATTTTAAGAATGTTATAACACTTGACGTACATGTATACTACATGTGCATATAGGATATACTACATCTACACCTAATTTAGGACGTACTTGTTCTCCCATTCTCGTTATATAGTGAAGTCCGTAATCGTTTAAATGGCATGAACGGATTAAATAACAGTAATTTGGAGTCAAGTGAATGTCGGAGCATCAAAATGTACAAATATTCCATATATAAATACACAAATATGAGCAACATTCACTAAATTGAAGTTGTGGGTCGCTGTAGCGACACACAAGTTAAATTTAGTGAATATTGAAATTAGATGATGTTGCGGGTAAAGTGTTAATTGAGATGCTCGTGCTCCCGGAAAACTTTATATAGTGAGGTCTGTTATACCTCTTACTATATGAGACGAGGATGTGGTGCCTTGGTGGAGCGCCTAACTTTCACGCCAGCCATGCATGCGTCCCATGTTCAAATCCACTGATCATGTGTGTGTTTTCAATACAAATATCCTTGTTTCCCCCTATAATGTGACGAGACGATCACGTTAATGACGGCCTCCTCGAGTTCAGGTTAAAACCGGTATATCGACGTTATTTCGCACAGGGCCACCGCTGCGCGCTCCTCTATATCTGGCTACAATCATTCACCACCATCCCAGTAAATACAAAACATTTGTAGAACATCTATACAACGCCGGCTCAACGTCTCTGACGTTGACACAACATTGTTTAAATGGTTTACAAATGTTTTGCGTTTATTGGGAAGCATGTGCTAAACCCATTATAGTAAATACAAAATATTTGTAGAACATAATTTTATACAACGTCGGCCCAATATCTTCGACGTTGAACCAACATTGTATAAATCTTATACAAATGTGTTGTGTTTACTGGGAAACATGTGCTGAACCCATGACAGATGTCTGCTCGACCTACTCACGTCTCAGTGTGACAGGCTGAATGATTGATGACTGATGATCGATCACTGATTCTATAAGCTGTGGAATGTTTCCCGTTCCCACTACGTGCAAAACATAGCTTGATGAATGAAAAAATGTTGGGTTCAAGACAATGTGTCATGCTTTTGACAAAAGGATGGTTGAATGCTAGCACAGCATTGGGCCACAAGTTGATGCTACTACTACAAGTTGATGCCGTCAGCTCAGCGTTGAGCAGGCAATCAGTGCTGTTGGGGAGCCATCCCCCTCCCCTCTGATCAAGGCGTTCCCAGACCAAAGAAGGGCGGCAGCTAATGATGTAAACCAAATATGAGTGATTTTCACTCACTTGAAGATGGCAGTCGCGTCAGCCAGACGCGGTTTCATGTGAGTGAAAATTAAAAGTAGGGCAAAGGGTGAACTGTTCTGACGAAAACAAAAGAGAGCATATGAAATAGATATTCAGATATGATAGATACATAGATCGTGATCGGTGACTGGATATCTATGTCATGCGCCGTTAAAATGAACAGTAGATTATGTTATACAGTGCATACTGGGATAAAATAAAAAAAGGTTAAACCTAATAAGGTACAAGTAATAAAAGCTTAAGAATAATTAAAATAAATGTACATGTTTGTAATGTTATACATGATAGATATATGTTTCCCGCACAAAAACAGAGATAAAATAACTGCTAATACTACAAATAGAATCCAATAAGACACTCTGAATTATGAGTTTTTCATCCACGGATAGCACTGTTTTTAAGTGTAAATATTTCCTGTAATAATGTTCACAATATAACTAAAACAAATGACGATGAAGTAGATATATCAAGAGTTATGATCTGTGCCATAGCAGCTCTGTAATGGGATAACCAAATATGGCCGATCTAGAGGCTGTTTGTTGCAATGCTCAAGTTGTAGTGGATTTATCAAGATGACTTCAAGTGAGTGACAAATTATAGGAAAATGCAATATTATTTACAAGAACGTTTGATGAATATTTTTATTCTAGACGACTTAGACTTACAAAATTAAGTCAGATCTCATGGACGCAAACTGATGCTTTGATGCATCATTATACCCTTTGTCAGATTAACTTGTATCGCATGTTTTTCGCCAAATTCTCAGTCAATTCTCAATCGAATTTCTTGATATTTTAATGACTTTGTTCTAGTCACCCGCCGTATACCGTGAAATTTTTATCCAAAAATATTGTATAGTTCAAAAGTTAGCCCAATTAACATGTAGTAAGTTTGAAATTTCGACGTCCCTCTATAAGCCCATGAACTGATTAAATTAAAGTTTGTTTTTAGCCCCGAATTGCATTACATGACAGATGGTCTAACTTTTGAGCTATAAAATATTTTTTGATGAAAACAGTATTCGGCGAGTGACTAGAATATAGTCCTTCCAAAATGTCATGAAAATCGGTTGAAAATTGACTGAGAAATCGGCGAAAAACGAGCGATACAAGTTAATTTTGACGGCGGGTATAGGGTTTAATATACGTCACTAGCAGGTGAAGTGTTACGCGTCTTAGATTAAATGGTTTATTACTTTCAGGCTGTGTGTCGCTAAAGTGCTCCACAATTTCAAGTGAATCAAAATAATACAATTTATCAAAATAAAAGTCAAGTATTTTAAAAGAAATGTAATCACGCGTCCTAATAAAACAGTGATATTTAAAGCGCTATGAAAAGGAATACTACTTTCTGATTATGTTGTTACTTTTTAACGTTATTTTAAGCAATGCCCAGCTCAAAATGCCGAGAAATGGTTGTATTTATCAAAACGACTCAAATCAAATATAGTTTGTATCCCTCCTCCCAAATACGTTTTAATCTCTCCATTTCATTTGAATTGGTGCTAGTTGTGGGCTGTTGTTCACGTTGTGGGCTTCTCATCATGCTCACTTATTTTGCTAAGGGAACGGGGGTGTTACATAATTTATACAATGGGGATAAAAATAGGCTACAAAACTTCATCCATAATGTATGACGTATGACCAGACCAGACATGGTGTCACAAAGAATGATACATCAAAATAGCTGTGGCCATTGAAGGACAACACATCAGAGAGAAAGCAAAATGCAATGAAAGACAAGGCATGACAACGCAATGCATATTAAAACAAAGCAAGCATAATTAACAGTATAAAGAAAAAGAGAGAAAAAACCTCAAGAAACAAAAAGGAAATAAAATGTTCGAAAAAAGAAAAATACCCTGACAAAATTAATGGACGCATGCTCTCGCCCACGCCTTGGGTGCCAAGATGAGAGCAGTGAGTCGTTGTGCGTCCATTAATTTTGTCAGGATATGATAATATCTAATGTTCCAAATAAATCAGGTGCAAAATCAACGAATATACAGCGTTTTTCTAACGCAATGTGCGTTAGCATGGCGATGACTCCAACATATTAGTCAGTTAGTCGGCTGCATATATGAAAAATAATACTTTTTTCAAAAGTTTTCTTAATACTGACCATGCTAATATGTCTAACATACAAGTCAAACTTCTCACACATTCAAGTCAATTTTTTTTTTTAATCCAAGGTGTTGGACCAAAATTGTCGCCAAATTGCGAATATTAAAGCGACACAATCAGACCGAAGATCATCCAAAATCCACAATCTGTCTTTCGCTTCTTGATATGTCCCTGGTGCGCGCTCATCTAAAACATAGAAAAACTTATAATAATGGTCGCAGGATATCACATTATCCATTGAACATGCTGTATTTTCTACAAGAAAGGAAAAATGAACAATGTTTGTTTTTCCTCACACGATAACATATAAAGGTTAAAATGAAAACCTAGTGAGATATCGTGTGAAACCTATATACAATACAATGCCAAGAAAAGATGAGACAGTGAACCAAAGTTGTTTTAATGTTGGTCCGACTTCGAAGATAGCGGCCAACATTAGAACAACATTGGTTCACTGTCTCGCGTTTGCTGGTTGTGCAGGCCGTACCGAGGCGGGGGGGGGGGGAGGAGGGGTGATTGCCGGTAACTCTCCCGCATATCCCAAAAATGTGTTGTACTGCTGGGTAAAAAAGGCAATGCTACATCTAGTTTGCACCAGAATACATCACTTTGAGCCTTGTTTTTTTAAATTTCCCGCCGGACATACTTACACAGCCTATTACCGCATGAACCCCCCCTGTCTCAGCCTGGATATGGCCCGGCTGCTAAACCACCAATTTGTGTGAGAGGCCACGTCGGAAAACATGGCACAGGGGAATGGGAATGCATGAGAACTGAAGATTTGGCAGGACAAAACAAGAATAACAATGACAAAGCGGGGCAATCCAGGGCAAGTATACAACTCTGCTCGGCGAAGCCAACAGGCAGTAACTTCTCAGTAGCTGCAGCTACCTCAACAAACACGGGGCATTGAACCAATGGTGGGTAGATGTTGGCCCATCGTCTACGACACTGGACCAACATCAACCCACCATTGATTCAATGTCTCGTGTTTGCTGGGACTGCCTGTTGGCTTTGCTGGACAATACCGGTCAAGCTTCAAGCTACAGATAAGGTACATATCTGCCCGGTGGAGTCAAAAAGCAATAACTGCATACTTGTAAAGTAAGCTGCTACTGCCTATTGAATTTGCTGCAGAACACTTCAGGATATTATATAGCTCCGCTTGGTGAAGCCAAAAGGCAATAACTGCCTACCTGTTAATAAACATTATTATTTTAATTTGCTGCTAGTCAATCCAGGACAACTCTGCTCAGCAAAGCTTAGCAAAGCCAAAAGACAGTAGCTGCATACTTGTGAAGTAAACAGCTACTGCCTTTTGGATTTGATTCAGAACAATTCAGGAGTTCATATCGGTTTCTCGGCAGAGTAAAAAGGCAGTAATTCGTGTAATAAGCAGTTACTGTCTTTTAGATTTGTACCGAAGCCCGGGAAACACAAACATTTGCACAACATGTGTACAATGGCGACCCAACGTCTTCGATGTTGGTCCAACAATGTACAAATGTTATACACATGTTTCGTGTTTACTGGGAGAGCAGTAGGACAATATATTAAGGACATGATACTACGCCCTGGAGCAGAGAGCGCAGTCATCCAGTGAATCCCCCGGTGATGAGGGATGCAGGTTCGAGCGGAAGTTGATCCTGGTTCTGTACGTGACAGGATGTGATGGGAAAGGTCCGCGGGAAATGAACAGGGACCCGGGGAGGAGAGGGGGGCAGCCCAGCAAATACGACACATATGCTCAATGTCTGACCGATGTTGGTCCAACGTCGTAGACGGTGGGCCAACATTGGTCAAACATTGTGTAGATATGTGTGTTTTCTTGGCAGAGATGGGATCGACAAAGGCGGCCCACAATGACAGATTGGCCATGTCCGGTGGTGTGTGTGTGACATGGGAGTAACGTGATAATACTGGAAAGTAAATCATTATTATGACGTTGAAATGACTGTGTGACATGCTCGTATCATCTAAAGTCCCAATCAAGTACAGTGGTGGATCCAGGAATTCCCAGAAGGGGCGCGCAGATTTTTACTACAATGTATGTACACCCCAGACAACCTCTTAATATGTTCTGGAATTCCAAAATCCTCACAATTTTGAAATCTAGAGCATATTTCGGCACAAAATATGGTCGTTTTTAGGACCATGAACAGATGGGGGGGCCCCCTCTGGATCCGCCACTGTAAGTATATTGTATTCTACCCTCGACCAATGAGATAGCGCTGATGAGATCAGCTATTCACCTGTACACCGCCTGATGCACTGAGTCAAGTGGTTACTTTAATGCTGTGGATGCGTTACTTGAAAGTAACGGGTTTCGAATCTCGAGAGGTTGGACTGCTTGTCAAACTACATATTGTGCTTGAAAATGTGATGTACATGTCAGTATAATAATCAAATTTATTATCTCTAAATAAAAAGTCTTTTTTCCTTCAAATAAATGTTTTTTCTACTCAATATATTGTGTTCGTAAATTTTCCTAAAATGCATTCATTCGAGGGATTGAATTATTAGTGATTTAAGGAATGCTATAATTGCATAACACCTGACATATACTACATAAAGGATATACTACATCTATACTTAATTTAGGACGTATAGACTGCTTGCACGAGTTTGCGCAGTGAACAATTGTCTGATTAAAACAATTCCGAGTTGCTCACTGTGTGGCGTGTTGTCATTGATAAGTGTGTAACAGTTGTCTGATTAAAACAGTTCAGTGTTGCTCACTGTGTGGCATGTTGTTATTGAAAAAGGTGTATTCATGCTCCATGGCACTTTGTATAGTGATGTCTGTTATACCTCAAACTATATGAGACGAGGACGTGGCGCATTGGTAGAGCGCATGACTGCCACGGCAGCCATGCATGTGTCCCAGGTTCGCTTCCACTCATCATGTGTGTGTTTTCAATACAAATATCCTTGTTTCTCCCTATAATGTGACTAGACAATCACGACAATCACGGCCTCCTCGAGTTAAGAATAAAACCGGTGTATCGACGCTATATCGCACAGGGCCACGAGCTGCGCGCTCCTTCGTCTCAGACTACAATCATTCACCACCATATCCCATATTCCACATACGGAATACGGCGTTAGTTCATCTGTGTCGGCTCGATCACTGAAGTTAAGCAACGCTGGGCCCGGTCCATAATTGGATAGGTGACAGCCTGGGACAACAAGTTGCTGTATACACTAGGACATGCGTGAAGTGATGTCGTGTCGCGGGGCTCACAGAACCACGTGAATCAGATGGCTCGTCTGACTGACCTAGAGTTGGACATAAGAGAATCTCATTGGACGTAGAAAATCAACAATGTGGGGTACCTGACACATATATAAGGCCATGAATGTTATCATGAATGATAACAGACCTTGCTAAGTTACTCCCGTGGCGCGATAGCTCAATAGTGCGTACTGCCACGTAATATACAGATGACAGACAGACAGACCCCATGCAGTAAATACAAAACATTTGTAGAATATTTATACAACGTCGGCCCAACGTCTTCGACGATAATCCAGCATACTATAACTGTTATACAAATGTTTTGTGTTTAGGCCTACTGGGAAGCATGTGCTGAACCCATGGCAGATGTCCTGCTTGACCGTCTCACATGTTAGGTTTTCAGACTGAATAATCGATGACGGATGATCGATCACTGATTCTATAAGCTGTGGAATGTTTACCGTTCCCACTATGTGCAAAACATAGCCTGGAGAATGAATAAATGTTGGGTTCAAGACAATGTGTCATGCTTTTGACAAAAGAATGGTTGAATTTTAGCACAGCATTGGGCCACAAGTTGATGCTACTACTACAAGTTGATGCCGTCAGCTCAGAGTTGAACAGTCAATCAGTGCTGTTGTGTAACCCCCTCCCCCTCCTGATCAACGCGTTCCCAGACCAATGAAGGGCGGCAGCTAATGATGTAAACCAGGTGAATACTTTGCACACGCCGTCTGAGATTGTGGGTATTTGTTGTCTAAAGTGTTGTAAAATTTTGTTTACATGACAATAAACGTTGAATATAAATTGAAAATTCACACCCACGGAGTCCCTCAAATCAGTCACTAATTAAACTCCCAGCAACCCGAACAGGAGTATGTTTTCCTGGTGCTATATCCAATACAAAACATATTGTAAACATTTTGTATGCATCGAAAAAGTTATGACTAAACATTAAGCATATAATTATTTAGTAGGTTTTTTTTAATGGTAAACTAACAATATTACTTAAACATATTTTAACGTATCTTTAATTTTATAAATAATGTTGTCAAATATTTCCATTTTTTTTTCAAAAATATATTTTTTAACATCTTGATAAAGTTTAGTAAATATTTTCAATTATTATTTTGTCCAATATTATTAACGTTTAATAGACATATTCTAAACCCTATGAATGTTTTTTTCCAATATTTGCAAATGTTTTGTCTTACTTAGTATGTCAGCATCCTATGCATACGAGAGTGACCACAGAGCATTGTGTAGTAATTGTTAGGGCCAGTTGTGTAAGACAGATAGAGATATGTCCGCTACATTTAGTTTTTCTTTTTTGCAGACATAAATTATCTTGTGCCGGACATGTAATTTTGCATTTTGTGTAGACAAATCTTGTGGTGGACATTATTTTTTGCATTTTTGTGCGGATATATCTTGTGATGGACATTATGTTTTTCATTTTTTACGGATATATCTTGTGGTGAACATTTTATTTTGCATTTTTTGCGGACATATCTTGCTGCGGATAATTCTGTACCTGGCGGAGACGAAAGGCCCTAACGAGCGTCTTGTCAGGCCACGCCCCCCCCCTCCTCCAATCCCGCGAGGACGAAACGTTGAAATAGTGTTGGTTTATCACGTTGAATGCTGGGACAGCGTCTTAGGCATTTATGCACTAAAAACTACATAGACGTTTTTAACTCCCTCAACCACCGGTCCCGATATTATTTTCATTTTTTTAAAAGCATGTCAAGTACATCTTTTTAAACATGTTAAAGATATAACGTGATATCAATCAGCAGAATTTGAAAAAAGGTAACCTCCATTTATTTAAATCTAAATAATTTTCACTCACTTCAAGTGGGTGAATATTCTTATCACAAAGTTTGGCGGTTAAATGGTTTAATATCTTTTGTTGACCGATTAAATCACATCCATATTTGCTAATGGTTGGTCCCAAATTAAACAAATAGGAGTGATTTTCCCTCAATTGAAGTCGCGTCAGCCAGACGGGGTTTCATGCGAGTGAAAATTAAAATTGGGGCAAAGGGTGAACTTTTCTGATGAAAACAAAAGAGTGCATATAAAATAAATATTCAGATAGATATATATATATATATGATAGATATATAAATCGTGATTGGTGACTAGATATCTATGTCATGCGTCAATAAAATGTACAGTAGATTATGTTATACAGTGCATACTGGGATAAAATAAAAAATGTTTTAAATCTAATTAGGAGTAATAAAATAATAAGAATAATTAAAAGAAATATACATGTTTGTGATGTTATACATGATAACTATATGTTTTCCCGCACCAAAACCAGAGATAAAATAACTGCTAATACTAAAATTAGAATCCAATAAGACACTCTGAAAATCGTAGAAACTATTAAGTTATATATAAGTTGCGCTAGTATTTATAAAGCATTTAGTCATCCAAACAGTCAGTAAACAAGTAAATTATTCAGAAAATCAGTAAAAGAAGTGAAAGTTTGCGAATCAGTCAGCCAATCAGTCAGCAAGATAGATAGACGGCCAACCAGCCAGCAAGCCTACACCTGTATGTTGTAGTTACGGAAAATGTATTTCTTATTTATAATTTATTCTATATGAACTTACACAAGTAAACTGTATTTTTTTCTGTAAAGCCTTACCAGTCGCCATCTAGTCTACATGTCTGGGACCATTCTGGAAATAAAAATCACCAGGCCATTCATAGTGTTGTTATAATTCCAGTTGATCATTATGTTAACCCTCATTATTATGATCATGTATTTTACTGTACTGTTTTACTGTCTGAAATAAACCAAATCTAAGCGAAAGCCAGCCACACAGAAAGCTAGGGCCCAGATTTTCGTGAAAGTTACGATATATCGTGGGTTTCGGATTGGTCGAAATGGCCATCTCGACCAATTTGAAGCCTACGATATATCGTAACTTGAACGAGGATACGGGCCAAGCCAGCCAGTCCGCCATTATCCATACAGCCATAAGCACGCTTTCACCACAGTCATTTCAATGATTTTATCGGCTTACATTACGGTATTTAAATAGACGACCTCTCTCACTAATTTTAAGTCTCCATTTGTGACACAGATATTTTTTTAGAATCCGTTAAGTTGTTTGTAAGATCCGGGTGGGGAAATAGTTCTGAAAGACGGACGCTGCCGGAAACGGAAGGCCAGTGGAATAAGCTGTCCATAAATTACACTGCGTGTATCTAAGCTGGCCTAGTCCTTATCATACAGCCAGAGACATGGAGAGGGACAGGTGTAGCTTTCACCACCACATTCATTTCAATGATTTCTTCGGCTTACATTACGTGATTGTAATAGACGACCACTCACAGTAAGCCTTCATTTGTAACACAGATATTATATTTAGAATGCGCTATAAGTTGTCAGTAAGATCAGGTATCTCCGCGCTATGGTGCCCCCCCCCCCCCCCCGTGGCTACTGTCCACAGAGATAAGAAGAAGTCTACGTAGGCCAACAGAGGCTACAGGGCTTGAGAAGATACCTACGGCCAACGGAGAGTACAGAGCAGGAAATCTAACGTGATCATGTTACCTGAATGCAGGCAGGCAGGTAAGCATCTTGTCTCTGTGCAATACCTCCGAGACGCACCTCTAGAGTGAACCTGCTAAGTGGTCAGACAGATCCGGTACTTCCGTGCTGTCACCCATGGCCGATGTCACGCCATCTACCGAATGGGCCAGCGTTACTTCCGTGACAGAAAGATGACAAACGGAGGGGATATGGGCTAATGTCAGAGATAGCTCCCTATTCGACAAACCTTCATTCAGAAAGAAGTATTGTAGACATGTTTTTTTCCGAAATCGTTGACATGAATGGATAGAGACACGTCGTCATGTCAACTGCAAAAAAGGAAGTGGTAGTAGGTATCTTCCAATCACTTAAATTCATACTCACTCACTCACTCACTCACTCACTCACTCACTCACTCACTCACTCACTCACTCACTCACTCACTCACTCACTCACTCACTCACTCACTCACTCACGCACCCACACACTACGTTGACGCGGGCTTAATAAATTGTTATTTCAGTGTTTTAATATTCAGCTTAACGCGTCCCACGAGTTGCTCTGGTGACAGGGAATGATCGCCGTGTGAATAATTCACCATACAGGCCTTTGTGCTCTGCTTTCTGTGTTACCTGGGGACACACGGAAAACAATGTTCCTTGACAGTTGAAAATGCTCGCATTTTTCTTCCCTCATTGAATACAAAATACAGACTGAATGATTTAATGATAAGTTATATTTTCTTGCGTGTGTTTCTTGTGTTTATACACTTCAATATAGAGTGTAGTGTTGACCAATGGTGTTTAGCTTTACACAGAAGTCGGAAACTGGTATTTAAAACACATATCACGTGATTAATGTAGTTGTGTACACATATATCATGCCTTATAATTGGCCTTTTAACCTGCAAAACATCAACCGACGACCATCTTTATCTGCTAAACATGTGGCAGATAGATGAGCAACCCTTTGATTTCAACACAAAAAAAAAGATAAAGCCTGAAGAGGTCTACATTCTTAGCTTTGAAAAGGGCCGAGGCCGCAGGCCGCGCCCTTTTTCAAAGCTAAGAATGTGGAGCTCCGAGAGTTCTAGCTGACTTAAAGCAGATCCGACCATAATGAAAATCCCTCATAATCAACAGTTCGGTCGCGCCTGACTGATTATAGTACTATACTAGGCCTACCATGATAATTGGTCCGTAATTGATCAACAATATCTCTCCAATCGCCGCTTAGAATGTCGTGGTCGGACAAAGAAAATAATGCAGTGGTGTGTTTTCATACCGTGGATATGATTTTGTACGTTATATTGGGTAATCATGTTATACACTGTATAGTACACAGGGCCAAATTATGATATGCATGTGTTAAATGTGTTTTCTTACATGTAGCAGATGATGGCCAACATATATACAGTGCAACCTGTACATACCGGACCCTGTACAAACCGAAATCCTGTCTATGCCGTAATAATTATTTGGTCCCGAATTCATTACACTCAAAACAATACTAATTAACCCTCTCCAGACCGTAACCTGTCTACTCCGAATACCGGACTCATTATTTTCCCCAAATGCATAAATTGTATTGTATTTCACCTGTCCAAACCGGAATCGATTTTTTTTCGGAATTTTTTAAAATCGCATACGGTGCACTAAGGGTTAAACAGGTGGCGGCAGGTGACGTAATGTTCATCCTGCTTGTTATCTGGTTATGCAATGGGGAAGGTGCGAAGTTAGTGTTGGTAACACCTTTTTATCGTTAGAGGAACTATTATAGCGCATTTACTTCGAGGTTGGTAAGATATTTTAACAACATAATGGATTAATAAAATAATTGGTTAGTAAAATAATGTAACAAAATCTTTGACTTATATAAAAAATTAAAAGGTCGTATCATTTCATGAACATATCAATGCATTAAACAATATTCTCACATACATTAGACTGTGGGATAAATTTATTCTGTTTGTGATATTTGATGGCCCAATAAATAAATAAATAACGGTAGGTAAAAGATAAAAACATTTGATTTATTCGTTCATTCCTATATTATATTTTACTTTTAGTCAAGGCATTAATATTGTATTAAATGACATAATTATACAGTATCGGAGCATTTAGTCCAGCGTCATACATTAAAGAAAATATATAAAAGTTATCAAACAAATACAGTTAAAAAAATAAAACTGCTGCAATATGATTAACTCCGTAGCGAAAGCACAACTTCTACTACCGCTTTGATATTTAAGTGAACTGATGTAGGTGTTAACAAATATGCTCAGGGTTTGACGGACGATTACAAGAATGTAATGTTATTTTAGATTAGGCACTAAACAATCAATGTTTATAAAATGACAAATGCGCTCCGTGTGTGAAATATGTGACACACAATTACAAAAAAATGATAAATTATCACGGACACAATATGCATACCCGGTACTAGATTTACTAATCTATGTATACTAGCTGTATTATGTGTTTTATATATGAATCATGCTTGAAAAAATAATGCACGAATTGATGATTATATGCTTTTTATTTTATTATAATAAAACATCTTTAAAAAATTGTGTATTTTATTATATCAATTTATTTGCATACATACACCTATCATTTGTAGACCTACCGACGACACATCCTGAATTATAACCCTCATGTCAATTGTACAAGTTATCGTTGTTTGCTCCTCTCCGAAAGCAAAAACCCTCTTTAAACCGGAACCTGTCCAAACCGGAATAAAAGTTTGTCCCCAAGGCATTATGGTATTGACAGGTTTTACTGTATCTTGTAGAGCTTTTTGTCACCATAACTTATGTTCTTAACCCTTTAACCGCCGGTGCCGCATATATTCGGGTTTTCATTTTTTATTAACACATTAAATAACACATTTTAAATATGGTAAATATAAAATGTGACATCAACCAGCCAGATTTGAAAAAAAGTTGACCCCTATTTTGTCAAATCTGAATGATTTTCACTTTGTTGGGGATCGCGTTAGCGAGACACAACTTCAAATGGGTGAAAACTCAAATTGAAAAAAATGGCGGTTTTAGGATTAAAGCTGCAATTACTAACGTAATTTTCTGCTTCAAAGTTGATTATTTTATTAGCTGAATATCAAGTTATAAACCACAAAATAGTTGATGATTTCCAGTGTTGTTTTAGCTCATTTTAAACAATGGTTGACGCTAAGCCAGCATCTGGTCAACGCCTAGTGATTGGTTCGCCAACTTCGCCATAAGGCCACCATACTCTGTTTTTGATGAGACCGCACATTAGATTGAGGTAGTCCGAGGTTGACGTGAACTGTATCGCACACAGAGTCTGTTATTACGGACTAGGTTGAGGCAGCGCATTACTAAAATACAACTTTATTTCTGCCCAGCACACACATTGCATTGTTGCCGATTTCCCCACCAAAAACAAGTTAATTTCGAGAAATAAAAAACATTTCAAAAAAACATATTTCCAACTTTTTTTTGCTTGTTTAATTCGTCGCCCTCATTAACTTTGTTTGTCGCCCTCAGTAACTTTCCAAAAATAGTTTCAATGGGTTTTTTCAAAAAAAATTTGTCCGCCCTCCCTCATCAGACATGTAGACTAACGTGTCTAGCAGGGCTCAGCGCCCTCCATACATTATGTAAAGCCAACGTGTTCAGCCTGACAATTGACGCACCTCGCCTGTCTGATGTGAGATCCTCTTGTAAGGAGAAAAAATGAAATTAATCGGGATTTAGTCCACTTTTGTGCAGTCACATGCAGGTTAAATTATACCAGGAGAACCTCCTGTGGATGGTGAGATGAGTGATATGACTCTGCCCTCAAGACACAGGATTCGAAATTCAAATCCTGGAGGTCTAAAATTGAGCAGTCTACCTCTCGGTCACGGAGACTCCCCACAATACTGAGTTTTACGAGTGTATGGGGAAGTAACATTCTTGTTTCTTTCAAACTGCCGAGACCGGGAAACGAACCCCGAACTCTAGTATGAGAGGCAGCGGTGCTAACCACTACCTGGGGCCCCCGCCCTCGCGCAGGGCTAGGGAGCGCTGTGCGCTCTATTTACTGTAGTGCGCATGTCCTTACATTGTCATAAAGAGCTAGGCACTAAGCAGTTAAAGTGGGTTGATCTCAATAATATCAATAGTGCTCATGAGTACCATAAGCAGCTAACTGGATGCTAGTTGAATGAACATAACATAACAAGTCAACAGACCTGCACGAACTGTGACCATTATTGTAGTGAACTGACGACTCAAATGTTGGACATCATTTTCTAAGATTATCACTCGATTTTCTTAAGAAAAAAAGAGCCAAGCAGCCTTGAAAATGTTGCGAAATTATATTGATTGATTTAAAAGTTACACCATTTGAAAAGTAACGAAATTCTAGGTTTGTAATGTAGTTGATCCAGTTTAATACGTGTCAAATGAGCTAACGTTTGGAAATATTTAATATGCAATTGTCTGTTGGGATTTTACTAGAAATAGTGTTGCCAAATTGCCAGGTAAATCTATTGATCATTGACTGATAAAAAAAAGTAATACATGCGCTACTTCACTTCTGTCTTCCGTTATATTTGTTTTTTATGTCATTATCTGAAGCTTTGTTTCATCTGAAAATGTATATTGATAATAGCGTACAACCCAACGAACACAAAACCTGGACCCAATGCTGGTTCAGTGCTGGCCCACCGGCTGCGACGCTATGACGTAGGTAAAAAGGAAATAAAATGAGCTGAATGGGGCTGTAGGCTACCTTTGTGCACATATAGGCTAAACTGGGCCAAGATAACCTCTTGAGGATGGTGAGATGAAGGAGATTACACTGCTCTCCTGACACATGATTCAAAATTCGGGCCCTGACGGTCTGAGGCCGAGCACGCTACCTCTCGACCACAGAGGCTCCCCAAAATTAAATCTACACGAATGAGAAGGGAAGAAATATTTTGTTTCTTTGACACTTGAAGGCCAGAGTGGGGTTCGAGCCCGCGATCTTCAATTTTCTAGGCAGCTTTAACCACTGCACCAGGACCCCCGCCTTTGACGTACGTAACAAGCCCGAGTCATTGACACTATGTTGGACTAATGCTGGTCCACAGTCTGCAATGCTGGCACATAGTTAGCCCAAAGTATTCTTGCTTGTTGGGTGGCTTGACTGCTGGGAATGGCGGGGGCCCTATGGTGTTGGTTAACACCGCTGCCTAGAGTTTAGGGTTCGCTTCCAGGTCTCGGCGGTTTGAAAAGGCAGTGTCATCTCACTCATCTCACCATCTTCATGATGTTCTCCTGGTCTAATTTAGCCTGTATGTGCACAAAAGTGGCCTAAAACCCGATTCATTTATTTTTTGTCTGCTGGGTGATTTCGGAAAGTGTTGAAAATTTCACCACTGAATATAATATCTTGTTCGAGATACAATCATGTATGGCTTCATATTCACTCGTGTCACCAGTGTCGTGACGTACTGTGCCATTCACTGATAAGTCAGTGTAGGAGACATTCCGAATGTAATATCAGCGGGACTTGATCATAAAGTGTGGATAATGCAGTTTCACCGTCTCCCACGCAGTCTCTCATGTATGCTCTGGACATCATGAAAGACGAGAACTTCCACTTTCACCTCTGTACATAGGATTATTCTGCACGGGATATGATAACATGTGGTGAATCTACAAACATCCCCAGTGTCATAAAAAGCCGACAGTGTTACATTATTGACAGAGCTTCACGAATGTCACTTCCGTGTGTGGCGCTAACCTACATAAATAAACACTGAGATACCCACAATGCATCACCCGTCTACATACAGCTACGTAATAAGTAATATTATCAAACTTAACTAAACAATATTATTGTGCCGCAACAGGCGTAATTGGAAATTTAAGGAATATAAGTGACATATTTTGTGATCAAATGGCTTGTTGACTATATCATTCATTTAGTCAGAATGTGTGAGCCTTCTGACTATATCAATCGTTTAGTCAGCATGTGTGAGTTTGATGACTATAGCATTCATTTAGTCAGAATGTGTGAGCCTTCTGGCTATATCAATCATTTAGTCAGCATGTGTGAACTTGTTGACTATATCATTCTTGTAGTCAGAATGTGTGAGCCTTCTGATTATATTAATCGTTTAGTCAGCATGTGTGAGCTTGTTGACCATATCATTAATTTAGTCAGAATGTGTGAGCCTTCTGACTATATTAATCGTTTAGTCAGCATGTGTGAGCTTGTTGACTATATTATTCATTTAGTCAGAATGTGTGAGCCTTCTGACTAGATCAATCGTTTAGTCAGCATGTGTGAGTTTTTTGACTATATCATTCATTTAGTCAGAATGTGTGAGCCTTCTGACTATATCAATCCTTTAGTCAGCATGTGTGAGCTTTTTGCCTATATCATTCACTTAGTCAGCATGTGTAAGCTTGTTGACTACATCCGTCATTCAGTCAGCATTGTATCATTTGTTTGCTGCTAGTGGTCGCTATTTATGGAAGTGAGGGTGATCACGTGGGATTTCCGGTTCCGGTAGCGTCTTTCACCTTGAGGTTTCACCTCCGTCTGCATTGATGTATATCACGGATGTAGTACTGAACAGCTCGCTAGGTGTCGTGATATCAGCTACTATTATGTGGAGGTCCCGGATGTGTTTCACCACCCCAAATGCCAATCCCATTGAAACACATGTAAAAAGCTTCAATTCCAAAGGCCGATTTCACCATTTTTCACCCGATTAGATATTTAGTGTGACATATCAGGATAAATCTTGAAATGTCCTTGTTCAAAAACAGGCCCGCTATGGGTATGCTTACCAGAGATATTTTGCTTTATATTGTTGCACGAGTTTATTGTATATAAAAAAAATATCCTTTTTATTAATGGCAGCCATCTTAACTTGACGCATTGTAACACATGCAGTCGTATCTGTGCTTGAAGTCTAGACATATTTTCAGTTCCAGGTGAATTTCTATACACAATATGATGACATTTATTGATAATTACTATTCTAATATGATGTAGAGTAAATCTATGTTTGAATTGTGTCTTTGTAAGATTGCAAAATATGAATGGGGCCGAAGTTTTCTGATTGGTGAAAATCCGGCAAATCGGAGTCGGAGTGGTACAATCATTTACACCTAAAATGTATTTTTATTGGTAGCCTATATCAAATACCCAAAAGGTCTATAATACCCATACTCAGGAATGTAAAAGCGCCAGTCACAGAGCAGCTGCCTATTCATGACATAGATATTTACGAAAAAATCATTAATAAAATACGTTTTAAAACATTTCTAAACATAATATAATATATTCAAAAGTATTTAAAAAAAAACTGCTTAAAAATCTTTTATTACGTTATAAAACTGTTTTGAAACAGTTTTTTATTATTTTTTGTGTGTAACATTTAAAAAATCTTGAATAGATATTTTGTAACCCTACGAAAAATTGTTTTATAACATTCGTATGTGATGTTCTGATAATGATAGACGAATAGATACGGTTCCTGGGGTAGCAGCAGTATAAACACTATGTTTCACTCTATTCTGCCGTCGTGTTGTGATGTCCGAAAACAATTTGTTTTTAAATTAGCCAGTATTATATAACAGTAGATGGTTGGTCAAACAATCACAGCTCAGCAAGCACAAAAACTTTTTGATGATTTTTAGAAAATGCTAGACTAAATGTGTTTTAAATATTAAAACGTCGGGTCAACAGAATACTATTGAAAACTAGTCAAACATAGTATGCAAAAAGATTATCAAAGGAGCGTTTTAAAAACATTTTTAGAATATTTACATAATATTTAAAAAATAATGCATTTTGAAAAATATTCAAAAACACGTTTTAAAAACGTTTTTAATGAATGTTTTCCGTAACATGTTTATTTAATGTTATATAATATTCTGTTGACCGGACGTTTTTATCTTGCAAAACATTATCATATGGCCTTTAAAAAATGTCTGAAAATGGTTTGTGATTGCGGGCAGATGACCCACCATAGCCGTAGTACATAGGCTTATTTTTCGTGATTGATAATGTTATTTATACACGTTTTGGTTTCCTTTGCCATCTTTCCATCTTACATCTCTCAAGAGTTTTATGGTCTTGTTGTAGAACGATAACCTACTAGTACTTAAGAAACATTTGATAATATTGTTTTATCCTTTTTCAGAAATAAAAATCAGCATACTAAGCTATAAAGAACTATACAAGGAGTGAAGATCCGCAGAAAATACAGAAGCTTCCCAGATAAAATTGTGTTTTGTTGA
Organism: Flabesymbios commensalis; assembly: GCA_964017125.1. Classification (NCBI taxonomy): domain Eukaryota; kingdom Metazoa; phylum Annelida; class Polychaeta; order Terebellida; family Flabelligeridae; genus Flabesymbios; species Flabesymbios commensalis. Next base: position 5,684,553 of record OZ024908.1, read on the forward strand.
TTGCTTTTTCTTCATAAATAAAACCATTTTGTTTTGTTGAAAACGTCAGTTGTTCTTCTGTCAATTGGATATTATTAGCCCAACATTCTGAGATAATTGTGAAAATCCCTAGGCCTACCAGTTTAATATTTGTAAATATTTTTGTATTGTATTATGGTATTGTTCATAGCAAATGTTTTCTTCCTATTAGAGAAACATTTTAATATTTTACGTTCCATGATTTCCTAATATGTCAAAGTACCAGGCCATTTTTAGACAAATGTGTTTTTCAAGGGGTGTAGTTTGAATGGTAGTAGCTACTACTATTACAACCACACGATCCCCCTAAAATAGCCTCGTATTATAACATCTTAGGAAAACGAGGGACGTAAAACAAGACGTACATATAATGATAATATCACATGTTTTTTTTATAATATAAAGAATATGTTCGCATATCATAATGCAATACAAAAACACTTACAAATATTAAAACGTCGGGTCAAGATAATTTAAAAAAACATAACTTAAAAACATTACATGCCATGGTAAAACATATCATAACAATGCTTATACAAATACTTATCCTTGATATCATACAAATATTTTACAATGTTCTGCATCATGTTTTTATTTAATGTTTTTTGCACAAATTTTGTACACATATTTTTCACACATATTATCAGACATTTTCTCAATATTATTAAAATGTTTTTGTGTTTTCTGGGTAGACGTCATCAGTAATTTACAACACCAATTCGTATTCCTTAGTTGTCTATGTAGCGCGCGCTGGTAATAATCGTCATTTTCGCTTTGCATTATTTAAAAGCTCTTTCCATGTAGCGAACGTATCTACGTATCTTTACGTCATCCATCCATGCAGACATCAGTATCGCTTTCATATGTGACGGCTATTGTCAAGTATTCACGGCTTTGGTAACGAATTAATTAGCAATTAATAAAGACCTATGATAGGCTCCGCAAACTGGATTAACTATTTCTTATTATTTTGAATTGAAATTATCAAAAATGCCTTTTTTTTTTGCTTTTTCAATTTAATTTTAATACCTATGTTATGGGTCCACTATTACTATACATTTGTAATTCATTTATTGAGGTCCATAGATGTCAGATTCAGACGTCTAAAGACGGTCCCAGTACTAAAAGGGTTCATTCTTGTCGTATCTGCCACTCGTAAACAGCAGATACTGCCTTTACCCCTTACAGTGTGGGGGATCAACTTTAGACGTCAGAATTTGACGTCTAAAGTCGATCGCCGCGCTGTAAGAGTAAATGTATTTTAAATTGTCGTACACCCATACCATAGGTATTCAAATGAATCAGAGAGGGATCACTTATACATTTGTGATGATTTGAAATTTAAAACAACTGTTTGGTCTCCATGGTTTATATGATTGTTTTTCATCGCTTCCAGGGTTGAAAACAGCTCAGAGGTAGTGCGATCTCTACAATATATAACTATATTATATGTATAGCTGTGAAATGAGGTGTAACATAAAATAGAAAGCCTATTCACTAATGGCTGGCTCTATTAGGCAGCACTTAGTGTGTCTGGATATTGATTTATGTCGCGACAGAAAGAAGCTTGTGGTCGGTTTCGATTCTCTCTGGGAACCATCTATTTTACTTACAGGTATAAAGCTAATGCTATTTTATAGAAAGATACATCAGATTATGCTGTAGTTATGGTGTAACTATTTTGTGGTTGAGGTGTAATGATGGGGTAGTTATGGGATAGTGATAATATATATGTATCATATAGATATAGTCATTGGTGGGAGTCAGTGGGGAATATTGGTTAATGTACCTTTCGGGTCAAACATGACGATATCGCGACAGAAGGAAGGCCGACTTCGGAAATATGCCCTACTCTTATCAAGTGACGTCAAAGGTTTTTTATAGTGCATAGTACTATAGACAGCATTGCGCATACCGTTGAACAGTTTGGAGCACTCAGTATGGACAGCCTCGATTACAAACATCCGACCTGGCCACAACGGGACCGAATGCGCCAACGGGGCCGGCTAGTTACACCTTCGACTCATTCTACTATCATTCCAGCAAACATAACACCTTGAGTCAATGTTGGCGTAATGTTGGTGTAGCGTCGACGGTGGCCCAATATTAAGCCAGCATTTGCTCAACGTTTGATGTGGTGTATCAGATGCAGACCACTATTATTTTATTTCTGGACCAACAATAAAACAATTGTGAGCCAACGCCCCATGTTTTCTGACTAGGTCAGTTTATATGGATTGCAAAACAACAGCTAGATGTAGATGTGTTAATAGAAGTGAGGTATGAGCCACCTTATGACGTCATAAACATTCAGCTCCCACTACATTCGGATCCTCGAAATCGATCCCAGTGGGATAAAATGTACTGATCAAACACTCTTGCCATCAAATATTTTGCTAAGATGGAATGGATCACTACTTTATGTAGCGTAGTCCTGGAGGCACGTATAGTCATTGTAGTCTAGGACAAAATTAGATTTTCAAATAATTTATTTACAGGCTATTTTTAAGTCCTAGCATGAGTAAAAATCTCGCAAAATTACATTGAATATTACAAAAGTTAGACCATTTGACATGTAGTAAATTAAAAATATGACGTCCCTCTATAAACCCAATACGCTAATTCTTTAATTTATTATAAAATGTCAAATGGTCTATCCTCAGAACAATTCAATGTAATTTCCCGAAATCGGTTCAAAATTGACAAAAAAATCGACGAAAAGCATGCGCTACAGATAAAAGTGTTCTAGACTATAGAGCTATGGAATATAATAGCTAAATTCACAGCGACGTAAAGCTGTATATCGCGGTAGCGATACACAGCTTTAAGTCGCCGGAATTTGCTTGGCTATGTAAAAAAAATGTGTCAATTTCTAATATAAATTTGAAATATATTTCACTTTTAGAAGAATTATGTTAGCACACGTGTTATATCACGGAACACCACTTCCCTGACTGTTTATGTGAAAAATTCGCAAAGATGTGACAATTTATTTTATTTGAAGCTATATTGCATACTTATAAAAATAAAAAACAAAATATTTAAAAAAAAACACTGAAAAAGTCTATGATAGTTTTATTCTAAGACGTATATTGTCATGTGAACAAGACTGTATGAAGTATGTAGCACTTAAGACCACAAATACCCACCATCTCAGATGTAATGATCAAAGAAACCACCTGATAACTTCAATAGCTGCCGCCCTTTATTGGTTTGGGAAGGAGATGGTCTGGGAAGGAGTTCCCCCACAGCACCTGCTGTCTGTTCAACGCTGGTCCGACGGCATCAACTTGTGGCCCTATGCTGTGCTAGCATTCAACCATCCTTTATGTGAACACACTGTTTGGCTTCTTCATGGATTCTTATACATTTTGTTAAGAAATGTTAGGAATGTTAAGAAAGCGCTGAAATATTTTAAATAAACCTCGGAAACCAAATTTGAATGAAATAATAAAATATTTTTAAAAATTAAAGCATTGAAAAAGGCTATGCTAGTTTTATTCTAAGACGTATATTGTCATGTGAACAAGACTGTCTGAAGTATGTAGCACTTAAGACCACAAACACCCACAATCTCAGATGGAATGATCAAAGAAACCACCTGATTACATCAATAGCTGCCGCCCTTAATAGGTCTGGGAAGGTGATGGTCTGAGAAGGCGTTTCCCCACAGCACCGATTGTCTGGTCAACGCTAGACCGACGGCATCAACTTGTTGCCCTATGCTGTGTTAGCATTCAACCAGGGCGGGGGCCCTAGGGTAGTTGTTAGCACCGCTGCCTTTCACGCCAGAGTTCGGGGTTCGGTTCCCGTACTCGGCGGTTTGAAAGAAACAAAAATGTTTCTTCCCCATCCACGTGTGAAAGTCAGTATTGTGGGGAGCCTCCGTGACCGAGAGGTAGCGTGCTCGGCCTCAGACCGCCAGTGATCGAATTTCGAATCCTGTGTCTGGAGGACAGTGTCATCTCAATCATCTCACCATCCTCAGGAGGTTCTCCTGGCCCAGTTTAGCCTATATGTGCACAAAGGTGGCCTAAAGCCCGATTCATTTCATTTCATTTTTTGCATTCAACCAACCTTTATGTGAAAGTAAATTTGTTTGGCTTCTTCTTGGATTCTTATAATCTTGTTGATAAATCTTTCTAAGAGTCTAAACAAATTGAAATCAATATCTGCGGGATACACTATTTCAAAACAAAATTTAAAATCAAAATTGATCTTGACAAATTGTCAAGATAAGCAGTTCCTTTAAGCTCAATGGCTGGTTGAGGTTTGATGATGTGTTGACAGTTAGGACAAAATTTGGACTAGAGTCATTTGGTGAAACTGGCCTCTGGTCTCCAGCTATTGGTAGGTAAGCGGCACACAACAATCCAGTGTGTGCTCAGCCCCTGTCTGTCACTCGTTACGCGTCTCATGTCTGTAGTTGTAAATTATCGATCTCTCACAGTGTGATCGGGTGTGTGTATCGATCAGTGAGGACCACCTGTCGACGTGTAGACACGCACCTTACATTATCTGACATTATCTCACGTTTGTGAATCGCAGTTTTTACACAATAAGCATGATAAAC